>BLSH010135754.1:44441-61722 GCA_018402905.1 Glandirana rugosa
CAATTCCTCTCCGACAGTTTCAGGCTTCATGAACACTAACCTACCCTGGACGCCGGCCGTGGAAAAAATGCTAAACACTGCAAAAACAAGTGTAAACTTGGTACAGCAGTTTACCCGCGCTTTTACCGCATTCAGCGGTCTTTGGGCAAATTGGTTCTCTCCAAATGCGATTCTTCCACGTTCAGGAAAGGGAGGTTTAACCTCCCCTAAACGCGGCAGCTCCTAAACTCTGCTAAAAGCCTATGTGTACATGGACACAGGCTGTTATTGAGTTGCAAAAAAATGCCAAAAGATCCTAAATGTGAGTTTAGGAGCAGCCAGTGTACATGAAGCCTTAACCTATTGTTCCAGCTAATTCTAAAATTTTGGATTTTCTGTGACTTTCAGTTCCAGTGACAATAGAAGCATAAAGGTGTATATACCCAGTAGGGACACATACAGCAATAAAAAACACAAAAAACAAAAAAAACTCTTATTTTTTTATGAAGAGTATTTCTCCTGTTTAGCTCCACATCACTTTACCTAATTTAACCACTTCCGCCGTATGCAAAATGACGGCCGGGAAGTGGCTTAGTTATCCTGACTGGACGTCATATGACGTCCTCAGGATAACAAGCCGCCGCGCACTTTACCATGTTATTAGCCGCGACTAATCACGGCTGGTCACAGTGTAACACAGGAAAACCGTTTATCGGCTTTCCTGTACTCAGGTCTGCAGACCTGAGGAGTGGAGAGCCGATCGGCTGCTCCCCTGACAGGGAGGGTTTGTGCTGATGATTTATCAGCACAGCCCTCCCTCGGATCGCCACCCTAGACCACCAGGGAGCCTGCCCAGGGACCACCAGGGATGTGCCCACCCGGGACCACCAGGGAGCCGATCTGGACCACCAGGGAGACCCCCCTAGACCACCAGGTAAGAGACATAGTGCCCAATGTGGATGGCACTCAGTGCCACCTTCAGATGCCACCCTAGACCACCAGGGAATGAGCCCCTATCAGTATATATGCCCACCAGTGCCCCTATCAGTGCTTACCAGTGCCACATATCAGTGCCCACCATTGCCACCTACCAGTGCCCACCTATCCGTACCCATCAGTGCCACCTATCAGTGCCCAGTGCCGCCTATGGGTGCCAATCAGTGCTGTCTATCAGTGTCCGTCAGTGCTGCATATCAGTGCCCGTCAGTGCTGTATATCAGTGCCACCTATCAGTACCCGTCAGTGCTGCTTATCAGTGCCGCCTAACAGTGCTCATCATTGCTGCATATAAGTGCCTCATCATCAGTGCCACCTCATCAGTGCCGCCTCATCAGTGCCAATCAGTACTGCCACATCAGTGCCCGTCAGTGTAGCCTCATCAGTGCCCATCAGTGATGGAGACAATTTACTTATTTACAAAATTTTGTGACAAAAATAGAGAATTTGTTTTTCAAAATTTTCAGTCTTTTTTTATTTGTAGCGCAAAAAATAAAAACCGCAAGTGTGATCAAATACCACCAAAAGAAAGCTCTATTTGTGGGAACAAAATGATAAAAAATCTGTTTGGGTACAGCGTCGCACGACCACGCAATTGTCATTCAAAGCGCAAGAGCACTGAAAACTGAAAATTGGTCTGGTAGTAAAGTGTTCTAAGTGCATAGTATTGAAGTGGTTAACTAAAGGAAAAACATAGTTTTTTTAGTTTTGTATAAAGTAGAGAGGAATTAGAACACCGGTTTTTATTGCTGTCTATGCCCCTGTTTGGAAAATTCACCCTCTCTGTCATGTTTACCATTATCTCTGAAAGTAAAAGAAAATGCCAAATTTTGGGTTGCCCCCAGAACAGTAATATAGGGGAAACTTTCCAATGGGGAAACCCTGGGATTCCCTCACTTTGGAGGAATTTCCCTTCACTTTCTTTTTGGCTATGGGACAGGAAGTGAATTGAAATCTCCCCACTGGGACATAGATGGCAAAAAAAAAAAAAAGAATAATAAAACATGACAGTGGTTGTAACCCCCCCCCCACTAACCATGGACTTGGGCGTGTTCGGAATCGAACATGCCTGAGCCCGCCAGAAAGTGAACCCTGCACTGCGCTAATCACAGGCAGTGAGACATTCCCCGATCGATGCAGCCGTGCATCGGGGAAATGTCTCACTGCCTGTGATTAGCGCAGCACCAGGGTTTACTTTCTGGCGGGCTCGGGCATGTTCGGTTCCGAACATGACTGAGCCCATCCTTTCAGGCCACTTCCGAAGCCTCTTTTTGGCACATTGCTTTTTTTTCTAATAGAATTAGAATTACTCACATAGGTCTGTATTTTATTTTAACTCTTCAGCTTTCTCTTCTTTACCAGGATGGGGCTGATAGCGTTGGTCCTAGCCACATGTACCGAAGGCAGCTAGCAATGCTGGGATGTGGCAGTTGCATCTGCATGCCACCTCTTTTGTCTCCTGACTCCCAATGCTTCTGCCAGCAGTACTGGTAACTGACCAAGTCCAAGAAACCGTAGACCATATTTAGAGTGCTGGCTGTGTTTTGGGCACCAGGGCATTAAGCCATGGTGGCACCAGAATTGGCAGAATCACTGCCTTTTTATTGCAGTCTCATCACTACAGCCCATATGAGCCATTAAACACGGATCCAGACTGATACATCAACAGTGCTGACTGCAGAACAATAATGTCACTGACTACAATGATTACAGCATAGGATATGATTGCTATAGGTGAAAATAATTGTCTCAACTTTCACTCTAAATTTCATGGTTCTTTTTATGCCATGTTTCCAAAGAGTAAAGTAGGATTTTCTACTTTACTACTCAAATGTATTTGCTGTTCACGTTTTATTCTTAAAACCACTATGCAAAATGCACCATATTTCTTTCATTGGCTTTTCTCTTCACATAATCATAACTGAGATCAAAACAGTCTGGGTTAAGGACTTTTGAAATGTTATTTGTACAGCTGGTGTTTCAAGTGAAAGGTAATTTATAGATATTTGAACATGAAAGTAGATACCTTTTTTGTTGCATTACAAATTGTTTTCGATTCAGTTTTTACAAGATGATGATAAAACCAGTTTGAGTCGTGCACTGTTGCCAGAGCTCATTAGTGACCGTAATGTTCACTTGCCAATCATGCTGCTTTACCTCCTGTGAATGAAATCTTATTTAGGCAAAAAAAAAAAAAAAAATGTAACCGTGCGATGTGTAATGAAAAACATTCAGGATAATGTACTTTGACCTGTATATATTTCATTCACCTAGAAAAATAAGTTGAGAGGATGCAAACGGTTAATTACAATTTAATTCTCTGCGCGTACAAAATAGATAAGCAATAGAAAAGGCAATTCCTTATTAATTTCCTGGTACAAGCTCTTCGCCTTGGTGTAACTGTGTGCTTTACCATCCAGGTGCTCTCTGTACTTGATATCTTTTCTAGATTTGCAGTGTAATCATTCATTATCTGCAGATAGTCTGCATTTTGTTAATTATGTCTGAAAAATATTTATTAGCACACTGCGAGTGCTTGCATGTCACTGGCATCCTATATTATGTAAAAGAATAAGCAGCGAATCAACATAAATCTACAGGCTTAGCTTTGCTGATCTGTGATTATCAGGAAACACTGTAAAGGCACTCTTCTCTCTCTCCTTGTGGAAAGATTCTGTCAGTCCTTGTTGTCACATAATAAATCAGGAAATACTTACCGTAAACGCCGATCCCCACATATGATAATTATATCAGCGATATGCCTATATTTAGAATTCTTAAGGTAGATCCTGTCAAAACTGTTGTGCTTTTGTCATCTTTTATTTATCTTTTAATTTGTTAACATTACACCTGAAATATTGTATTCATGTGACACCTTATAGGTGTTAGAATATTCTTATAATAATCTGGTTCTTTCTAAGTAACCGGGATGTTGGCGACATGACACCTGGATATACTGATGGTGGTTTTCAATTTTTGTTAGAATATTCTTAAAAGGTATTTCCAGGCAAGCAGCTAAATCTAAAACTGAAAACCCCATCTGACAGCATAGCCAGCTCCTTGACTTGCATGGGAGCAGCACATCTTGGTCAAGAATAAGCCTTCTGTTTGGACAACAGCAGATAATAGCTCCCCCTGTTCTTTTATCATATCAGCATTTGTCCATCAGTAAAGCATGATTGTTTTACAATACTGATACTTACATTACTGGTTTCTCTGTCTCAATCTTAATGCTGTTGTGCAGTGGATTATGACAAGGATGATATCAAGACTCATTAAAGCTCAACTCCGACACAACTTACTTGGGTTAAAGCAGTTATAAACTCCATTTCCAAAAACGTTTGACGGCATGTCATCCTAAATTCTTACCATTAGTATGCTCCTTTCGACAGCCGTTTTTGATTTTGATTTTTCATCAGACAAAAGCTGGATGTTCAGACTAGTACATTTTTGTCGTACGACAACGCAAAGTCCGATTTTCGTTCTGTTAGTACAGTTTTCGTATGAAAAAAATCGTACGACAGAGACTATGCACGCTCAGAAACAAATAAAAAAGATGCAAAAATAGTCAAAACATTACGTCACTTCTGACGAAACTGAGGATGACAGGGAGCCAGCCAAATGAAAGTATGGATATTAGCAGCGGTGTTCTAAGCTGCACACGAGGATGCCAAAATGCCTAGTGTATGGCGTTAGAGGGGGTGTGCATAACATGTTTCCAGGGACTTTGCCCTCTTTCAAATGCATGGCAATCCATGCATCCATTCAGTTGCCTCATCCATTCCTCTACTCTTTTGTTGGTCTACAGATGCAGATGAGATTTCCAATAGACCAAGGGACTCTGCACTTGTCTTAGGAGCGCGGTATCTATTGTGTACTTGTACACTCTTTAGATTGGCTACATTCTACATACTGCAATTAGATTTGTTTACATGCCTGGGGAAGTAAAGCTTGCGCTATACTTCAGGCCCACTTGGGTGTAAGTGCTGCATGCCCCTTAGACCCTGTGCTATAATTAGGTCTTCATCTCTCTCCTCCCTTGGCCACTCACAAAATGAATCCTGGAGCTCTGTGTTTTTATTTTGTGACTGGCCTGTCAAGGCACAGATACCACTGTAGTGATAAGGTCTATAGATCTGCATTACTTACAGTGCATCCGGAAAGTATTCACAGCGCCTCACTTGGAAATCTGAGAAGGGTCATCTATTGGCAGCTACATGATTCGAAGCTAGAGGGCGCTGTGGAGCAGAACACTTGGCGCGAAAATTCAAGCAGAGTGCGAGCAGCGTGTGTGTGTGCAGGGAGCTCCAGGGACAGACCAGACCCAACCCGCCCCAAACGGACCCCCCCCCCGGGCAAAGCAGCGGCGGCAGGGCGGCTAAACAGCGACAGGGAGCAGCGTGTGCGGGGAGCTCCAGACTGACCCCCCCCACTGAAATCCGGGCGAGGAAGCGGCGGACGGTAGAGGCGGAATTCCCCCCCACCCCCCCACCCGTGACCGAAGGAGGAGGCGGGGGACCGGGACGAGCAGCAGGGAACAACAAAGAACTTTCCCCCAAGAGAGGACAGAGGAGGGGGGCGGTGGAGACTGAAGGAGAAGTGAGGCAGCGGCAGCGGTGAGTGCAGATCACTGTGTGACAAACCTGACAGGCTGACAGAGCCGGGAAGGGGGGAAGCTAGAGGCAGAGGCTGACGAGCTGCAGTGTCAGATTGCAGAGGCTAGCAGAGAGACACAACTGCTAATTAAAGACTGACTGTGTGAGACCTGTGTATTGTGAAGTACCTGAGTATTGTGAGTACCTGAGTATTGTGAGTACCTGAGTATTGCGAGTACCTGTGTATAGCGAGTACCTGTGTATAGCGAGTACCTGTGTATAGCGAGTACCTGAGTATTGTGAGTACCTGAGTATTGTGAGTACCTGAGTATTGTGAGTACCTGAGTATTGTGAGTACCTGAGTATTGTGAGTACCTGAGTATTGTGAGTACCTGAGTATTGCGAAGCACCTGTGTATAGTGAGTACCTGTGTATAGCGAGTACCTGTGTATAGCGAGTACCTGTGTATAGCGAATACCTGTGTATAGCGAGTACCTGTGTATAGCGAGTACCTGTGTATAGCGAGTACCTGTGTATAGCGAGTACCTGTGTATAGCGAGTACCTGTGTATAGCGAGTACCCGTGTATAGCAAGTACCTGTGTGTTGGGAGTACCTGAGTATTGCAAGTACCGGAGTATTGCGAATACCTGAGTATTGCGAGTACCTGTGTATAGCGAGTACCTGTGTGTTGAGAGTACCTGTGTATAGCGACTACCTGTGTATAGCGAGTACCTCAGTGTTGGGAGTACAGTGAATACTAGTGCATAGTGAGTATCAGGTGAGTGCCTGTGTATTGGGCGAGTACCTGAGTACTGCAGTGTGAGTACCCGAGAGTGGCGTGAATACCCAAGTGTTGTGAGTACCGTGTACGGGGAGTATTAGTGGAAGGCAGCCAGCAGTTAGGTAATTGGATAGGGCAAAATTCCCAGTCTCCACTAAATCAATAGGTACGATGCCCGGCGGGTGTGGAGAAGCGATTCGGTGTACATCTTGTCACATGTATGCATTCCTTGATCATGAGATCGAGGGTGAATACTGCTGTACAAAATGTAAGAGCGTTGTTTCCCTGGAAGCCCAGGTTCTGAATCTAAGGAAGCAACTGTCAACACTGAGACGACTCTCCATACTTAAGGAAAGTTGGGACCGTACTCGGCAGGTGTCGGCAGGGGCCAGCACAGAGGCGGGTGGAGACACAGAGGCGCAGGCACCAGAACAGAGCAGTTGGGTGACAGTTAGGAAGGGTAGAAGGGATAAAGTCACGGAGGCTGATCCTGCGCTGGAGCATCCCTGGAGCAGAGTGGCGCCCCTAGCTGCCAGGGGAGTAACTCCTCCAGCGAGGGTGGGGATGAAGTCAGACGAAAGGTAAGGCAGATTGTGGTGATGGGGGACTCGATTCTTAGAAACACAGAGAGGCCAATCTGTCACAAAGACCTGAAGCACCGAACTGTAAACTGTTTACCGGGCGCTCGGGTTCGGGACATCACGGATCGGGTGGACAAATTGCTGGGAGGGGCTGGGGTAGACCCGGCTATCATGGTGCATGTTGGCACCAATGACAAAGTTAGAGGTAGGTGGAGTGTCCTAAAAAAAGATTTCAGGGACCTAGGAGCAAAGTTGAAGATTAGGACCTCCAAGGTGGTATTCTCAGAAATACTACCGGTACCTCGAGCCACACCGGAGAGGCAGCGGGAGATTAGGGAAGTTAACAAGTGGCTGAGGAGCTGGTGTAGGGCTTTGGGTTCCTGGAGAACTGGGCCGATTTCTCAATCGGTTACGAGCTCTATAGGAAGGATGGGCTGCACCTAAATGGGGAAGGTGCAGACCAGCTGGGAATTAGGATGGTCAAAAAGTTAGAGGGGCTTTTAAACTAGGCAATGGGGGGGAGGGTCCAGACTTAGAAATAGCCAGAGGGGAACAGAGTCTAGGGGGTAGTATTGGGGGGAGGAGTGATAGGCCGATTAAGGAATCTAAACACGTGGCAAGTAGGGTAACGAGTCCAATATGCAAACAAGGATTACCCAACAAGGAAGCAGTAGGTATCCGGACAAAACTACGTGGCTTGTTCACCAATGCCAGGAGTCTGGCAGACAAGATGGGAGAACTAGAGCTGCTACTGTATGAGGAGGAATTAGATTTTGTGGGAATTTCGGAGACTTGGTTCAACAGCTCTCATGATTGGCTGGCTACCATTCAGGGGTATTCCCTATATCGCAGGGATAGGGTGGGCAAAAAAGGGGGATGGGTATGCCTGTATATAAAAAATGACATACAAATTAATGTGAGAGATGACGTTAATAGTGGTTCTGGCGGGGAGGTTGAATCATTATGGGCAGAGTTACAAAGGGAAGACAAGGGGAAAGTAATACTGGGAATATGCTATAGACCCCCTAATCAGAGGGAGGAGGGGGAGGCGGACCTCCTATCACATTTTGGAATAGCGGCAAGGATGGGAAATGTTATAATGGGGGATTTTAGTTACCCAGATATTGACTGGGAGGAAGGTTCAGCTAAGGCTCGCCATTTCCTAAATGTCCTGCAGGATAATTTCATGGGTCAGATGGTAAATGCACCAACAAGAGGAAAAGCATTATTGGACCTTCTGATTACCAACAACACAGATCTGATCACAGACGTGGAAGTAAGGGGCAATCTAGGTAACAGCGATCACAGGTCAATTATTTTTAGTATAAATTACACATCTAGGAAACCTAAGGGGAATACAAAGACACTGAATTTTAAAAGAGCCAACTTCCAGAAACTACGCTCATTGCTGGAAGATGTTAACTGGGATAAAACTCTAGGGACAATGAATACGGATGAAAAATGGGAATGCGTCAAGAACACACTAAACAAAGGTATTAGCCTGTGTATCCCAGCAGGAAATAAATTTAAAAGAGCTAATCAAAGACCAGGATGGCTTAATGCCGACATAAAGGCACACATAAAAGCAAAAAAGAAGGCCTTTGAAAAATACAAGGCGGAGGGATCTCAGTCAGACTTTCATATCTATAAAACACGCAATAAGGAATGCAAAGTTGCAATCAGAGCAGCTAACATTGAACATGAAAGACACATAGCTGAAGAGAGCAAAAGGAATCCCAAGAAATTCTTTAAGTATATAAATGGTAAGAGAGGGAGGTCAGATCATATTGGCCCAGTAAGGAATGACGCGGGTAACCTGGTTTCAGAGGATGGAGAAATGGCAAAGGTGTTAAACTCATTTTTCTCCTCGGTATTCACAAAGGAAATGGGGGGCTCAATTATACAGAACCAAAATGCTGGTCCTCAAGACAAGTCACATGAAACACCCTCATGGCTGACTGAGGATAATATCAGGAATAGGCTGGAAAAACTGAACACCAGTAAGTCACCGGGCCCAGATGGCTTGAACCCGAGGGTCCTTAGGGAACTTAGCCAAGTTATTGCCAGACCCTTGTACCTAATCTTTAAGAGCAGTTTTCTGACTGGTATGATACCAGCTGATTGGAAGAAAGCCAATGTGGTGCCAATATATAAAAAAGGACCAAGACATCTCCCCGGGAATTATAGACCAGTTAGCTTAACATCAATAATTTGCAAGCTCTTGGAGGGCATAATAAGGGATTATATACAAGACTATTGTAACGAGAACGGTATCAGTAGCAGTAATCAACACGGTTTCAGGAAAAATCGTTCTTGCCAAACCAATCTATTAACCTTCTATGAGGAGGTGAGCGACCATCTAGATAAGGGAAGGCCTGTAGACGTGGTGTATCTGGATTTTGCAAAGGCATTTGATACAGTTCCCCATAAACGTTTACTGTACAAACTAAGGTCCCTCAACATGGATCAAAGGGTGAGCACCTGGATTGAAAACTGGCTACAGGGGCGAGTCCAGAGGGTGGTGATAAATGGGGAATACTCAGAATGGTCTGGGGTAGAAAGTGGGGTTCCCCAGGGTTCTGTCCTGGGACCAATCCTATTCAATTTATTCATAAATGATTTGGAGAACGGGGTGAAGAGCTCAATCTCAATATTTGCAGATGATACCAAGCTAAGCAGAGCAATAAATTCTCCACAGGATGTGGAAACACTGCAAGAAGATCTAAATAAATTAATGGGGTGGGCAGACAAGTGGCAAATGAGATTTAACGTAGAAAAATGTAAGATAATGCATTTGGGTACCAAGAACATGAATGCAAATTACTCACTAGGGGGAGAGCCCCTGGGGGAATCAAGGATGGAAAAAGACCTAGGGGTCCTAGTGGAGAACAGGCTCAGCAGTGGCATGCAATGCCAAGCTGCTGCAAGCAAAGCTAACAAAGTGTTGGCATGCATCAAAAAAGGGATTAACTTCAGGGATAAATCAATAATTCTCCCACTGCACAAGTCCCTGGTGAGGCCGCACCTGGAGTATGCCGTCCAGTTCTGGGCACCGGTCCTCAAGGAGGACGTCCTGGTATTGGAAAGGGTTCAGAGAAGGCCAACAAAGCTAGTTAAGGGATTAGAGGACCTAAGTTATGAGGAAAGATTACAGGCACTGAACTTGTTCTCTCTGGAGAAAAGACGCTTGAGAGGGGATATGATTTCAATGTACTAATACTGTACTGGTGACCCCGCTATAGGGGCAATACTATTCAGTGCAAGGGAAAACAAGAAAACACGCGGCCATTCACTGAGAATGAAAGAAAGGCGGTTTAACCTTAAGATGCGTAGGGGTTTCTTTACGGTAAGAGCAGTGCGAATGTGGAATTCCCTTCCAGAAACAGTGGTTTCTGCTGGTAGTATAGATAATTTTAAAAAACTATTAGATGTACACCTAAGGGACCACAACATTGGGGGATATACAACGTAATACTGACATAAAAAAAAAACACACACATGGGTTGGACTTGATGGACTTGTGTCTTTTTCCAGCCTCACTGACTATGTAACTATGTAACTTTTTCCACATGTGGTTATGTTACAGCTTTATTCCAAAATGGATTAAATTCATTATTTTCCTCAAAATTCTACAAACAATACCCCATAATGAAAGAAATACAGCGCTCCTTCTCCCTTAATGGACAATTAAACTTGCAGTTTAAAATGGCAGTGCACACTTATTCTGTGCTACTGTGCTAATGTGCTATTCATAAAATGCCATATGAGTGCTTACAAAGTGTTTACCTTTCATGTGCAATTTTGCAAATATAACAGCAGACAAAGATAATGTACAAATATATTGTGCAATATTCCCAAACAGTAAATAGATAATTAAACAATTATTAATATCAACTTAATGGGAAAAGATTAGAAAACTCAATAGGGAAAAAAAGTGCTTCAATGCTTAAAGTGCTTCTTCAAAAACGTGTGACTTTTGTGGTCCACATGCCATCAGCCCGCACTCACCAGATAGTTTGGACTCCTATGCCTTATGACAAAAGGAGTCTTGCAGGCTTGTAGGTCATTTGAAAGGAGACCTAGACCTTGTTAGTCCAGTGTAGGTATGCTCCACTCGTCCTGTTCCTTCCTCTGTACACCAATCTCCTGGGATCCTTTGTGTGCAGGTGTTGTGCTTATTAAAAGGAGATCTTACATGTGTAAGATCTTTAAACCTTTATTGGCATATATAAAAATCATAAGACCTACAAGCCTGCAAGACTCCTTTTGTCGTATGGCATAGGAGTCCAACCTATCTGGTGAGTGCAGGCTGATGGCATGGGGACCACAAAAGTCGCACGTTTTTTGAAGAAGCACTTTAAGCACTAAAGCACTTTTTTTCCTATTGGGACTTTGAGTTCTTTCTAATCTTTTCCTATTAAGTTGATATTAATACTTGTTTGTTTAATTATCTATTTACTGTTTGGGAATATTGCACAATATATTTGCACATTATCTTTCTCAAAATCCTGTTGTTATATTTGCAAAATTGCACATGAAAGGTAAACACTTTGTTAGCACTCATATGGCACTTTATGATTAGCACAGAGTAAGTGTGCACTGGCATTTTAAACTGCAAGTTTAATTGTCCATTAAGGGAGAAGGAGTTCTGTTTTTCTTTCATAGAAAATCCTTTTGCCCCTCTCAAGGGGGTAATTTATATTGCTGCACCCCCCTATAGTATCAACCCCCCTTTTTTTTCTTCTCCGATGCGCAAGTGACTCACATCATACAATACCCCATAATGACAACATGAAAGAAGTTATTTGAAATATTTACAAGTTTATTAAAAATTTAAAAAATTACATGTACAAAAGTATTCACAGCCTTTGCCATGACACTCAAAATTGAACTCAAGTGCATCCTGTTTCCACTGATCATCCTTGAGATGTTTCTACAACTTGATGAATTCAGTTGATTGGACATGATTTGGAAAGGCACATGCCTGTCTATATAAGGTCCCACAGTTAACAGTACTTGTCAGAGCACAAACCAATCCATGAAGCCCAAGGAATTGTCTGTAGACCTCTGAGACAGGATTGTATTGAGGCACAGATCTGGGGGAAGGGTACAGAAGAATGTATGCAGCATTGAAGGTCCAAATGTGCACAGTGGCCTCCAATGGAAGAAGTTTGGAACCACCGGAATTCTTCCTAGAGCCAAACTGAGCGATCAGGAGAAGAAGGGTCTTAGTCAGGGAGGTGGCCAAGAACCGGTGGTCACTTTGAAAGAGATCCAGTGTTTCTCTGTGGAGAGAGGAGAACCTTCCAGAAGAACAACCATCTTTGCAGCACTCCACCAATCAGGCCTATATGGTAGAGTGGCCAGATGGAAGACACTCCTCAGTAAAAGGACAGCCCATCTGGAGTTTGCCAAAAGGCACCAGAAGGACTCTGACCATGAGTAACAAAACCCTCTGGTCTGATGAATCAGACTGAACTCTTTAGCCTGAATGGCAAGCATCATGTCTGGAGGAAACCAGGCACCGCTCATCACCTGGTTAATACCATTCCTACAGCGAAGCGTAGTGGTAGCAGGATGTTTTTCAGTGGCAGGAACTTGAAGACTAGTCAGAATCGAGGAAAAGATGAATGCAGCAATGTACAGACACATCCTTGATGAAAACCTGCTCCAGAGAGCCCTGGACCTCAGACTAGGGCGACGGTTCACCTTCCAATAGAACAATGACCCTAAGCACACAGCCAAAATAACAAAGGGTCAACTCTGTCAATGTCCTTGAGTTGCCCAGCCAGAGCCCAGACTTGAACCTGATTGAACATCTCTGGAGAGATGTGAAAATGGCTGTGCATCTACACTCCCCATTCAACCTGATGGAGCTTGAGAGGTCCTGCAAAGAAGAATGGGAGAAACTGCCCAAAAATAGGTGTGCCAAGCTTGTAGCATCAAATAGGGCAAAGATTCCAAATAAACTTCTTTTACGTTATTGTGGGGTATTGTTTGTAGAAGTTTGAGGAAAATAATGAATTTAATCCATGTTGGAATAAGGCTGTAACATAACATGTGGAAAAAGTAAAGAGCTGTGAATACTTTCCGGATGCACTTTACATCTAAACGTGCCAGAAGTGCAATCCCTGGCATGTAAGCAAACAGAATTGCAATATGTAGATTAAAGCCAGCTTGATTGGGGTTGATTTTGTGGTAAATAAATCTAAAACTGCTCTTAACCCTGGTAAGTTTATTATGCCAGGATTTGGGCTATAAAGTGCTTGCAATAATGGTATTTAAAATATGATTGGAGAGTCAACATCCCCAAAAGTAATATTTTAGTTTTAGGTAGAATAAGGTAGGCTGCATCAGCCCCAGGCTTCTTGCATGTCTGGGATGCTCTAACAGGGAGATTACCCTGCTATAATTCTCAACACTTTTCTTATATACAGTTGTGCTCATAAATTTGCATACCCTGGCAGAATTTATGATTTCTTGGCCATTACTCTTATGTTCACTGACAGACGCAGCCCTTCATTAGACAAGTGGAGTTATGCTCCTATCACTAGGAGTAGACTAGGCAAAATAAAACAAAAATGGGCGGAGTCTATGCACTGACGTCACCACGCCGCATGTTGATCCCGCGAGGACAGGCGTTTTTATTAGTTTGCTGGCTTTTTTACTTATATGCGCATATTGAATTTCTACAATGTGAGTACCCTGGTTTTATATGCTATGTTTTAATTAAAGAAGTGTTACAGTATTACGCTATGTAGCCCTTGTTTTTTATGGCATGTACTTTGGGAGTATCCTGTAAGATCTGCTGCACCCGATTAATCTATGAGACGGATGCTGTTGGAACCTGGAGAATTTAGGAGGATCGCCTCTTTTCGTTCTACCACACTGGTCCCTGCAGAGGGCTATATCTGCTCGTGAGGTTGACCTTAGCTAGAGATAGCGGGTCTCTGCTTCCAGTAAGGGTCTCAATTACCCACATTATCACTGGAGGTGTTCGCACGGTTTTCTGCGGTGGTGGATAAAAGAAGGGACTTCTTTCACTGGCTATTCTCCGATTTGATTTGATGGATATGATAATTTTGACTTTTTCTCTTTAAAGCACGACTGCTTTCCTTTTCCTCACAAGACTTTTTTCACAAGTGTTTTTTCACAAGTGTTTTTTTTTTTTTTTGGACTCATTTTCTCACTAACAAATATATTATGCTTTTTTATTTGTGTTAATCATCTCACATGTGATACACGTATATGTCATGAGTTATTTTAGCGCAACAATATTGTTTGTTTACTTATCTGTGGTTAGTGGAATATCGCACTATTGATTGTTGCAGCTGTCACTGTTTATTACTTTGATTCTTAAGCGCGGTATTGCTTTTGAAAACTTAAAATAAAACAAAAGCATAGGTTGGCCCCTCCCAGGGGGCCGTCCTCACCTTAGCATATAACCCCCTGCTAGACAATAGCATATCAGTTTTTAATTGCCTAGTGCAAGGAGTAGACCTGGTTCCCTATGGGATCTGCGGTCTTCTGAGGTTTTTTCTGATGAAGACTGCTATCAAGAAGCCTGCTGGTGGTATAGAGGATATCTAGAATCCAAAAACTTTCCCCAGTCCGGCCAACGTCTGTGCGAGCTACCCTTAGCGGGGGCAACGCCGCATAGCGCCCGTTCCGTGCGGGCGGCCAGTGGCTAATCCCACTAGAGCCCAGTGACTGGTTCTGTTCCTGTCCAGTGGCCTGGCCAGCAGCATTCCTCTCCATGGGGAGGTAAGTCTGCTCCGGGTGGCTACCCGCTGTGCCCGTCGGATTGGTCAGTGGACTCCTCTTCCGCCCTAGGGGCGCGGAGAGTGAGCACCTGGGCAGTTTCTAAGGTAGCCGGCCGGTGGGGGCCTTTTAGTGGGGACGCATCTGGGGTGGTCATCTCCCGTTCCCCCCTCCCCCCTGCAGTACCGCACCCTTCACTGAGCGTTCGGAGCACTGCATTCGGCGGTTCGCCGCCATTCGTTGTGGATCACCGTTCGTTCGTCCGCCGACCGCGCCATTTTGCCGTAAGCTCGGCTTGTGTTGATGGCAGCGGCCATTGTTTTGTAGCGCATGCGGTTTTCAGCCTGTCCTCTGGCGGCCCCCAGCGGTCGTTCTCGGTATTTCGAGCCAACGTGGCTGACAGACGCGGCGGTGCAGGCTCTTGAAGTGCAGTTTTTTTTGTCATTGCTCATTCCGGTCACAGCGCTGAGGCATTAAAACAGCAAGTATAGCTGGCTCTCCCTGGGTGCTGGTAGCGGTGGGTGCAATCCTCCCGGGTCGCCCTGGCTGATTGGTGGGGTACAGGTGGTGGTCACACAGTGGGGGTGCCGGAAGTCTGGGATGTCAGAGGCCGGCATTGCTATGGCAGGGGTACCTGCGGAGCAACAATCCACGCCGGGGACCCTGGTGTCCTTGGAACAGCTGAGGGCGGTATTTGGGGAAGTCTTTCCCCGGGCGGGGGACCCAACTCCGGGGGGCCCCAAAAAACACCCGCCCCGTCATTCTTCGGGGGAGGATTCGGAACCAGAAAGCGCCTCGGTGGTCACAGAAACCCCCGTGGATCTATCAGAGGGTGAACTGATGCCCTCAGACGGCGAAGGTGATCAGGGGGCTCCATTTTTCGCACAATAAAGCGATAGTGGCCACTCTGATCACTGATATCCGCGACTCCACGCGGCTTGACCAAGAAGGGGAGTCGCATGAGTCCGCATATATTTGTGGGTCGCTTAAACCCCCTAGGTCCCCTAGGGCCTACCCTTATGATCGTGTTTTTGAACAAGCGGTGTTCAAGGAATGGCTACAGTCGCAGAATTCCTTTGCTTTACTCAAAAGCTTTTCTGTTCGCTACCCCTTTGAGGATAACTTTACTAAGAGATGGGCTTCCACAGCAGTGAACCCACCGGTGGCCTGTCTAAATAAGGCAACGACCATTCCCTTGGAGGGGTCTCCATCTTTTAAAGATGCGGCTGATCGCCGCACGGAGGCACTGTCTAAAGCACTGTTCTTGTTGGCTGGGTCAGCCACGCGGCCAGCTCTGGCGGCTGCTATGGCGGCGCAATCTCTTCACGAGCACGCTACCACATTACACTCCGGGTTTACTTTTGAGCGTGCACAGGCTGAGGTGCAATGCGCACAACACTTGGAAGAGGGTCTCCGCTACATATGCAATGCTGCATTGGACCTGCTTCCCATACTATCAAAAATGTCTGTTTTTGCAATTGTTATCAGGCGGGTGCTGTGGCTCCGCTCTTGGTCAGGCGACCAGGCTTTGAAGAAAGCTCTTACAGATCTTCCCTTTCAGGGAGGGCGTCTGTTTGGCCCACAGTTGGATGAAATCATTAAGGATTTCACGGGAGGGAAGAGTACTTTCCTTCCAGAGCCAAAACGGCGGGATTTTCGCCGTAGGCAGGGCCCTGTTTCTTCAGGCCAGAGGAAATTTTTTAGTGCACCTGGTTCAGCAGGTAAGGGCTTCAAGGCCGGTAAGGCTTCCGCTGGGCCCAGTAAAAGGCCCTGGCAACATAAATCCGAAAAAACTAAGGATAAGTCAACCTCCGCATGATGGGTTGCCCCCGCCCAACTCTCGGGTGGGGGGGGGGCAGTTGCTGGGGTTCGCAGACAGATGGACTGCCCGCATCACCGATCGGTGGGTGCTGGAGGTGGTGTCCTCCGGGTACAGGATAGAGTTAATCTCTCTACCCCCAGAAAGGTTCTTTCCTTCGAACTTAAGACTCCCTCAGGGGCGTCGGGAGGCACTTCTGGGCGCCATTCGGGCGCTGGCCAAACAGGGGGTAATTGTACCGGTACCCACGATGGAAAAGGTTCACGGGTTTTACTCAAACCTATTTGTGGTGCCCAAAAAGGGCGGTGTCAGGCCAGTTCTGGACCTGAAGGCACTAAACTGCTTTGTAAAGACAAATAGATTCGGAATGGAGTCCATCCGCTCGGTCGTGGCCGCCCTGCACCAAGGGGAATTAATGGCGTCCCTGGATATCAGGGACGCGTATCTCCACGTTCCAGTTTGTCACAGTCACCAGCGTTTTCTACGCTTCGCAGTAATGTTTCGTCAAATCACGGAAGTCCAGGTCTTGACCGGACTGTGGCGGGAAAAACCCGTGGTGTTTATCCAAACTCATTTTGGGCACTTGGAAAAGGTAGCACCCATGGCCATGTTAATGGGGGACAAACCGGTCGCGGGCTTACCGCGGGTCTTCACGGAGGGCTGCGGGGACTCCCTCAGAATTCAAGCTTCCTTTCTTGGAAAGACCCCCATCTCTCTAATTGAGATAGGACATGGGCCTCCTGTGGTGGAGGTCGTGGGTGGCTAGCC
>BLSH010135754.1:62863-80265 GCA_018402905.1 Glandirana rugosa
CTTGTGAGCCCAAGGTTCTTTCCTTCGAACTTAAGACTCCCTCAGGGGCGTCGGGAGGCACTTCTGGGCGCCATTCGGGCGCTGGCCAAACAGGGGGTAATTGTACCGGTACCCACGATGGAAAAGGTTCACGGGTTTTACTCAAACCTATTTGTGGTGCCCAAAAAGGGCGGTGTCAGGCCAGTTCTGGACCTGAAGGCACTAAACTGCTTTGTAAAGACAAATAGATTCGGAATGGAGTCCATCCGCTCGGTCGTGGCCGCCCTGCACCAAGGGGAATTAATGGCGTCCCTGGATATCAGGGACGCGTATCTCCACGTTCCAGTTTGTCACAGTCACCAGCGTTTTCTACGCTTCGCAGTGGGAGATCTGCATTACCAGTTTGTGGCACTTCCCTTCGGTCTGGCTTCGTCTCCCCGAGTGTTCACCAAGGTGGTGGCCCCGATGCTGGCGCTGTTGAGACAGAGAGGTATCGCGGTGGTAGCGTACCTCGACGATTTACTCCTGAGAGCAGAGTCAGCTGCGGCTCTGGAGGAGAACGTGATAATGACGGTGTCCACGTAAAAGAATTTGGTTGGCTGATCAACCTGCAGAAGTCATCGTTGACTCCATCCTGCCAGCTGGAATACCTGGGTCTGATTCTGGACACGGTGCAGGCAAGGGTGTTTTTGCCGCCGAACAAGCTCCTGACACTACAGGCAGCAGTGCGAACCCTGTTATTACGCCAGTGGTCCTCCTTTCGGTTCTGTATGCGAGTGTTGGGGCTCGTGGTGTTGACTTTCGAAGTGATACCTTACGCCCAGAGTCACACTCGACTCCTGCAGAAGGCGGTTTTGTCGCACTGGGACAAATCTCCCCTATCCCTAGACAGACTGATCAGGTTGGATCATCAGTCCCGGGGATCCCTGGTTTGGTGGATTCGGGCTCCAGCCCTAAAGTTGGGAAAATGTTTTCTCCCCCTCAATTGGTCGATACTAAAGACGGATGCCAGCCTATCAGGCTGGGGAGGGGTCCTGGGTCGGTTCTCTGCCCAGGGTCGTTGGTCAGTTCAGGAAGCTTGCCTTCCGATAAATGTACTGGAACTGAGAGCGATCAGGCTTTGTCTGTCCCGTTGGACGGCAAGGCTGCGAGGCCTCCCGGTCTGGGTTCAGCCCGACAATGCCACAGCTGTGGCATATGTGAACCATCAGGGTGGGACAAGAAGCTCGGCAGCAGCCGCGGAGGCAGCGCTGATCCTTCGGTGGGCAGAGCTTCACGTGCCGGCTCTCTCCGCGATCTACATTCCAGGCATGGAAAACTGGCAGGCGTACTTTCACAGCCACCAGACTCTGGATCAGGGGGAATGGTCCCTACATCCAGAAGTGTTCCGTCAGATTTGCCTCAAGTGGGGCACGCCAGAGGTGGACCTCATGGCCTCCAGGTTCAATTACAAGGTACAGACCTTTGTGTGCCAATCAAGAGATCCGTTGGCGGTCGCCACGGACGCACTGGTAGCACCCTGGGGTTGGTATCGGCTACTGCACGCCTTTCCTCCTCTGAAGCTTCTGCCACGGGTTCTGCGCAGGATAGAAGCAGAGGGAATTCCGACAATCCTGGTAGCTCCGGATTGGCCTCGGCGTCCTTGGTACGCCAATGTGGTGCGGATGGTGGCATATGTCCCGTAGCTTCTTCCACTTCGTGAAGACCTACTTTCTCAGAGACCCATCTTGCACCCTGCTTTACCCTCGCTGGCTTTGACAGCTTGGCTATTGAGTCCCAGGTGTTGAGGGATAGGGGTGTCTCTGACTCTGATCCCTACTATGATTAAAGCACGTAAGTGTGCTTCACGGAAGGTTTATCATAGGACCTGGAAGGCCTATATTGCCTGGTGTGAGGCGGGTGGTTGGAGCCCCCGCTCTTATACGGTGTCCAGAGTGCTGTCTTTTCTGCAGCAGGGATTGGACTAGAGCCTGGCGCTAAGTACGCTTAAAGGTCAGATTTCGGCCCTGGGGTTCTTTTTCAACGACCCTTGGCGTCACATTCGTTGTTCCGTACATTTGTACAGGGTGTACGTCATGTGGCTCCTCGGATACGGTCGCCTCTGGCGCCGTGGGATTTGAATTTGGTGCTTTCTGTGCTTCAGAAGCCACCATATGAGAATATTAGGGACATTCCCTTGCAGTTGTTGTCGCAGAAAGTGGCTTTATTGGTGGCTGTTAGGTCCGCTAGGTGGGTGTCTGAGTTGGCAGCATTATCCTGCAAGTCACCTTACTTGTTCCTTCATAAGGACAAAGCGGTTTTGCGACCTTCCCCTTCTTTCCTTCCGAAGGTGGTCTCTTCTTTTAATTTGAATGAGGATATTGTTCTTCCCTCATTGTGCCCGCACCCGTCGCATCCCAAGGAATTTGAACTACATTCTTTGGATGTGGTGAGGGCCTTGCGGGTGTATTTGAATTCTACAGCTTCTTTTAGGAAGTCTGACTATTTATTTGTGCTGACGGAAGGTTTGCGCAAAGGCATGGCGGCCTCGTCAGCTACCATCTCTCATTGGATCAGGAAGACCGTGACTCATGCATATGAGGTTTGGGGCAAGGTTCCCCCTTTTTCCAGTCACGGCTCATTCCACCAGGGCAGTTAGTACTTCCTGGGCTTTTAGACACCAGGCCTCGGTGTCTCAGGTGTGCAAATCGGCTACTTGGGCCTCAGTGCTCACGTTTACTAAGTTTTACAAAGTTGATGTTTCAGCATCGGCGGATGCTGCTTTGGGCCGCAAAGTTTTGCAAGCAGCAGTGTAGGCACGACTGGCGCCGCCTGAGAGGGCTTTTTTTGTTGGGTACAGTTGTTATAGTTGCCCGCTCCTCTTGATTGACACAGCTTTGGGACATCCCCACTTGTCTAATGAAGGGCTGCGTCTGTCAGTGAACGTAAGAGTAAACGGGATTTTATTATAACTTGCCGTAAAATCCTTTTCTCTGAGTTCACTGACAGACGCAGCACCCACCCCTCTGTTGAGCTTGTACGGCTTGTTACAAACTGATATGCTATTGTCTAGCAGGGGGTTATATGCTAAGGTGAGGATGGCCCCCTGGGAGGGGCCAACCTATGCTTTTGTTTTATTTTGCCTAGTCTACTCCTAGTGATATGAGCATAACCCCACTTGTCTAATGAAGGGCTGCGTCTGTCAGTGAACTCAGAGAAAAGGATTTTACGGTAAGTTATAATAAAATCCCTTTTTTTCAGAGAATATGAATTGAGAACATAAAAACTTTTCTTTCACTCATGGTTCGTTTTTGGTTGAAGCCATTTATTATCAATCAACTGTGTTTACTCTTTTTAAATCATAAGGACAACAGAAACTACCGAAATGACACTTATCAAACGTTTACATACCCCAGTTCTTAATACTGTGTATTGCCCCTTTTAACATCAATGACATCTTGAAGTCTTTTGTGGTATTTGTGGATGGGGCTCTTTATCTTCTCAGATGGTAAAGCTGCCCATTCCTCTTGGCAAAAAGCCTCCAGTTCCTGGAAATTCTTGGCCTGTATTGCATGAGCTGCACGTTTGAGATCTCCCCAGAGTGGCTCAATGATATTGAGGTCAGGAGACTGAGATGGCCACTGCAAAACCTTCACTTTATTTTGCTGTAGCCAATGACAGGTCGGTTTGGCCTTGTGTTTTGGATCATTGTCATGTTGGAATGTCCAAGTACGTCCCATGTGCATCTTCCTGGCTGATGAATGCAAATGTTCCTCCAGTATTTTTTACTGAAATACTGCATTCATCTTGCCATGAATTTTGACCAAATTCCCGGTGCCTTTGTAGCTCACACATCCCCAAAACATCAGCGATCCACCTCCGTGTTTCACAGTAGGAATGGTGTACCTTTCATCATAGGCCTCGTTGACTCCTCTCCAAATGTAGCGTTTATGGTTGTGGCCAAAAAGCTCAATTTTGGTCTCATCTCTCCAAATTACTTTCTGCCAGAAGGTTTGAGGCTTGTCTCTGTGCTGTTTGGTGTATTGTAAGCAGGATACTTTGTGGCATTTGCGTATTTCTTCTGGTGACTCGACCATGCAGTGCCCTCCTTATTGTGCATCTTGAAACAGCCACACTACATGTTTTCAGAGTCCTATATTTCACCTGAAGTTATTTGTGGGTTTTTCTTTGTACCCCGAAACAATTTTCCTGGCAGTCGTGGCTGAAATTTTAGTTGGTCTACCTGACCGTGGTTTAATTTCCACAGAACCCCTCATTTTCCACTTCTTGATTAGAGTTTGAACACTGTTGATTGGCATTCTCAATTCCTTGGATATTTTTTATATCCCTTTCCTGTTCTATACAGTTCAGCTACCTTTTCCCACAGATCCTTGGACAATTCTGGCTATAAAAGTGATAATGCACTTTGCATGTCACACATATTTGTGCAGGCTGAACACATTTAGAGTGTCTAAAAAGTTTGATGAATGGTATCAGAAAAAAAAAAAAAAAACAGAAGATGCAAACAAATTATCTTTATTGGCCATCCTTCACAACACACTTTTGGTAATGTTCATAAAGCTTCTGGAAACTCTCAGCAAAGGCCTCTTTAGGAATCGATTGCAGAACCGGTGTCGCCCATGCTTGGATTGCCGCCACGTCTGCAAAACGTGCACCTTTCATGACTCCCTTCAGGCGGGGAAACAGAAGTCCGAAGATTTTTTTGGTTCGCGTGGAAGACGGCTAATGCCATTCCATTGATTGCCGAATGGATACCAGATCGGCCTGGTAGCACCAGGTCTCATCATCTGCGACGATGGTTCGCAGAAATGATGGATCCTGGTCACACATGGTAATGAAATCTCCAGAGGTTTTGCCTTCTGTTCGTCTGTCAGCTCGTGCTGCACAAACCAGGAACAGATATTCCGCTTACCCAAATCTTGTGTCATTTCTAATGTTCAATTCCTCCATCATCAATCGTAGAGTCATTCGCCAATCTCCTGCCAGCATTTTTCGCACTTGCTCGATCATGTCTGGGGTTTTGCTTGTCAACGGCCAACCCGGACGTGACTCATCCTCCGTTGTTTCCTTCCCATCGCGAAAGCATTTAAACCAGCCATAAACACATTTTCTTCTCACGTCTTCCATCCCCTACACTTGCACCAACATTTCATGCGTCTCGCTGTTTTCCCCAATTTGTAGCATAACTTGATGTTCACTCGTTGCTCCATTGCACTGTGACCCTACCTCTCACCCTGACGTGTCACGTGTACTCCACCCTAGGTGGCGCTACTCGACGTGTCTCTGGATAACCATGTACCTGCGCGTGCACCTGGCCCATGTTGCCATTGAAATATTGAACCATTCACAGAACTTTGTAGACCCACCTCGTACATCAATTGCTATAATTGTCAGCTCCATTTAGTGGCAAAAATACAGTATAGTTTCTGAAACACATAATTGAGAAAATATACTACATATGGGCCACTAGATAGAGCTGAAAATCATAGGAATTAATTTACAGCAAATAAGGTAGGCAATTCATCTAGCCTGCACGAATGTGTGTGACATTTGTGAATATCTATTTTTGCTATATTGGTCCTTTTTTTAATATTTTTATTTATTTATTTATTTTAACAGTGAATGACAACCTTGTTTTTTCTAGTTTGGCTTTATCTTGCCTATATTATTAAAAAAAAACACCTTTTCTTATTAAATATATTTACAATTTAACTTTTAATTATATTTCACAGGTCAGGCTTCAGAACTGCAATATTTATCTACTTCACATATGTAAATTAATGATTCAGTGATAAAATATGTTTATTGGGTCACTACCATATTTAAAGGCTAAGTCCACTTTTTTTTTCACCATGTTTCAGGCTGCACCAACATTTAGGATGGACCTAAACCTGGTTACATTCACCAGCCTCCCACCCTCAACCATCCCCCCACTTACCTAAATTAGGGGTTCTTCTCCCATAGCATTTTGTATTCTTTTAAGGATCTGATAATAGGAGACTTCAGGTCCCATCTCCCACTGGGGCACAGGAACTCAGATTTTAATGAAGCACAAATTTGGTGACTTGACCATACTTTTAGTCTACTTATTTGTTCCTTCAGCCCATGACCAAAGACCGGTGCCTTTCTATGTTCCTGGAACTCGGTAAGAGTCTACAGGAGCATGTGCATTGTACGCACAATCCACTGATCATGACTGTGGTGCTCTACATGCTTCAATGCAAAAAAAAAAAAAATCTTTTTATCAATGTGGGTGTAATTATTCATTTTTTTTTCTAAATGATGAACTATGCTTTTTGTCAGAGTTTTTAATCAATAATCACCTCCTTAACCTTCGAGCATCAACAAATCCCTCCTTAAAGTAATTCTGCTTAGAATATAAATCAAGAAGTATGAGGTTAAGTGATTATTCATTGACTAAATGATGAGGACAAATAAGAAACAAACTGATCAATGCCTTTTCATTTAAGCAAAATAATCCTTGGATAGCTTCAGTATGTGCAATGTCAGGTACTTTTGTGCTCTGCATCAGTTTTAATTGCACATGCTACAAAAGGTACGAAATGCATCCTTTTTAACATATGGTTTCTTCATTTTGAAATATTTTTATAGACTTTAAAGACACACTTTGATTTGTATGGTGGGTGGAACTGCAGCCCCTACTTTTTCTTCCCAGTGGGAAAAAAAGAAAATTGAAAATAGAAAGCAGGAGTAGGTTGGAATTCAGGTGCCAAAGATCTTCTCTAAGTGCAGTATTAAAGGCAAGAAACACAATAAAACATTTTTTGCAACAGTCATAGGTACAAATCTGCTCAGAGAAATACTTTGCATTCCTTAAAGCATATTTAAGCCCAAAAACAACATCATAATATTTCTTCTTTTCATTTAAAGAGAAATATGGGTTTAGGTAAAAAATAAGTTATACTCACCTAGATGGATGCAGCACCGGCCCAATGTTGCATCTGCCCTACGCCCCCTCTGCACTGAGCGATCAAACATGGCTGATCTCTCAGCTCTTGACCTTCAGCCTGCAGAGAGCTGGCAATTGTCAGTTACTGGCTCTATGCTCCACCCCTCTGCGCTCACTAGAGCCCTGAGCTGTGGAGCAGACGGGAGCAGCTGTCTCAGGTTCGCAGGGGCTTACTGATAGACTCAACCAGCTGCCGGTCTAGCCAACTGGGTGGATCCCGAACATAGGGTCAGGATTTTTCAGAGCCTGGATCGGCTCTGTGACGTTGGCTGCCAGTGGACTTTAGCTCGCAGTTGGCTGAAAACAGGTCATGCGAGTGCAGAACGAACTGCACTCTTATGATCCTACAGCCAAAAAAGCTTTGGCTATACTTCTCCTTTTAAGAGACACAGGATTGATGGGTATTTTTCTTTTACAAAATATTTTATTAGTTCAGCAAAACAATACAATAGTAACATCTTTCTAGGCATTTGCATGGTCTTAATAGTGGGATAAAATAGTCATAGTATATCTTTCACATGCTCAATAGAGGATATTACAAGTGGCTACATTCAATACCTCATGCCTTATTCTATATTATGCCGAAACTTAAAAGCCCCTAGGCAGTTGAGGGTATATAATTAACTGTATTCAAACTTATTTATGCAAGCGTGCACGTAGATGCGTGCTGATACATATTCTTACAAATACACAGACACAGATTCTTACAAATACCATGTATACTGTCCTCTCCGAGCCGTCTCCTGGAAACCAGGAGCGGCCTAGGGAGAGGAGTATCTAAACAGGAAGGAAGGGCCAGAAGAGGGGAGATAAGGAAAGAAAGAAGAAAAAGAGAAAATAAGGGGGAGTCTGTCGGAGGGCCTCGCCAGGAGCCCCTTAAATTGAAAGGATTGTCTCATTAAACTTTGAAGGTTGGGAGTACGTTATCCAAGGTTGATTGATGGGTATTTTTATGTATTGGGTTATACCGCTGCCTTCAAGGGAGGCCACTGGGTAGCCAGGTATAACCTCTCCCACTCTCAGCATGCCTCAGATTTTTGTTAGGAGGATGGATTCCTTTTCTCTACTTAGTAAAGTTTCCTACCATTTTTGTTTTTACTAGCATTTTTTCTTTTTCCAAAATATTTTTACTTCAATCAATACTTCATCTGTGAGCTGCTGAGTCAAGTTCACTATGCAGCTATGCAGATTCCCCTAGCCTTAGCCATACCAAGACCCCACTTGACTAAAGATTGTAGAAAGAGCGTTTTCCAGATTCAGAGCCGTGGCACTGCCTATATTGTGGCCATTCTTTCTTGACTCTTACTAGTACATTGCATTAAGCTGCACATCAAAAGCGACTACACTATAGTATCATTTATTGTTGCCATTTTTTCTCTATGCCATCAGATTCTGTAGAGAAATTGTTGCTGCATCTTCAAGCTAGAGTGTTGCATGTGTGCATTTACCCCAGCCCAGGATCTATGAACAGATCTTGGGGGGGGTTTACAGTGTTCCTCCTAAAGGACCTAACACTAACAGCCTGGAAGATTGTCACCATATTGAATCAACTCAACCTCAGGTTCTATTTTGGCTTTTTCAGGTGTGGCCCTCTAGCTTTATCCAGGAAGTGTTCTCCAAAAACATGCAGGATATTCTGAGCCTAGGTGTCTACATGATTGCTGATTGAATGCAGAGGCATTAAGCCCGGCATTACCCTTAAGGCTGGATTCACACCTATGCATTTTTAGTGCTTTTTGCATTTTGCAGATTTGCACTACAGAACGTGTTCCATAGGAAACCACGTTAAATGGACTGCACTGCAAATCTGAAATATGCAAAAAGCACTAAAAATGCATAGCTGTGAATCCAGCCTAAGACTCGGTTTCTGAATTACCTGCAGCTATATCTGTCCCAATGTCTTCTGCTGCAATAGTTATTTCTGAATTATGAACTCATAACTCCTTAATGGACAACTAGGAGGCTAAACCCTAGTACACACCATTAGGTTGAATGATAAAAAAACCTGACTGCTCCTGTCGGAGCCACTGTACAAACAATCCGATCCATTCTGGTCCCCTGCTGAGCTATTGTGTTCTGACAGAACACTCCAGTCAGCACTCTCAGCCATTGGCTGAGCTGGCCGGCTGCTGGTTTTCCAGCATGCACGTCCAGCTTCTGTTGGACCGGCTGTTATACACACAGGCTGAATGTCAGCTGGTTTTTATTAAACTGGCCGATGTTACCCGACATTTGGCCCATGTTACCCGACATTTAGCCCATGTGTACTAGGCTTAAGTCAGCTGAATTAGCTCCCAAGCTTAACCACTTCCAGACCGCCCACTGTCATACGGCGGTACTTTGCCGTGGAATACCGCTGCTATGGTAGCAGATAGCTATTTTATTTTTAAGAACGGCGGTTAGCTGGCTTTCAGATAAAAGTGTTAGGGAGACGTGCCCAACCCCCCCCTCCGCCACTTTCCCATCCTCTCCGCCACTTACCGGACCCGCCGGTAGCAGCGGAGACTATTGGGTCTGCTCCCCCCCACTGCCTGGATGCCGAGTGAGCGGAAGATGCCGCCAACTCGGCTCCATATCATTGATGGGCGGAAGCGATGTCAGACGTCACTTCCACCCATAGCTCTTAAAGGAGAAAAATGTTTTTTTTTTTTTCAAATGACATTTATTTATTTTTTATTGCATTTAAATGTAAATATGAGATCTGAGGCCTTCTTGACCCCAGATCTTATATTTAAGAGGTCCTGGCATGCTTTTTTCTATTACAAGGCATGTTTACATTCTTTGTAATAGGAATAAAAGTGATCAAATTTTTTTTAAAAAAAAGAACAGTGTAAAAAATCAAAAATAAAAAGTTAAATAAGAAAAACAAAACTGTAAAGCGCCCCATCCTGCCAAGCTCGCACGCAGAAGTGAACGCATACATATGTCGCGCCCACATATCAAAACGGTGTTCAAACCACACATGTGAGGTATCACCGCGATCGTTAGAGCAAGAGCAATAATTCTAGCACTAGACCTCCTCTATAACTCAAAACTGGTAACCTGTAGAATTTTTAAACTTTGCCGATGGAGATTTTTAAGTGCCAAAGTTTGTCGCCATTCCACAAGCAAGCGCAATTTTGAAGAATGACATATTGGGTATCAATTTACTTGGCGTAACATTCTCTTTCACAATATGGAAAAAATTGGAGTTAACTTTACTGTTGTCTTATTTTTTAACAAAAAGTGAATTTTTTTCCAAAAAAATTGTTCGTGTAAGACCGCTGCGCAAATATGGAGTGACATAAAGTATTGCAATGACCGCTATTTTACTTTCTAGGGTGTTAGGAAAAAAACATAACATTGGGGAGTTTTAAGTAATTTTCTGGCAAAAAAAAATGATTTTAGCTTGGTTATTAAGTGGTTAAATGGAACAGCCAATTAATTCAACCTTCTTCCTCATTCCTTCTACAGCCCTACTAAATGCTTTGTTAAGTGCACATAATTAAACTTTGATGGCAGATAACACTCTTCAATGGGACATCTTTCAGATATGGGATCTTTCAAACAATCTGCTAGGCCTAGATGGAGAATCCATCCCTGACGATGTCCATTGAGAGTAAACATGTGGGGTGGAGCTTTGGCTAGTGATGTCATCGCTCAAGCCGACAGGACTTGCAGCGGCACCATCTTTGATATTGTATATTGCCGATCTCCTTTTTATTCTTAAGTGGATTATAATAATACATTTTAGCATATTTTAACTTCATGTGATTTGCCCTGCTGTTCTCCTTTGCCTCGCATATTAATGGGTTTAAAGAGGAAGTGAACGCTGCTGTAAACCCTAATGGGTTTACTTCCTCTGATCCCCTGCAATGTAGAAGACTTATAGGCTAGTATGCATCGCATACTAGCCTATTATGTGCCACTTACCTGCCATCGCCGCACGCGCTGTCCCCACAGAAGGGAGCGTCCATCTTCGCCCCTCTTCCTTCCGGGGCCGCGAACTCTGTTCTGGCTGGAGTCGCGCGACATCACTCCCGCGCATGCGTGCGGGAGCCGCCAATCGCGGCACGCTGTCAGTGAAGAAATGGCACATGCCAGTATAGCGTATATCTCCTAAACCGTACAGGTTTAGGAGATATACAGGGAAGCTACAGGTAAGTCTGATTACAGGCTTACCTGTAGTTTAAAGTGGTTGTCAAGAGTTGACAACCACATTAAGTCATATTAGATTAAGCTACTGTGAAGATTGAATAGCTATGTGAAAGTCAGGCGTGGTTCATCTCTGTTTTGAGATCTTAACATGTGGTAAGGAGTTTGAGAGCACTGATGGTACACTTGTGCATTGTACATATTTCTTGCGATGGTCCACTCTTTACTGTATACGGTTTATTGTTGAATCTTTTAAAATGTGTGTATTTGGTGAATTCCACACTGTTTTCTTTATCGAGGAGTATTCTTTAACCACCTGCTGACTGCTCACAGTAAATATACTGTGAGTGCGCCGCAGCCTCGGCAATGTACATGTACGTTGCTGACTTGCTTCTGTGTTTGGGGGGTGCATGCGCGTGCCCCCTGCTGACCCAAGCTGTGATTTGATTTTGGCTTAAATCACACATACGGTTCCATGTTTACAAACACAAAGAACTCTATGTACAGAAAACAGTGATCTGGCTGTTCTCCCTGAAAAGCAGAGCGAAAAAACAGCCAGATCAGTAAGTAAAAGCAACATTCATTACACTTGTTAGGCACACAGTTAACCCATTGATTGCCCCTGGATGTGTTCACCCCTTTCCAGTTAGTGTCATTGGTACTGTATTATCCCTGATAACTGTACTTGTGTCACTAGCGACGTCAGAGTCAGTGACCCTCGCAGCCAGTGTCTGTTACTGCCAGATTGCCCACCACACTATCACAGTCATACTATAGGTTGCTGATCACCACCATTACAGTATAGCATCTATAGTTGCATAAATTGTGGATGCTATAACTTTCATCTAAAACAATATACACTTATTGGCTTTTTTTTTTTTTTTTTACCAAAGACATGCAACAGAACGCATTTTTTTTTTGGGGGGGATATTTTTTATAACAAAATTTTCAGTATTTTTTTTATATAATAATAAAAAAACCTAGTGGTGATCAAATATCACCAAAAGAAAGCTCCATTTGTGTGAAAAAAATATAATATAAATGTAATTTGCGTACAGCGTTGCGGAGTTGGTTGCCAGTTAAAGTAGCACATTGCCAGTTAAAGTAGTTTAATTTGCATACAAATGACCACGCATTTGCCAGTTAAAGTAGCACAGTGCTAAATAGCAAAAAATGGTCTGGTCATGAAGAGGGTAAAACCTTTCGGTGGTTAAAGTGATATCACACTTTATTAGTGATTGTGAGTATTTTTAATTGATAGCGCACCTTCTTGAGGTCATACAAGTATGCTTGCCTAAGTTCAGACACGCATGGGCAGCATGAAGCCCCCCTTTGAAAGCCACTATTCAGCTCCAATTACAGGGGCAGAGATTGACAGCTGCTCTGTTCTATGCACCCTTGCTGTTAGCATTGTTTATTAATCCAGATCCATAATAAAATGCCATCAAACCATTAAAAATGAATGGTTATTGCTGTAAAATTACTGATAAACATTATATAAAGAGATAGCAGGATTAGGACAGCAGTAGATCACCTGACTGCTGCATGATGCAGTGTTCTTTTCCCGATCAGTAGGTTGGGAAAGCACTGCAAGAAGACATGTAGCTAGATGAATGTGAACAAGGAATAATCAAGTGTTTTGAGTACGATAATGGTAAAGGAAAATGCAATGATACACCACGTGAAGCCACATGCAGTATTTGCCACGTTTCTTGGTATTTCAGGATTTTAATACTACACTGAATTATTGCTTTAAGTCAAGTGACACTCAAGATGTAAACCAATGGAAAACAATCATTAATTGCCTTTAATTCCTAAAGTTTGGAGGCTGTTTTGTCACTAATAGAAATTGGCTTTTAAAGAGGATTATGGGATTTAAGCTGCCAGTGTTATTTATTTTATTTCAAGTACTTATATAACGCTGTCAATTTACACAGCGCTTTACTTATATATTGTACATTCACATCAGTCCCTACCCTCAAGGAGTTACAATCTAAGATCCCTAACTCACATTCATACATATACTAGGGCCAATTTAGACAGGATCTAATTTACCTACCAGCGTGTTTTTGGAGTATGGGAGGAAACCGAGCAAACATGCAAACTCCAGGCAGGTAGTGTCATGGTTGGGATTTGAACCAAGGACCCTTTTCCAGCCAGGCGAAAGTGATATCCACGACACCACTGTGCCGCCCAGTAGCATTAAATAGCACAGGTTATGTCGAGCAAATAAGCTGAACAAATCAAATAAAACACTTTGGTTAGTTATGATTAAAGAAGCACCAAGCTAACTGATGAGCTGGCAGAGATGAGGAAACACAACCAAAATAAATACTAATATTACTTGTCTTATCCAGTGAATTGCATTGATAACTTCAAAGTACGTTTGGTTAAGATCAATAAACGTAAAACAAGTTAATTCATGCATAGCTAAGTTTGATTTTCAAATATTTTACCTTTACGTTTAGAATATAAACCTTACACCTGAACCAAAAGTCACAAAAGATTGTTTACAAAGGCGAGTTGATTGAATGGTTTCTCCTGTTCTATGCTCTGCAATTGTGAACAGAACCCTGATCCACAGATCAATATTCTCAAAATTGGTGTCAATTTCCCTTGTGGATTTCACAAAATCACACTCTAATCAGTTACTCTATCATTTTTCCCAACATTTTTAACCGGTTTCCTGTGACACAAATCCAGATGAAAATGTTAAAATAACCAACCCTCATGTGGACATGCCACAGCAAGTATTAATGACAGAGACATTTGACTCTATATAGCAATAACAAAATAACCCAAAAGCATGTATTCAACATGAAATGAAGACAATTATGTTGGCCTTTATATTAAAACTATCTGGGAGCTGCCACTGTTTACTATTGATCTTTATTTTAGATAAGTGCAACCTTCTAAGCATAGATGGGAAAATGCAGCATACTTCCATGTGCCTTCAGCTCGCATATTACCTTAGTTTCTGAGATTCTTTTTATTGACCTCCTTCTAAGCTGCCTATTTGTCCCTATTGACCTATATGGGGAGATAAGCCGTTCTAACATGAGCCATAGCCTTAAACTGTATCTTATCACTGATACAGTGGGTATAGAAAAGAATCACCACCCCTTTAAAATAATCACATTTTGTTGCTTTGCAGCCTGAAATGAAGACACACAGTTTTTTCTCAAATATGTTAGTAAAATAAAGATGTTGCATGCATACTAAGCAGAAAGCCTTCTTAAAATAGAAGATATGTGTGTGTCTCATTTAATCATGTACCCAAAAAAGGAGGGTTATTCCTCATTTCAGAACAGTGGGTGGAGCCACACAAATCAGTGCTTTACACCCTATTGGCCAGATAAACATTCAGAACTGCTGGTTTCTAGTCCAAAGTTATTATATATTCATAAACTTATAAAGCTATTTGCTCCAACCTGCATACAGCTGTTTAATGCTGTTTGGCCATCATCAAAGCAGTGTATGGAAACCATGACTTCTAGGTAGTAGGCTAAACACTATACGCCATTGGTTCTGCATGTGCTTCTGACTGATAGGGTATAAAGCAGGGATATGCAATTAGCAGACCTCCAGCTGTTGCAAAACTACAAGTTCCATCAGGCCTCTGCCTCTGGGTTTCATGCTTGTGGCTGTTAGAGTCTTGCTATGCCTCATGGGATTTGTAGTTTTGCAACATCTGGAGGTCCGCTAATTGCATATCCCTGGTATAAAGTAATTATTTGTATGGCTCTGCCCACTGTCCTAAAACAAGTAACAATACTATTTTTGGAGTATGTGGTGGAAGGAAACATGCAAACACCTTTTTTGAAAAAGGTTTCATTGTACTATTCACTGATTAGAGTGAGGGCTTTTTGATTACTTTAGTCACCTTTTCATTATAATCTGTATGTTTATATACTCACCAGCCATTTTATTAGGTACACCTTGCTGGTACCAGGTTGGACCCCTTTTCCCTTCACAACTGCATTAATTATTTGTGGCATAGATTCAACAAGGTGTTGGAAACATTCCTCAAATATTTTAATTCCACATTGAAATGATAGTATCACACAGTTGCTGCAGATTTGTCTATGCAATCCCCCATTCCACCACATCCCATAGGTGCTCTATTTGATTGAGATCTGGTGACTGTGGAGGCCTTTGGAGTACAGTGAACTCATCATGTTCAAGAAACATTTGAGATTATTTGCAATTTGTGACATGGTGCAGTATCCTGCTAGAAGTAGCCATCAGAAGATGGGTACACTGTAGTCACATTAGATTAGATTAGATTCAACTTTATTGTCATTACACATGTACAAGTACAATGCAACGACATGCAGTTTAGGTCTAACCAGAAGTGCAATAGTAACAAAAGCAGGATATACAGTTTTGCATAATATTGGTAAATGGATATGTACATTAGCAAAGATTAAGAGATGGTAGTGCAAGTTATTACATATTAATGTTAATATTAATGGCAGTGCAAGTTATTACATGTTTATAAAGTGCATTATTGACTGTAGGTGTGCAAATAAGCAGTTGATGAATTAGTCCCATAATTTATGTACAGTGGTGTAAATGATATCCGGGGAGGGAGGGGATTCAGAGGGATCAGCGGGGTGCAGAGTTCAATAAAGAAACAGCTCTGGGGAAAAAGCTGTTCTTCAGTCTATTAGTCCTAGTTTTGAGGCACCTGAAGCGCCTCCCGGAAGGCAAGAGAGAAAACAGTCTGTGGGCAGGATGAGAGAAGTCCTTGCAGATGTTACGAGCTCGACGCAGGCAGCGTTTCCTGTGGACGTCCTCCATGGCTGGAAGGGTAGTCCCCGTGATGCGCTGGGCAGTTTTCACCACACGCTGTAGTGCCTTGCGCTCTGCAACAGAACAGCTCCCATACCAGACTATGACACAGTTGGTCAGGATGCTTTCTATTGCACCACGATAGAAGTTCACCAGAATATCCGAGGGCAGCCGATTCTTCTTCAGTGTCCTCAAGAAGAAGAGGCGCTGGTGGGCCTTCTTAACTACGCTGGAGGTGTTTATAGTCCAGGACAGGTCCTCTGAGATGTGGGTCCCTAGGAACTTGTAACTGGAGACACGCTCGACAGCCGTTCCATTGATCTGGATGCTGTCATGCGTGCCTCTTGACTCTCTTCTGAAGTCCACAATGAGCTCCTTTGTCTTGGAGGTGTTAAGGAGCAGGTTGTTGTCATTGCACCATGTGGCCAGGTGCTGAATCTAATCCCTGTAACCCCTCTCATCATTGTTACTGATGAGACCAATCACTGTAGTGTCGTCTGCAAACTTGATGATGGTGTTCGATCTGTTCACAGGCTTGCAGTCAGAGGTGAAGAGGGAGTAGAGGAAGGGGCTCAGCACACAGCCCTGTGGTACGCCAGTGTTGATTATGGTGGTGTTTGAACAAATGGAGCCGGATTGGACTTGCTGGGGTCTGTTGGTCAGAGGAAGGTGTTGATACCCAGGTCTGCAAGTTTAACTATTAGCTTGGATGGTATGACTGTGTTGAAAGCTGAGCTAAAGTCCACAAACAGCATGCGTGCATAAGTGTTCTTATTATCCAGATGTGTTAGCACAGAGTGCAGTGCCATGGAAACGGCATCCTCTGTGCTCCTATTGCTGCGGTAGGCAAACTGGTGAGAGTCCATGGTGGATGGCAGAGAGTCCTTCAGGTGTGCCAGGACCAACCGCTCAAAACACTTCATGACAATAGGTGTCAGAGCTACAGGGCGGTAGTCGTTCAGACACTTTGGGGCGGAGTGTTTTGGCAAAGGCACAATGGAAGTGCTTTTAAAACATGTTGGTACAGCTGCTTGGGCAAGAGACAGGTTGAAAATGTCTGTGAAAACCCCAGCGAGCTGCTCAGCACATGCCTTAAGTACCCGACCAGGGATGTTGTCTGGTCCAGCGGCCTTGTGCGCACTGATCCGGCTCATAGTGCAGCAGACGTCTGTGGTGGAGAGTGTGATTGGTGGATGGTCAGGTGAAGTTTTTAGCTTGATAGTGTTTGATGTATTGTCCCTCTCAAAACGTGCATAAAAGTCATTAAGTTAGTTTAAGAAGCAGATATCCATATTCTCGGAAGTGGAACGGGTAGATTTGTAGTCACTGATGGCCTGGATGCCCTGCCACATGCGTCGAGGGTCAGAGTTGGAGAAGTGCTCCTCTATCTTTAGCCTGTAGCAGTGCTTGGCCTCTTTGATGCCCCTCTTCAGGTTAGCTCTGGATGTGCTGTATGTCGTGTAGGTCTCGATTGGACTTCTCCCCGTAGTTTCTCCGGTTCGTGACGATGTCCGATTTCTATCTC
>BLSH010135754.1:93822-112710 GCA_018402905.1 Glandirana rugosa
CGTATTTCACGAGATTTTGAAGGACCATATGCCGACGTAACTGGAACCTGGAGTCTTTTGTGTCACCTGGTCGGGTCCACTGTGTTTTCTGAGGTCCAAGGTCAATGCAGCCGTATACCAGGAAGTTTTAGAGCACTTTATGCTTCCTGCTGCTGACCAACTTTATGTAGATGCAGATTTCATTTTCCAACAGGACTTGGCACCTGCACACAGTGCCAAAGCTACCAGTACCTGGTTTAAGGGCCATGGTATCCCTGTCCTTAATTGGCCAGCAAACTCGCCTGACCTTAACCCCATAGAAAATTGATGGGGTATTGTGAAGAGGAAGATGCGATATGCCAGACCCAACAATGCAGAAGAGCTGAAGGCCACTATCAGAGCAATCTTGGCTCTCCTAACACCTGAGCAGTGCCACAGACTGATCGACTCCATGCCACGCCACATTGCTGCAGTAATTCAGGCAAAAGGAGCCCCAACTAAGTATTGAGTGCTGTACATGCTCATACTTTTCATGTTCATACTTTTCACTTGGCCAGGATTTCTAAAAATCCTTTCTTTGTATTGGTCTTAAAGCGGAGTTCCACCCTAAAGTGGAACTTCCGCTGGTTGGATTCCTCCCCCCCTCAGGTGTCACATTTGGCACCTTTCGGGGGGGAGGGGGAAGAGGACACCTGTCTTTAGACAGGTGTCCTTTTCCACACTTCCGGGAGCTCTGGCCGGCGGACGCGGCCGCTGACGTCAGCAGCCCGGCTCCCTCCTCCCTGCTCGCTCTGCTTCTGGCCGCCTGGCCAGTAGCAGAGCGCGGCAGAGCTCGCGCATGCGCAGTAAGGTGCCCGGCGTGAAGCTGTACTGCTTACACGTCCGGGTTCCCTTACCCGCGATGGAGGCGGCTGCACCCGTCCTCCGATCCGAAGATCGGCGGCGGGTGCCGACATCGCTGGACTCCAGGACAGGTAAGTGTCCTAATATTAAAAGTCAGCAGCTACTGTATGTGTAGCTGCTGACTTTTAATTTTTTTTTTAGCCCTCGGACATCCGCTTTAAGTAATATTCTAATTTTCTGAGATACTGAATTTGGGATTTTCCTTAGTTGTCAGTTATAATCATCAACATAAACATTTGAAATATATCAGTCTGTGTGTAATGAATGAATATAATATACAAGTTTCACTTTTTGAATGAAATTAGTGGAATAAATCAACTTTTTGATGATATTGTAATTATATGACCAGCACCTGTATGTGTGCCTGGGCATGGGTTGAGTTGCTAAAACAGAAGAGTGCAAAATCTGGTGCAGCTATACATGGTAGCCAATAAGTTTCTAACTTCAGCCTGTTCAATTAGACTTTGACACTAAAACCTAGAAGCTGACTGGTTTCTATGCAGGCCTGCACTAGATTTGCACTCTCCGGTTTTAGTAGATCAACCCCATAGCCTAACATGGAGGGGCAGAAAAAAGAAAACGTCAAACACATGTGAAACAGGCATTTTTGAGCTGTGTTCATGAGACCTAAATGTTAGGAATCCATTAATTTAGAGGCCTGAGTATTATGTAACCTGAACAGCTCAGGAAATAAAGTCCCTGTAGGAGTTGTCAGTCACATTGTCAACATCTCTTTTGTATCCTGCTGTCCATGTATACAGGTGTTAAAATTAAGGGAGAGATAACTGTTTGTAAATTGGGGCACAAAAAAAATAAAATAATTTGTAATCATTTTTAGATTTTGTTCTTGCATTACATTTTGACATTATCGGTTTTAAATATCTGTGAACAGGGGGCATTTAGCTACTTTTGCAGTTTTTATCTTTCCATATCTAAAATGTATGTCAGAAAGTTATTAATCTTAAAGGATTAGTGCTGTAACAGTCTGGTGCAGCCTAAAATATGTTGCATATTAATATCCCATATTGTGGCAGTTTAGCAGTCAGCAATGGTATTTTATAAAAATAAATGTAGTACTGTGCAGCGTAGAGGCTTGTGTATCTATTTATTCAATATGCATTAAGTATACCTGGCTCAGAAATCTGCCCAAAGCAGCTTGCATCAACTTCCATATTGCTTTTCTTTTGATAGTATACTAACACTCCATTTCTCCGGGGGTTACAGCAGTGCTGTTTTTCTTTTTCTTTTTCTTTTCTATGCTCATTGGTGCAGGCTTAGCTATGTATGGCAGTAACCTGGCTCATACTAATAATTTCACCAACAAGGTTTCATATAGAACTGAAAATCTCCAACGCTAGTGCCCCTAGAGGGCTGGAGTTGATCAATACAGCTGTAGCCGTGAATTGCAATATAACTAGAATGTTTGCATCATGCATAACTAAAGTGGATGCAGACTAGGCAAACCACATCTGTGTCTATGAGGTCAAGAGGTCCAGTAATAACTGCCTGTTTCTCTTTTTCTCATGTGCGTGCACACTCATTATATTCTGTACAGGAATAAGCAGTATTCTTTTCATTATTTACTGAAACATCATGCAGTCTGTTTTTTTTGCGGCATCGTTGAAATTTCTGTATTCAATATAAGGAACCATATTTTAAATGCCACTCCAGCCCTCTTTTGCTTTATGCTTCTAATGCATAAACATTTTTTAGCATTTTATCCAGATGTTTAAAGAAATAGGCATGTTTTAAAAATAGTGTTTATGCACCACCCTGTCATATTAAAAATCAACATCATAGTAAAGGGTAGTAAACTGCACTGTGTGTAATTCTTCAGAGACAATCACGAGTTTATGGTAAGGCTGCCCCTTTTCTAGGAAGAAATGCCAGCCTTGTGATCCTTTTCCTATTAATAATGTTGGCAACAAGTCCCATTTTTACTGGCCAAGTTGCAGACGTAATCTGTTGGAAAACCTACTTTCAATTATGACCCAAAAGGCATTGTAAGTTAACAATACGTTGTTTGTAAATGGGATGTTCAGATTATGGATTACTCATGCATATTTATGTATGTTTGGATTATGGGGGTTTTATGTATACCCCTATAAACACTAATTGTGCTGGTATGTGTATGTGATTATTCCTCTTTAGTAGAATAAGTTCTGAAATGTGAAAAGATAAATTTGATAACATTATTTATTATCCCACTTATTTTATTAAAAAGTTACTTGTGTTCACATTAGTAAACAGTATAATGGCTTAGGCCCCTTTCACACGGGCGGATCATTCGGGTCCGCCTGTCAGTTTGGAGCGACGGATGTCAGCTGTGACATGTCCGCTGACACCCAATCCGCTCCGATCCGCCAAAAACAGACGGATGGAAACCCTATTTTCCATCCATCTGGCGGATCGGATCGGATGAACACGGACAGACGGTGCGGAGTCTGTCCTGTCATCCGCCGGCTCAGCGGGGATAAGCGGACGGATCCCCGCTGAGCAGCAGAGCTCGTCAAAACGCCATTGGATCATAGATTGAAGTGTATGGTATTTTGTGGAGTGTCGTTAAATACATTTTTGTAAAATGACTCAATAAAATAGTTGCAAAATAGTATTGAGAATTTATTTTAACCAAACTGTTGGCTGGAAAAATATTACTTCTCTAGCATCTGACATTCTTGGTAGGATGCATTTCCATGTGTCTTGTGTTTTGTCTCTCTAGTTTTTTATTCAGTTTAAAATGATTGAGTAAATGACTAATGCCCAAACTGTCTGTGTTTTAGGGTGCCTCTGAAAGTAGAGCAGGCAAATAATGCTCGTGATGCTCTGGCAAAGGCGGTGTACAGTCGACTTTTTGATCACGTGGTTAACCGGGTAAACCAATGCTTTCCGTTTGAGAGGTCCTCTTTCTTCATTGGAGTTTTAGATATTGCTGGTTTTGGTAAGTAAACAACAGTTATTTTTTTATATTGACTTTGTATTTAAATAACATGCTAAGTAGCCATTTACAATCAGGATAAATAGCTGTAAATGGCTTTAACAATTTTTTTTCTGCCCATATGTCTTTAGCACTGTATCTTCTGCCTGGTGACCATTCTCTTTGAATGTTATTTACAGTGCTCATATATGAGATTAATGTGTGTGTTTTTTTTTTGCAAATAATGTTAGATTTTGGGTGCCCATGCACTTGATCCTACTGAGGGTGGTTGCCGTAGCACTTAGTTCAGTGCATGCTGTTAGCCGCCTGTAGAGGTTCAGAACTGTGGTCTCCCTGTGGCATTGCCCTATCCCTGCAAAACCTTGCCGGCGTTTGCCCATTCATTGTGGAGGGCGAAGCCAGGATGGGGTTAATTTGCTGTTACTCTTGCCTACTAGATCTCCTGTGGTTAGTACAGGGCGGGAGCCCGTTAATTATTAAGCCCAGGGTGCCCCGTTTTCTTTAGATCCCCTTTGGTGTATGTAGGAGCTATTTTTTACTCTTCAAAAATCCTTCCAAGGAACATTTCCTGCATAACTGGGTCCTTACTGTGAAAGATACTGTCATTGCTTGTCTTTTTTTTTTTTTTTTTATTCAAAAACTTTTATTGAGAAAAAATTTTCATAACATAGTCATGTTAATCAACCATGGTACATGCATAGTTGCCAGTACAGGGTTAGCATTCCGTTCAAACATGTAAAATTCAGTGTGTAAAGAACAAGGTAAATCCAATATAAAAAATGGTTGCAGATTGCAGTACAGAAATATGTAGATAAGCAGGGGATATTATGATGGACTTAGGTCCTGGGTCAGGAGGCCAGCAACCCTACTTCATTTCGGTGTTACGTGGGCTGTTATTTTGTAGGGTTGGGTAAGGGGAATTGAGCCCACTATCGACACCCCTGTCGGGTACTTGCTGTGTCGAGAAATTGGGGTGGAAGTGGGGGTCGCTGGCTTCCGCAACATCTGACTGCTACATTTATTTTATAATGTAATTAGGTAATGCCGATACCATGTCAAAGGGTGTGATGCTAGGTAGTGTGCCAGTTGGACTTTCTAGGGGCTCATCTTGTGGTAGTATTCGTTTCATGTGCATTGTGCAGACCTAACTCGTGTATTAGGTGGGGTGAAGGTTGGTGCGTTACTAGGGCTGTGTAATGATCTGAGTATCGAAACACAATCCAAGGGGTCCAAAGCCTATGAAACTTTTCTGAAGCCTGATTGGTAATGGCAGCGGTTTCTTCTAGGCTGTAGATCAAATCAGTTTCGCGAAGCCATTCCTTTAATGTGGGAGTATGTGTTGATTTCCAATATCTTGGGATGAGTCGTTTTGCCGCATTAAGCAAATGTCTGGTAAGGGAGCATTTGTATCTTTTCAACTGACCTGAAGTAATGTGGAGTAGGTAGCATGAAGGTGTTAAAGTTATGTTCGTGTCGGTGATGAGTTTGATTGTGGATTTTACAGTGTCCCAATAAGAGGTAATGGCAGGACATTCCCACCAGATGTGGATCAGTGATCCCCTGGCCTGGTTACATCGCCAGCAGATATCTGAGGCTGTGGGGAACCATTTTCGAAGCTTGGTGGGAGTCGCATACCAGTGAGTTAGTAGCTTGTAGGACATTTCTTGCAACCTAGTACTGATTGAGCATTTGTGGGCAAAAATGTTAGCCCTCATCCATTGATCGTCAGTGTATTTGGTTTGTAGGGATTGTTCCCAGTAGAGTTGGGACTTGGAGGGCTCTGTCTCATTGGCTTCTGATAACCACTTGTATAATAAGGAAGTGGTATTGTTAATGGGCTCCCCTGCTAGGCAAATAGTTTAGAATGAAGAGAGGGGCCTATGGAGCTTGTTTTTGTCTAGGGATGAAAGAAAGTTGTGCATCGGTCTATAGGTCCAGAAGGGTAGGCGATCATGTAGGTTCAGTTGAGTGGTGATAACTTCCCAAGAAAGGATTTTGTTGTCCTTTATGCAGTGGAAGAACAAAAGGGGGGTCATCTGGTCTTTGGGTGGAATCCACCCCTTAGCTAGCCCCGGTGGGAAATCGGGGTTTGAGGCAATGGATGTTAAAGGGCTCGGTGAGGAGGAGATTTGCAGTTCTTTGGTTACTGTATGGAAAACAGACAGGGTTTCCCCCCCCTATTGGGTGTCATTGCTTGTCTTAACGAGACCCTTGCAGCCTTCTTGGAGGATAGTTTTGTGTTCATTGACCCAATAGGCAAGAGGTTAGAGGCCCTCTTTAAAGCTTCCTTTTCCTTGGTGGCCATGTCATACCATGCTCTGCTTCTATTGCAGTCTTTCCAGACCATTATTGTCAAGACTCAGTGTGTAATCCAAAATCCTAACTCCATCCTTATGCATGCCTCTGTACACAATCAGTTAGACCCTGTTACCTACGATGTTACACTACTGCTTGAATGGCCTGGCAGAAACATCAAACTTCCAGGATAAATTGTTTCACCATTCACACTTGCAGGATTCTTTGACTTAAATGCTGGTCAGCTTAACTTCCATGGATGAAACACCTTTCTTATAATGGGGGGGTGTCTCATGGCCTTCTGGTCCCAGAAAATCTCAGACACCTGGATTCAGTATAATTTTCAGGGGCTATAAAATGGAGTTTCTCACTCTGCCTCCTTTCTGCTTCAGACTGTCAACATTTTCTTCTTCCCTGTCACTGTGGGCGTATCTGCCTTTTGCTGTTCTGCAGCTCTTTTCTCAATGGTCGTTACTTCTCTACCACTAGAAGAACACTTTCAAGGTTTCTGATCAAACCTTTTTACAGTTCCCAAACCCAACAGAGGAATATAGTATGGTAAAGGCCAGGTCAGTCAAAGCCACCCAATTTCTGGGAGATTTTCTGCCATCTATAGATATCCAGGATGCTTACATCCATCTGAACTATCTATGCTTTGCTGTGGGTGATTAGCATTGCCAATTTGTCATTGTAGAGCAGGCCCGGACTGGCCATAGGGCACACCGGTCATTTGCCTGGTGGGCTGGGGCTGCTGCAGGGCTGGCCGCGGGTTGTAATATGCAGGGCTAGCTGCTGGTGTTTCCCGATATGCTGGGAGGTGGTGGGAGGAGTGGAAAGAGTGTCTTCGTTCCCGCCTACCAAGCCATTCCCTGGCAACCAGTCGCCAGAGAGAAGGAGGGACAGAAGCCGTGACTGAGGACTTCATCTTCAGTATATGCGGCAGCAGCACCTTTCAGCTCTGTCCTCCTCTTCGGCTCCCGATCCCGCCTCTCAGCAGTCCCCCAGGCCGCCGATTCACATCTGCCAGCGGCCCCGATCCAGCCTCTCAGCAGCCCCGTTCCTGCCTGTCAACACTCGTAAAAGGTAAGAACTAACCTTGTCACACAGAAGCACGTGGAGTTTGCGCCAGGCACGGGGGGAGATGGCCCACATTTGCTGGTGGGTGCCCCAGGTCCCGGTGCCACAATTGCCCACATTGCTGCCCTCACATTGGGGATGCCGGAGAAGTCTCCCCCTGCCTGTCAGAACTGTAGCATGGAGCCAGTGAAATGCTGTGAAACTCCTCTGCTCCATACTACAGTTCTGACCCTCGGAGCTGTCAGCAGCACTATGCTTTTTCAAAAGTTGAGAGTTATGCCCACCTCCCTTCCCTCCAGTGAAGGGGTCTCAGATGCTCCAGGCCATTTTACTAATCATAATTATGTTCTTTTTTCCCCTCAGTAACTGTAGACTGAATGTCTGATTATCAGTGTCAGTCGGTGTGCATCTCCTGTCTCTGGACACTCCTCTCCCTCAGCAGCCATGTGCCTGGCCCAAGGTGAAGGGGTGACCATTCTTCCCAGAAAAGTGGACTGTGGATGGAGTATACAACAGGTTTTGGAAGCGCTACTATTACTAAGTAATACTCACAGAGCCAGTTATTAAGCAAAACATTGCCTGCTCCGCAATGTTTTATAACTGGCTTTGCAGTACTAACAAAGCCAGTTATAAAGCATTACTTACAGAGCCAGATATAAAACATTACGGAGCCGGAGTAAAGTCTAGTACACATGGGCCAACATTTGTGTATGGCAGCTGGTCCATTGGGCCCGACTTCTGTCAAAAGCTTAGGAGTAAGGATGCGCTCAGGCTTATTCGCAAGTGCATGTGCCTGAGCTCGCCAGGAAGTGTACCCTGCGCTGCACTAACAGCAGCTGCAGCGATCGGGGAAATATCTCACTGCCAGTAATTAGCGCAGGGTACACTTCCTGGCGAGCTCAGGCACATGCATTTGCAAATACGCCTGAGCCCATCCTTACACCTGATGAAAAAAGGCCTGCTGACTGGCTCCTGATCAGCGTTCTTAGCCAATAGCTGAGAGCGCTGACTGGAGTGTTCTGATGGAGGGGCCATCCTCCTGTCAGAACACAATCGTGGCTAGCTGTGTTGACATTTGTGTGTTCTGAAAGTGCAGGAATTGGGGTGATCTGAGGGATGAAGGTGCCGGAATTGGGGTGATCTGAGGGGTGAAGGTGCAGGAAATTGGGGTGATCTGAGGGGTGAAGGTGCAGGAATTGGGGTGATCTGAGGGGTGAAGGTGCAGGAATTATGATGATTTGATGCTTCATATTATTTTCAGGACTCCACCATCAAAACCGGAGTGAGAGTAAGATAAATAAACAGCATCATATGGCTCTGATCTAAATTGGCCCCAATCTGTCAGATTAAACTAAAAAAGGTACCGTAATGTAATCCACAAATCCTGGAACCCCACATCCCGTCATCGACCACCCCTGCAAACGTCCCCCCCCCCGGGCTGCTAAGTCTAAAATGTCCGGGCCTACTTTTGTTCCAGTCCGGGCCTGTTGTAGAGATTTGAATGTTCCTTCAACACTAGACTCCTCTATTGCTTGACGAGGATCCAGTTGGACAACGACACAGCTGTGGCCTGCATTGATTATCAAGGAGGCACCAAAAGTCACACTGCTCAAAGGTAAGCAGATTTAATCCTCTGGGCAGAAATTCATATCTCAACCCTGTCAGCCGTCCACATCCCTGGAGTGGAAAATTGTCAGACAAACTTTCTCAGTCATCAGCATCTGGATTGAGAGGAGTAGGATTTCCATCTAGAGGTATTTCAAGGCCTTTGCCAAAGGTGGGGAGCACCAGATGGGGATTTCGGCGTCTAGATTCAACACCCAACTGGACAGGTATGTGGCCTGTCCATGGAACCCTCAGGCATCTGCAGTGGATGCTTTGGTGGCATAGTGGAATCCGTTCAGCCTGATCTATGACTTTGAATTCTCCCTTGCCTACTTGGCAGAATTCACCTCTACTTCTAAAGGGCCAGTGTTCCATCCTGCTTTGTGGTCACTGGCTTTAAAATCATGGCCATTGAAACCACGGTCCTGAGGGACTGGAGCCTTTTGGATTCAGTCGTCCCTACCCTCTTTAAAAACTAGGACTTTAACTCCTAAAATCTATATCACACATGGAGGGCCTAATTTGCTTGGTGCAAGCCAAGGAACTTTAATCCTAGAAAATACTCTGTGAATGTATTCAGTCTTTCCTCCAGTCTAGTTTAGTTCCACATCTGGCTTTTGAGTACCATCAATGAAAAATCTTGACTTTGGCTGGTCTGTTTTGGAAACCTTTGGCCTCTCGCTTTTGTTCAGGGTGTGACTCATATTTCTTCCCCTGTGCGCACTCCCTTTTGTCTCCTTGGGAACTCTAGTTTAGTTCTCTTGGTAATGCAGAAGCTGCCCTTTGGACTTCTTTGGGATATTCTCTTGTCTAACTATACTTGTAAGGTGGTATTTCTTGTTGCTATCACCCCTGCACATTGAATTGCTCAGCTGCCTCATCCTGTAAGGAGCCTTTCTTAGCGTTGCACAAGGACAAGGCCTAAGGCCTCCTCCTTCCCAAATTTAGTCTCTGCTTTAATCCTTAACCAGACATTGTCCTTCACTTTTCATTAGCTGCCACAAAACTCAGGAATTCCTTAGCGATTTCTCTACCTTATCTGGACCAGGTACATGCTGTGAGAGTTTACCCCTCTGTTACTGCATCCCTTAGGCAGTCAATTTCCTTTAGACAATTAGATTCCCTGTTTGTGCTCCCTGAGGTTTCCAGCAGGGGTATCCCTGCCTCTCGCTCCACCATTGCTAGGTAGAGTAGACAACCTATCATTAGTAACTATAATCTGAAAGATACAGTGAGGGGAAAAAAGTATTTGATGCCCTGCTGATTTTGTATGTTTGCCCACTGACAAAGAAATGATCAGTCTATAATTTTAATGGTAGGTTTATTTTAACAGTGAGAGCCAGAATAACAACAAACATAACCAGAAAAACGCATATAAAAAAAGTTGATTTGCATTTTAATGAGTGAAATAAGTATTTGATCCCCTATCAATCAAGATTAGGAGCACTCTCTTACTGAAGCAATCAATCAGATTCCAATCTCTCCACCATGGCCAAGACCAAAGAGCCGTCCAAGGATATCAGGGACAACATTGCAGGCCTACATAAGGCTGGAATGGGCTACAAGACCATCGCCGAGCTACTTGGTGAGAGGGTGACAACAGTTGGTGCGATTATTTGCAAATGGAAGAAACACAAAATCTCCCTCCATCTGGGGCTTCATGCAAGATCTCGCCTCGTGGAGTTTCAATGATCATGAGAATGGTGTGGAATCAGCCCAGAACTACACGGGAGGATCTTGTCAATGATCTCTAGGCAGCTGGGACCATAGTCACCAAGAATAACAATTGGTAACACACTTCGTCGTGAAGATGACTGAAATCCTGCAGTGCCCGCAAGGTCCCCCTGCTCAAGAAAGCACATGTACAGGCCCGTCTGAAGTTTGCTAATGAACATCTGAATGATTCAGAGGAGAACCGGGTGAAAGTGTTGTCTGATGAGACCAAAATCAAGCTCTTTGGCATCAACTCAGCAAGGCGTGTTTGGAGGAGGAGGAATGCTGCCTATAAACCCCAAAAACACCATCCCCACCGTCAAACATGGAGGTGGAAACATGCTTTCGGGGTGTTTTTCCCACTAAAGGGACAGGACAACTTCACCACATCAAAGGACGATGGACAGGACCATGTACCGTCAAATCTTGGGTGAGAACCTCCTTCCCTCAGCCAAGGGATTGAAAAATGGGTCGTGGATGGGTATTTCCGGATGACCCAAAACACATGGGCAAGGTAACAAAGGAGTGGCTCAAGAAGAAGCACATTAAGGTCCTGGAGTGACCTAGCCAGTCTCCAGACCTTAATCCCATAGAAAATATGTGGAGGGAGCTGAAGGTTCAAGTTACCAAATGTCAGCCTTAATAACTTGGAGAAGATCTGCAAAGAGGAGTGGGACAAAATCCCTCCTGAGATGTGTGCAAACCTGGTGGCCAACTACAAGAAACATCTGACCTCTGTGATTGCCAACAAGGGTTTTGCCACCGAGTACTAACCACTTCCTTACCGGCGTATAGTAAAAATACGCCGGCAAGGTGCACACACTATCCTAACAGGACGTCATATGACGTCCTGCGGTATTCGCCGCTCTGCGGGCCCCGCATCGCGGTGATCGGGGATCGGGCGAGTCCCTCGGGATTATTGGCTCTTTACCTCGTGACCGGCTGTGTCCCATCACAGCCGGTCATTTGCTATGGCACTGAATCCGGCCGTGCACGCTGCTCGTGCGCGCCCCTGGGGGGCGCGCAGCGATCCGGGTTGCGGCTTGTCCCTCGGACAATGCCCAACCTTGATCAGGGTAAAGAGCCAATGAAATTGGCTCTTTAGCACGTGACCAGCTGTGTCCAATCACAGCCGGTCACAAATGTCAACAAAGTGCCAGGTAACTTACTGTTACCAGGCACTTCTCCTGACATCTGGGGTACCTATCACCAGAGTACCTGTCACCAAAGTACCCATCACCAATCAGAGTACCCGTCACTAGAGTACCTGTCACCAACCAGAGCACCTGTCACTAGAGTGCCTTTTGCCAATCAGAGTACCAGTCACCAATCAGAGTACCTTTCACCAATCAGTACCTGTCACCAATCAGTACTTGTCACCAATCAATCAGAGTAGTCTGCAGTCCAAGTACCTGTCACCAGAGTACCTGTCACCAATCAGTGTACTTGTCATCATGTCCAGAAAGCGATTATACAGAAGAGGCATACCAGATGCTGAGCCTGACCGATGAGAGCAGCGGGGAGCTCTCACTGCCCAGCCACAGTTCTGATTCCGTTTCTGGTTCCGAATACATGCCCACTGAAGACAGTACATCTTCATCAGAATTTGAGGAGGAAGCAGTCCGTCCTAAAAGAAGACGGACTGAAGACCAGGCAGAAACCAGCAGTGCCAGACACCCCAATGGCCGATCGGCAAATGCCAATGGAGCTAGATCCCAGGAGGAAATGCCCAGTACAAGTGCTGGCATTTCACGCCAAAGAATTAGGGCCCAAACCCAGCTCCCGGAGGCCTTGGCAAACCCATTGTGGTTGCCTTCTACCACAGAGTCAGCCACAATCCCCCCTTTTACATGACAGACACGCGTTCAAGTGAACACAGAAGAGTTCTCGGAAATTGATTTTTTAAATGTATTTTTCTCTGACGAGTTGGCCCACAACATCGTGGACCAAACCAATCTTTTTGCTCGTCAATTTATAGATAACCACCCCAACTCAAGTTATGCCCGCCCCTTCCATTGGTAACCCGTAACCGTGGAGGAGTTTAAAGTATTTTTAGGCCTGACACTCAACATGGGGCTTACAAAAAAGAACGAATTACATACGTATCGGTCTACCCACCCCATCCACCACATTTTTTTCAAGTGTCATGATCAGGTCCCGCTATGAAATTATAATGCGCTTCCTGCATTTTAACGACAACAGGCAGTGCCCCCCCCAAAATCATCCCGACTTTGACGAGTTATATAAAATTCATTCCCTTATTGATTATTTCTCCAAGAGGTTTTTCGAGCTGTACACCACTGACAAAAACATATCTGTGGACGAATCCCTGGTCCATTTCACAGGCCGGCTGGGAATCAAACAGTATATCCCAAGTAAGAGGGCCAGATACGATTTGAAGCTCAACAAGCTTTGTGAAAGCTCCACCGGTTATGTCTATGCCTTTCGTGTGTACGAAGGCAAAGATTCCCAGCTCCAGCCCCTGAGTGTCCACCATACATGGGAACAAGTGGGAAAATTGTCTGGCAGTTGGCATTCCCACACTTCCAAAAGGGGTATCACATTTTTATGGACAACTACTACACTAGTTTGTCCCTTTTATGCCACCTTTACCTAAATAAAACATTGGCCTGTGGTACAGCAAGGAAAAACAGGAAGGGCTTCCCACAGCGTCTTGACAACACAAGGCTACAAAGGGGGGAATCGGAAAGCCTGAGGAATGAGGCAGTGTTGGCCCTGAAGTGGAGGGATAAGAAGGACGTATACGTCATGTCAACCATCCACGATGACACCTCGGTGGAAGTTCCCAGAAGACGCGCACCAGTTCAAAAGCCTTGCTGTATCCACAAATACAATAAATTCATGGGGGGGGGGGGGTGGATTTAAACGATCAGATGTTGCAGCCCTACCTATCCACAAGAAAGTCCCTGTTTTGGTATAAAAAAGTTGCTATTTACCTCTTTCATTTGGCCATGTACAACTCCTTTATCACCTATCAAAAATCGACCCAACACCAAGTATCCAACACCTTCCTAAAGTTTATTGAAGATGTCATCACTGCTCTGCTATATCCACAAGGATCAGCCCCAGAAAGCCTTCACTCAGATTGTGTCAGCAGACTGCATGAGCGTCATTTTTCTGAAAAGATTCCACCATTGGCAAACTGAAGACGACGCCAAAAAAAATGTCGGGTGTGCAGCAAAAGAGGAGTTAGAAGAGACACTAGTTTCTATAGTCCCCAATGTCCCTCCCAACCTGGTCACGGAGAATGCCTCAGATGCTATCATACCCTTGTAAATTATTAGCCCATATTTCAAGTAGACTGCCATTTCCCCATTTTCAAATTCCTGTGCTGATTAGTTCCCTGTTGCCTCAACCAACCATCCCACTGCCTTCCATGTGAACTGACCCTGGCCTGTTTATAGACTAAGCCTCTGCCTGCTGTCTGCATTGTTTATCCACCATGTTTCTGCCTTTCACGTGAACTGACCTTGGATTGTATCGACTATACCTCTGCCTACCGTCTATTTCTGCCTTTTACCTGCACTGACCTCGGAATGTTGACCATGTTTTTGCCTGCCCCTTGGACTGATCTTTCACCCTGCTACACAGGGGTCTCACATATGTGAGGGGCTCCAGAATGATGTTCTGATTTGAGAAAACCAGTTATTGTTTTTTCCTTGTTTTGTAATTTCCAGAACAGGGTCTGGTGTCTGGAGGCTTCAAAGCGATTGGGTGGGAGAAGCCTCTACCCCTTTCCCCCTATCCCCATTCTTTCCTGAGGCCCTAAGCTTGATGGTCCTGCTTGCTGCCTGGACAAATACTTTGGTTGTACTGACAATATCTCTGCCTGCACTGACCCAGGACTTTTTATGGACCATATGCCTGCTGCCTGGACCAATACTGTACTGACCATATCTCTGCCTGCTGCCTGTACTATGGACAGTATTCCTGCCTGCTGCATGGACAATCCTTTCACTGCTGCTGACCACATCCCTGCCTGCTACCTGAACCAATGCTTTGGCTGTGCTGCTAATATCTCTACCTGTACTGACTATGGACAGTATTGCTGCCTGCTGTCTGTTTTGCTGTCGCTGTCCACATTCCTGCCTGCTGCCTGGACTGATGCTTTCCTCTGTGGGCCCCTGCACTACTAAACCGCAGGTAATCTTTTCTTTACCCTTTGCTCAGCAGAATGTATTTTGGTTTGTAATTGGTATTACAGTACTTGCTATGTGTTAGAAATACGAAGGGCTTTCAACAATGTAAGAGGTTGGCAGGAATTTATGTGTGTAATTTATGTCCCTAGAACACCTGGAGGTGCTAATTGGATGTTGGGCCTTTGTATGTGGCTAGTCTGTGTAAAAGTCTCACACATGTGGTATCGCCATACTCAGGAGTAGCAGAATGTGTTTTGGAGTGTCATTTTTGCTATGTACATGCTATGTGTTGGAAATATCTTATAAATGGACAGCTTTGTGTAAAAAAAAAAAAAAATGCGTTTTCATTTTTTCCACATTTTCCAAAAACTTCTGGAAAAAAATGAACCGTTCAAAAGACTCATTATGCCTCATAGATTATTCGTTGGGGTGTTAGCTTTCCAAAATGGGGTCATTTTGTGGGCAATTCCATTGTCCTGGTGCTTCAGGGCCTTCAAAAGTGTAATAGGTGGTTGAGAAATGAGATGTGTAATTTATGCTCGTAGAACGTCTAAAGGTGCTACTTCAATGTTGGGCGTCTGTATGTGGCCAGGCTGTGTAAAAGTCTCACACATGTGGTATCGCCATACTCAGGAGGAGTAGCAGAATGTGTTTTGGGGTGTCATTGCAAGTATGCATAAGCTGTGTGTGAGAAATATCTTGTTGTTATAACAAATTTGTGTAAAAAAAAAAATGCTTCATTTTGCAAAGAATTGTGGGGAAAAAAACAGAACTTCAAAAAATTCACCATGCCTCTTACTAAAAACCTTGGAATGTCTACTTTCCAAAAAGGGGTCATTTGGGGGGTATTTGCACTTTCCTGGCTTGTTAGGGTCTCAAGAAATGAGATAGGTGGTCAGTACATCAGGTGTGATCAATTTTCAATGATTTTCACCATAGCTTGTAGACTCTATAACTTTCACAGAGAATAAATAATATATACTAATTTGGGTTCTTTTTACCAAAGATATATAGCATTATAAATTATGGCCCAAATTTATGAAGAAAAATGACTTTTTTGCTAAATTTTTCAAAACAAACTAAAAAAAAAGTGTTGTTTTTTCAAAATTTTTGCTACTTTTTCGCTTATATTGAAAAAAATAAAAAACCCAGCAGTGATTATATACCACCAAAAGAAAGCTCTATTTTTGAGAAAAAAATGATAAAAATTTTGTTTGGGTACAGTGTAGCATGACTGAGTAATTGTCATTTAAAGTGTGAGAGCACTGAAAGCTGAAAATTGGTTTTGTAAGGAAGGGGGTGTAAGTGTCCTGTATGGATGTGGCTAATTAATGTTTTGCAAAGGGGTCAAATACTTATTTCACTCTTTAAAATGCAAATCAATTTATAACTTTTTTGAAATGTGTTTTTCTGGATTTTGTTGTTGTTCTGTGTCTCACTGTTAAAATAAATCTACCATTAAAATTATAGACTGATCATTTCTTTGACAGTGGGCAAACATACAAAATCAGCAAAGGATCAAATACTTTTTTCCCTCACTGTAAGGTTACTCCCTTCCTTGTTTAGACGCACTCAACCAAATCTGTGATTCGTGGCTTTTTCAGCATCAGGCATCTTTTTCTCATATTTTGCAAGTCTTCCACCTGGGCTTCTGTTTGCATGTAAAAGTTCTGCCAGGTGGACACTCAGGCTTCCTCTGATGCCAGTTTCGAGGGTAAGGTGTTGCAAATATGAATCTGTCAAGCCTTCTTGAGCAGTTAATTTTTTCGTTGGTCTGTTGGCGGTGTTTGCTGTATTGCCCATCCTTCAGTTGTATTGCTTTTGGATATCCCAGTCATAATGATTAAAAAGCCTGTGTCCTGCACTGTATGACAAGGGAAATAGGATATTTGGCTTATTAGTAATTGGCTTCTTAGTAAAATCGGTTTCCTGGAGTACAGTTCAAGGCACTGATCCCTCCCTTCTGTTCTTATGATCTGATTTTTTTGTTACAAAATTGACACTAGCTGGGAGTGGGGAGGGTTATATAGGGGGGTGTCCCTGCAGCCTTCCTTTTTTGCCAATATCAAATCACCTAAATGTAGCTGCAATTGAACCATGTCCTAATGATCAAAGGGCCTGTGTCCTGTACTGTACTCCAGGTAACTTGCTAATTTAGAAATTTGATTTTTGCTGACATTACAATAAGTGGCATTTCAAGCATATGGAATAATATTTTATTTGTGTTATTGGTGGTGTTGTATTATATTTTTAGTCGGTAATACATTTCAGGTTGTCAGTTTCCTTCAGTCTTTGCTTCTTGCGTAGTAAGGTTGACCTCGTCAAATCACAAGTAAATGAGAATCCAGACTTGCTTTATCTGCCAAAACGATTGTCCTTTTGGTCTGCTGATGTGTAAATTTGCGCTGCCATGTTACAGTATGTGCCTAGCATTAACCACCATTCATCATAGAAATGAATGCAGCTGAGCTGACAGCCGCTGTTAAAGTCCGCCTAGTGGGCTTGAAGATCTCAGATCCTCACACTGGTTTATATGTAATTGGATAAACATTCAATGTAATCAAGTAAATAAATAATTGTTCATAATAAATAACCGTTCAAAGTTTACTGCATCTGGGCACCAATGTAGGAAGTTATGGACTAAACAAGATGCTATGAAAAGTGTATAGATCAATACTTATCAATTTAGACAGACACGCACCAGGTTGTCTTATTACGCAAGGTCTATAGCCTGCTGCACACATCACTGTCAAATACACTAAAGATATATCCTCTGCAGATCTTCAGCCAGTTCTGACAGCTAACTAGAGAGAGCAAAGAAAGACAAAGCTATATAGTGTGTTATTTCCAAATGCATTTTGCAATTGAACAAATGCTGTGCTACACTATTTATATGTTACATATTATTAAATAACTTATATTGCTAAAATGGTGATTTTAAACCCCCACAATACCTGTTGATCCTGCTAGAAATCTAGTGAGCTTTTGGCTTATATACACAGGAGTATAAAAAAAACAAAAAAAAAATGCTGCTTTAACAGGCATCCAGCATATTTTTTTTATATGCCTTTAAACTCAGTTCATTGTTAGCCTATGTGGCCGTGCATATTAGGTATTTAAATCCATATTTTAAAGGAAAGTGTTTGGAGGCCAAAAAAACCCCAAAAAACCCAAAGCTGCAATTGCAATATTTTATACACTTACGTAAATTGATTCTAGTGGCTAGAATAAATGAATATTCTAGCTAATAGAATGAGTTTACACACATTCAAATGCAACATTAGAGGCATTTTTTCTACCAACTTCTGGCATATTTGAAGCATACATTTATGCACCCATGTGCATGAGGCCTATAACTCTATATATGCACACTGTTTTTGCTAACTGTTGGTTACATTGGTTCCAGAGTTCTCTGTGTACTACAGAATCCTTACCCCTATGTTATAGTGAAAGGTGATGGTGAGGTGTAGTCCTGTCAAAGGGTGTCAAAGGAAAAGATCCATAAGCCACACCTCATGAAGCAGACCCATGTGCATGAAGTGAGATAAATGACAGCCTTAGCCTGGAGTCCAGCCAGGCTACACCCCCAACACATTTCGCTCTGCCCATTGGAGCTTAATCATGATGATCCCAATGATTAATCTCCAAGGGGTGGAGCGAAATGTGTTGGGATGGGGCCTAGCTGGAGTCGGGGCTGATCCTGCCACCGTTCACTTTATGCATATACGTCTCCTCAATGATGTGCAGCTAATGGATCTTTCTCCTTACGTTCACTGACAGACGCAGCTTCTTCATTAACTTCATGGGGTTTTATGTCGTCCAACTAGGAGTTAACTAGGCAGGGAAAAGATCAGCTGGCCCCTCCCCGACTAGAAAAGGGACGGATCAATTGAGGATCAACCTGCTGTATTTTGGGGTACTTCAATTACTTCTTCGACGCAGACAGTCACTTGCATTCCTCTTTCTAGGTAATCGACGTGTAGTAACTCCTCTGCATATACGTATTTCACTTGCCACCGTCCTAGTCGGGGCTGAGGTCGATCCGGGGTAGGGTTGTGTAAAGCGAGGTGGGGAACCTCTAATTAGTAACCCTAGTAGTACTAATTCGAGGTTACCCGTCTCGCTTTACACAACCCCCACATCGGACCGACCTGAGGTCCGATTCCGACAGTAAATAGAGTGAAGTACGTGTACCCAGACGAAGTACTCCACACCGAATAC
>BLSH010135754.1:136445-160967 GCA_018402905.1 Glandirana rugosa
TAAGATCTGAATGCGGGTTATCTATTGATATCTGGTGAGTTTTTCCACATTGGGGGAGTCTTCCTCCTATTATCCCTGCACGTGGTGTGGTGGTGGCCAGGACCTCAGTATTCTCTATCTAGAGTGGATGGACTTATCACTCAGTTGTCAGAGAAGACTACAATTTTGAAAGACTGTTTAGCGCTGCTTGCAATTTGCTAGTCACAGTTCACATTGATTATCAGGTTGCAATTTGAGTATTGTTGATTTAAAGTAGCAGCTACTTATTATTTCTGTTCTTTGTATATATCAACATTATGCATTTCTGTGCCTAAACAGTGGAGATACACACTCTTATCCAGGGCGCTGATACTTGTGATTCCGTTCTTTGGGACTGATTTACAGGATTGTGGTATCAACTTCTCAGAGATGTCACTGGAGGCAAGATCATTTTTTTGCCCCAGCTTCAACCTGGGAAACCTTCTGCCTCTGACACACTAAGCAAAGCTTTCATTTTTTCCAGTCCTCAGGTCTCATTGTAAGCCTTCGACTCCCAAGTCTTCCAAGCCCACAAGCAAGGCTCTTCACAATAAGGGGATGTCCATCCCTTCTTAAGGTGGTGAAAGAAGTCTGTTAGCCTTTGCTGCCACCTGGACCGAAAGCATCTTGGATAGTTGAATGACAACCAAGAATTGGCATATAAAGATTTTTCCTTTCACATCAAGTAACATTGGTACTTTACAAACCCATTCCCTGCATCTGTGAGATGTCAAGAATGAAAGTACGGGACTCTAGTTCTGCTTTAAAGCTTGTGTTGGCTCTGAGTTCTTTGTAATAATATTCATTGACCTTTTTGTTAAACTATTTTTTTTTAACTTTTGAATTGCGTTCAGACATGGCTATTGAAAAGTGATTGGACATTGCACATTGCCTTGGAGCTGGCTGCAGACACAAATGCAGTTAGAGAGAAATCACTTATTCTCTAGAAACTGAACAATGTGTTCTGTGTCCATTCTGCTCAGGGCCAGGGATAAAGCTTAGAATTAATGAAATGGCAATATATAACAACAGCTACATTTTAGGAGTTCATAGCTAGAGATGATCTTATTTCAAATCTCACAGCTATATTAAAAGTGTATACATTTACTGTTGTACACAATTAAAATTCTAAAAAAATTGAGAAGCAAACATTCCTTTAGTTAGGCATATGACAATGCACATATGTTTTGTGTATATAAGTATCAGTTTTATGAGGTTTAAAATAAGTATGTGTATTAAATCCTCCTTGTTAATTTTCCTTTTTTTAACAAAAGTTTCTTGTTTACAATAGTTGCTTTTTTTGTGGGGAATATTTTCTGTCCTATAAACTACTCTGGGCAGAGAAATGAAGTTCTGGTGGGCATGCATATGTCAAAAGGAACTGAGCTCCCAGCAACTGCCCCTGTAAAAAGATTACAGGCCTGGTGATGTCACAGCTGTTTCTCATTACAAAAAAGTGAAAAAAAAAATGCTTGGACATGTTCTGCAGGTGAAGATTTGGGGTTAAATATGGAAAATAGTTAAGTAGGGCTGCAACTAACGATTATTTTCATAATCGATTAGTTGGTCGATTATTGTTTCGATTAATCGGATAATAATCTTACAAAAAAAATGTGGTGTATAATTTAGGGAATATTTAAAGTTTAAAAGGAAAAAAAGGCAATTTATTCTTAAATATCTCTATGCAGTGGTATATATAAATAACCAACTATATGGTTGGGAGCAAAATCTCAAATCCACTCTGAGAATAACAGATAGAAGCATATATAATATTAATAAATACACCCAGAAGTAGGATATATGAGTATTCTACCTAGGAGTCAGACATGAAGCTATATGAAGGGTAGAAGGGAGATAGAACACTTTTATATTAAAGTAGTGCTAAAAGCTGAGACTTTTTTTTTTTCCTGGATATGATCATTTTAGATATAAATGCACAATACTGGTAAACTTTTACTTTAAATGTAATTGTAATGCCTTCTATTACCTCCAGTCTATCAGCCTCCACCTTCTCTGGGTTCAGATGCTGATCTTCCCCGCACACAGTCTTTAACGTCATTTCTTTAAAAATAACAAACATGCTATACTTGCCTGCTCTGTGTAATGGTTTTTAACAGAGCAGCCCTGATTCCCATCTTCTGGGGTCCCCAATCAACACTTCTGGCTCCGCCTGCCTTCAGAGAGCCCCAGTATAAAGCTGCAAAGTATAGTATAGAAAGTCCCTATAGCAAGGTTAAATAAACTTCTACCTTTGGAACCACTCACATCCTGCCCAGGACTACATGTCCTATGAGGCATTGCTCCTCACACATTCACAAGTTGTTAGGCACTTACTGACATTTATGGACAGTTTACTGAGCTGTATATGTGCTGCACTGTGTCTTCTGTCATGTATGGATGGTATACTAAGCTGTATGTGTACTGGACTGTATTTCCTGATATGTAAACCAATAATGCATTCTGTATGCAGGCCAACTAATTAGCTGGCCGATTAATCGATTATGAAAATAGTTAATAATCGATTAGTTGTCGATTAATCGATTAGTTGTTTCGGCCCTGTGGTTAAGCATTATCCTTTAATAGTACCATGCTCACAAATGCCACCCACATTATAACTCTTTAACAATGGCATAGCGGTTAAAACTTTGTGCCCTTCCTATGCTTCAGTGGGTTTATTGTGGGTAAACCTGTGCCCTCCAATAAAGAGGACAATTGATTTTAAATAGAAGAATGGCCAAAGCAATTTTGGCCTTCTCTTCTGGATCACACGAGTGAACTTAGGTTTGCTCTCTTGTCATCCAAAATCAGCTAATAGCACGCTATTGCCTACTATCAGTTGACTTCAGAGTTGCTCCAGGCTCTAGAGGAAACCCTACCATATTGTAAGGATACACCCACCTGCCTGAATGACAGCTGGCTCCAGCTCTCAGCGCGTGGCTGAGAGCCGAAGCCACATGCTCACCCTCTCTCCTTCCCAGTGCTCCAATGAACACTGGAGAAGGAGAGCAGTGACTGACTGAGTGATCAGCATTCATGTGATCACTCTGTCTAAGCTAACATGGGACAGCTGAGGAGAGTATGACGTTTTGTTTCTTTAAATGTACCCCATACATCCCCTTTCATTCTTAGTATAAGTTTGTATGCTCTCTAAAGAGTAAAATAAATAAACACATGCTAATATTTGTGCAGTGGATTATGTAGACCCCTTTCACATGATTGTTCCGATCATGTCCGCTTGTTGGGTAGACCTGATTGGACGGTCCATATGCCCCTATGGTCTGGCGGGTGTAAATGGGCTTGTGTCTGTTTACACCTGCCTGCCTCCGATCTGGTCTTCTAAAAACAAACAAAAGGGGATCTGTTGTCCTCTGTATTATCAGACCAGAGGTAGTCAAGTGTTGATGGACAGTGAAGTCCATTTATACCTGGCTTCCCATAGAGCAGACTCTCTGTGTCCGTTCTAAATTGAGCACAGACAGACCTGTCATCCACCTACTCTGCTCTGATCAGCAGGGGATCTGTGAGCGGACGCCCTGCTGATTGGAACACTTTCCGTCCCCTGTGAAAGGGCCCTAAAGGATCAGAGCTTGATTTAAAACTGTGTATGCTTGATCATATTCTTTTAATCTGCTGGATTTCTGTGTGGTCTCAAAAATTAAATTTTTAAAAACAACTAGAGGCTTAGGGTGATCCAGTTTTCCAAATATTTTTATTTTCTGATGTCCAGCACCTAGCACTGCTTTTTGTACGGTAATTCCTATAGCTTTTCGTAACATTATGGTGACCCATATGTCAAATGATTCCTCATAGACATCTAATGGGATGTTTACTCATTGAGGCACACGCATCAAGCAACCATCGGGACATGAGTGTGAGCTGGTTTTACAGATGTATAATAACATATAAAAACTATTCACTTCCTGGCTTTCTGTATCTTGGTAAATTTAGAGGAAATCTGTACATTATGTAAATAAATAGCTTGTTTTTTTCCTTAAGTTTATTTGCTCAAAATCCATTGAAATTTCCTTATAATGATCAAGGTCAATTCATTTTGAGCTTTTATTGGCACATATTCTTTTTTATTAAATTCATATGCTATAGGACATTTAGTAAGTTGTAGCTTTGCCCAACAGGACGATTTTTGTATTAAAGATTATTAAAAAAGCATTAAAGATTCTCAGCTGTGAGTATGAATTTCATTTGAACAAGGATAAATAGGGCTTTAACTTATCCTTTATTATTAGTATTTTAGCAGAACCTTATCCATCCACAGATTAGTTAAATCTTCAATGTTTTTTTTTTGATCTGTTCAATTACAAATCTGGCAGTTGGAATAAGGAAATACTCTCTTCACTTTATACTCATGTCCATGGTAGTGATAGATCTTAAAACATAATGGAACATTTATATCCCAGAAATGTGTATCCAATTTCAGAAATAAGGGCACTAACATTATTTCAATATATAGGTCCAGCTATATTCTTCAATGATTTCTTTTGAATCCATTCAATTATAGCTGTACATAAAATTGAGATTCTCATTAAGCAAGCAAAAAAACGTGAGATAAACATGCAACTTAGTTTCCTGTATTCAGGTCATTGGAAGAATTCTCATTGGCTGCTATTGGTACTGCATTTTGCACTTTGTTTCTTTATTAGTAACTGTTATGAGAGAGAATTAATGGTCAGTGTAGGGTTTTATTTAAGCTAATATAGTAAAAAGGGGGACAACCCTGTTTAATTTAGGTATTCTTTGTCTTCCTACATGATCGGAGGTTATAACAGAATATAAACCATTTTAAAATGGTGATTACCAGCCTTTAAAACAAAGAAATCTTTTTGTAGGTCCGGGAAAGCTTTTGTTTTTCTTTTGTATTTAACAAGCTTAGAGGTTAACTGCAAACAGAAAAGAGGAGGAAACTGTCCTGGACCCACGAGGGACCCACCAATAAATGTTGCTTCTCTTTATTTACCTACTTAGCAGAATTAAACAGCATTTTTGATTTGTTTACCCACTTTTTTTGTTGTCTGAAAGCAGAGTTCAGTGGTCAGGAGTAAGTAATGCAGAGTTCAGAGGTCAGTGGTAAGTAACTCAGAGTTTAGGGGTCAGGAGAAGGTAATGAAGAGTTTATAGGGCAGTAGTATGTAATTCAGAGTTCAGGGGTCAGGAGAAAGTAGTGCAGAGGTCAGAGGTTAGTATATATTGCATATTGCAGGAATTAGGAGTAATGCAGAGGTCAAAAGTATGCAACAGAGAGTAAAGGGGGCGGTTTTAGATAATACTGAGTTCCACGGCACAAATTCCCCCCTCCCTCATTCACTTAGACCTCAGATGCACTGGAGGCTGAGGTCTGCCCTTAGCTGTGTTATATGACACTGTGCAGAAGCCTAGGACTTCTCTATGCTCTACAATTGCCCCTCAGATCTGAGGTCTTTAAGTCCATGGCCAGGGTCAGAATCTAGCAACTGGCACAGGTCACAGACCTTTCCCTTAACCCAGCCACGCTCACACCCATTCACAGCACCCTGTGCTCACCTTGTTTTTGCCACCAGGGGATTTACCAACCTTGTAATATCTGACTTTAAGAGGCATGAAAAGCTTCAAATGAAATCCCATCCTAATTTACACTGGCCACCCTCTTTCTTTCACAGTGGTGCCCAGTAGAGTGAGGGATATTTCTCCAGGTCCCCTCTTGACTATGTCATATGGCAGGTAATGGTCGAGAGGAGCCTAGGACTTCCTTCGGCTCTTCAATTGCTGCTCTGATCTGAGGTCTGAGAAGCGGTAGGCAGGTTAAGAGTTGGTGTCTGGCAAAGCAGGGTCCTGCCCTATATCTTACATGGCCACAATTAACGGGTGGAAGTATGCTATAAATTAAGGGATTTCGTTGTTTCAATAGACTTAGTGCCCCATTGCCTATGTTCTTTCTCCTCTAGTTCAGGATAATTATTTTTATATAAAACATGAGGTGTGGTTTATGAAGTAAGTTTGCTTTTGTTACCTTGTCACTTGATTTTTGGATGCATGACATTTTCCTTTGCCATGTTGTGACCTATTATGGGACCTATTTATGTTTTTACCCAAGATTGACACATTTTTCTAAATAAATTCAATTGGAAAAAAGTGTTAATCCTGGGTGAAGGTTTTGTGAATCATGTGTAAAAACTATTATAAATAGACCATTGTGTGTTTTTCTCTATTTAGGAACAGGAATTATACCAGCGAGAAGGCCTTGGTGTCAATGAAGTGCACTACGTGGATAACCAGGACTGTATAGGTTAGTGCAATGATTTTTCTTTTTCCTTTCTTTTTTTGGTGTCAGAAACTCTGTGTGGAGCATTATGGAAAAAAGCATATACCAATTTAAAAAGTTTAGCACTCACTGTGTGGAACAGTTAAAATGCTGCCTTGGTTTTAATTTCCTCTTTGTGTTCCTGAAACAGATGTGCAGTTCTGTTTTCAAAGTCAATTATCTAGTGGAAGAATTGTTAGAACCTCAACAATGGTAGCACATACTGGATTGTTATGTTTTGTTTTCTCTAGCTTGCTGTGTTGGATGAAATATTTTGTGCAATATATTAAAAGCTTAGTTGTTTTTTTTTTTTTTGTAATTTCTAGATCTTATTGAATCTAAAACAGTGGGCATCCTTGATATCCTGGATGAGGAGAATAGGTTGCCCCAGTCTAGTGACCAACATTTCACAACTGTTGTTCACCAAAAGCACAAGGACCACTTCCGACTTACTGTAAGTCACCCCTTTGCAGTGTTGTATTATGTATTAATCACATCATTTTCATTGCTCCTTCATTCCTAGTTAGCATGCTTGTGTGTTAAATGTTGAGTTAGTTCAATAACTTGTAGTGAAATTTTGAGGTTTAAAGATACCTATAGATTTGAGATGGTTGTTTCAGCCATTTTAAACCCTCTCAAAGGGACCTTTCCTTCTTAAAATGTTACTGAGGGTTATTATTGTAGTCACTTTGCTTGGGGATATTTTGGCCACTATGACACCAATGCTGGGGGTTGTTATTGCAGTCACTGCTGCCAATGCAGGGGGTGTTATCATTGTGTCCATTGACACTAATGGTGGGAGTTATGGTCACTGACACCAATGATGGGACTTATTTTACTCCAACTTTCTTCAATGTGTATTGCACTAAAAAAATACAACATGATTCAAATATCTTGGGAGTTGAGGTGCATGAATGGGCTGCTTAACTTGATGCAATGCACTATGACACATGTAACGCACGACACGAAAGCTAGTCCCACAGTTCAACGGGTACTCTCCTGCCATAACATTGTGATTTTATTTAATCAATACATACAGTATATACATTTCTTTCAATTGAGTTTTTTTTTAAAGCATACATTTTTATTGGGTTCTTTTAAAAAGACATTACAAAATAGGATGCACCTTTATATGCAAGAAATAACAGAAATTGTTACAGAACCAAGATCTTTCAGTATACAACAAACACAGTATCGAATTTCTGCTCGATGCAGTTTAAATGCCAGTTCCCTGTGTAAAGTCCTTTACATTTAACCAACGAGGTAAAGCGTAATCAATCATTGGGGCATCCAGAGTATTGAAATAATACAACACATTGAGATCATTGTATTATAACATATACAGGTCTAACAAGAAACAGAAATCCACAAATATGTTCAGGTAAAATAATAGCAAGAAGGCTATTACAGCCTTGGGGAATAAATTATCAGAATATTTTTACATGTATTATGTAATATTTTTCCATGCTTACAAAACATGAAGCTTTTGCTTTCAAATGGTTGCTTGTTTCCACGCAGGGATGGGTGGTAAACACAGGCTGTTGAGCCATGCTTTTATTGTTCCCCTAAAGCCTACCATACAGCCAGCGGGGAATGTTCACATTAATATTACTATTATACAGGATTTATATAGCGCCGATATTTTGTGCAGCGCTTTACATTAGGGCAGACAGTACAATTACAATACAATTCAATACAGGAAGAATCCGAGGGCCCTACTCGTTAGAGCTTACAATCTAGGAGGGAGGGTCAAGTGATACGAAAGGGTAATAACTGTGTAGGATGAGCTGATGAAGAAAATAAAAGTGCAGTTGTTAGGTGCAGAAAAGTTTTCTGGGATTGCCTAAAAGTGGATAGATTTGGAGATAGTCTGACAGATTGGGGTAGGATATTCCAGAGGATGGGAGAGGCTCGGGAGAAGTCTTGGAGGCAAATATGGGAGGAGGTGATGAGGGAGCTAGAGAGCAGGAGATGATGGGAGGAATGAAGAGGACGATTAGATTGGTATTTTGAGACTAGGGTAGTGATGTAGCTGTCAAACAAAACCAAAGAATTTCCAAGCTCAACTTACCGACCAGCCTGCTACCAAACAAATTAACCTGTCAGTATGCGTTAAAAACAGGGGTTTGGTTATACACATTTGCAAACGCATGCGTAAGCTAGAGGGCTTTGGCAAGGCACCCTGTGACCTCTAGAACCTACCTCTGACTTATAAGAGGCTCCACAATGGAAGCACATGCATTTTAATGGATAGATGGAGGGAGCCCATCCTTCCTTAAAGGTGCAGGAACTCACTGGACACCCAACACATTGCACAATGGTGGCTAAGGTGCCAGCGTGTTACCTGACCAATATATCAACAATACAAACAAATGTCACTGCCCCCACCTATAACTGGCCTTCACAGCAAGGAAGGGCAGATGCATGTCAAACAAAACCCAAAGAATTTCCAAGCTCAACTTACCGACCAGTCTGGTGAGTGGCAGCCAATGGAGGGATTGGCAGAGGGAGTAGCAGACGCTGAACGGTTTGTAAGGTGGGTGAGTCTGGCAGCAGCATTCATGATGGACTGAAGGGGGGATAGTCTATTTAAAGGTAAGCCAATGAGGAGGGGGTTGCAGTAGTTGAGGTGAGAAGTAACCAGGGAGTGAATCAGGAGTTTTGTGGTTTCATTGGCTAGGAAGGGGCGTAGTTTGGAGATGTTGCGGAGGTTGAGGTGGCAAGCTTTGGAAAGGGATTAGATGTGGGGTCAAAAGAAGAGTTCAGACTCCAGGATAACATCTAGCACCCTGGCATGTGGGGATGGGTGGACAGTTGTGCCATTGCTCTTGACAGAGAAGTAAGGGGAAGAGGCACGTGGGGGGGGGGGGGGATATTATGAGACTGGTCTTGGACAAGTTGAGTTTGAGCAAGTGGTGTGACATCCAGACAGATATGTCTGTTAGTAAGTTAGTGATGCGTGAGGAGACTGTTGGAGTGAGTTGAGAAGTGGAGAGATAGATTTGGGTGTCGTCAGTGTAGAAATAATATTGAAAGTCGTGGGAGGCTGACCTAGTGAAGATGTGTAGATTGGAAATAAGAGCAGTCCTGGGACAGAACCTTGGGGGACCCTGATGGAGAAGGGAAGAGGGGAGTAGAAAGTTGAATTGTAAGTGACACTGATGGTGCGTTGGGATAGGTAGGATGAGAGCCACCAAAGAGCGCAGTCACGGAGACCGAGGAAGTAACGTTTTTTGAGGAGGAGGGGGTGGTAAACCGTATCAAAGGTAGCCAAAAGGTCTAGAAGTGGTTCAAGGTGTTTAGAGGAAAAAAGGGGAGCAAGGAGATACGGGCATAGATTGTTAAGATTGGTAGGGTCCAAGGACAGCTTTTTAAGTATGGAGGTGACCAGTGCATGTTTTAGAGCATTGGGGAAGATGCCAGAAGAGAGGGAGAGATTGAAGATGTGAGTTAGAGAGTGTAGGATAGAGTCAGAGGGTGACCGTAGTATTTGAGAGAGAATAGGGTCCAGGGGACAGGTGGTTAGGTGGGCGTTAGAAAGGAGTCTAGCAAGTTCGTCTATAGTAGCAGGTTTGAATAAGGGGAGTGTTAATTGTTTTAACTGGGAGAGATACCTGTAGAGTGGAGATTTCATCTCGAATTGTATCAATCTTATTTTTGAAGTGATTAGCAATCTCCTGGGCAGTGAGTGAGTTAGTGGGGGGGCGAAGTAGAGAGTTGAAGGTAGAGAAGAGTTGATGGGGACTGGATGAGAAGGTGTAAATAAGAGTGGTAAAATAGGTCTGCTTGGCAGTGCGGAGGCAAGAATCGTGTTTTTGAAGGGCATATTTGTATTGGTTGAAGTCTTTGAGAAACTTAGTCTTATGCCACAGACGCTCAAGAGCACGGCTGTTTTTCGAGATTTCTGGTGTCATCTGTTTGCCAGGGTTGTAGGGGTTGAGGCCTGATTCTGTGTGTAGTGAGGGGAGCAAGTTCGTCCAGGACAGGAATTGAGGACAGGGATTTATTGTAGACAGAAGTGGCTAGGTTGGGGCAGGACATTGGTGGGATTTTGTCATAGAGATGGTCAGTAGCAGAATAGAGGAGAGAAGGTTTGAAGTGGCGAAGGTTTCTATGGGTGATGATTAGGCGATTGGAGGAAAAGGTGGTGGAAGACAGGGAGAGAGAAACTAATAAGGTGGTGATCACAGAGAGTAAAAGGATTGTTGGAGAGGTTGCATGGAGCGCATAGGTAGGAGAATACAAGGGGGTTCGATTAAGAAGTTTAGAATTAGCAGGAGTGTTTGTATTAACAGGGATGTTGAAGTTGCCGAGAAGGGTTGTGGGAATTTCAGAAGAGAGAAAGTAGGGTAGCCAGGCCGAAAACTCATCAAGGAAAGTTGATAAGGGTCTAGGGCAGGGGTAGGCAACCTGGGGCCCTCCAGCTGTTGCAGAACTACAAGTCCCATCATGCCTCTGGAAGTATTTGTAAATGTCAGCCTTGCAATGCCTCATGGGAAATGTAGTTTCACAACAGCTGGAGGGCTACTGGTTGCCTACTCCTGGTCTAGGGGGCCAGTAGATCATAGCAATTCTTAGGGAAGTTGGAGAGAATAGACTATACAGTGAGCTTCAAATGATGAGAGGGAGGAGAGTGAAGAACCTGGAAGGTGCTATGTAGGAATTGGAGGAATCCCACTCCACCTCCCTTGCGTCCATTAGGTCTAGGGAAGTGAGTCCAGAGAAGGCCACCGTGGGAGAGGGAAGCAGGAAAAGGAGTTTCGGATTTGTGGAGCCAGGTTTCGTTGAAGGGAAGTAAATTAACCACTTCCCGACCAGCGCCGTAAATAGGCGGCGGCTGGTTTTGAGCGGCTCAACTGGGACATAGCCTGCAGCTGCAGGCTATATCCCGGTATCATTTTTTAGAGCTGGCGGTTGGCTATCCAGGGATAAAGACCGATCCGGCTCGGGAGCTGCTCGGTCGTTATCCCAGGGGGCGGGAGGGGACATCCCCCCCTCCCGCCACCTTCCGCCGCTCTTCTCTGGCCTCCCATCCCACCGGGAGACCGGAGCGATGATCCGGCGCCTCCGCCGGCTAGAAGGAGACCTGATCGAAGCCGTAATCGGCTCCGATCGGGTCTCCTTCTGCAAATTCCGGAAGCGATGTCACATCGTCACTTCCGGTTTACTCGGCGGCTAACGGCGCCAATTTTAAAAAAATGACAGTATTCAGAATCGCCGTTTTTGGCGATCTGAATACTGTGAAGTGTAAAGGAGGGATGGGGGGTCTTTTAGACCCCCCAGCCCTCCAAAAAGTGTACCTGTCACCACATATTACTATCACAAGGGATGTTTACATTCCTTGTGATAGCAATAAAAGTGATCAGAATTTTTTTTTTTTAAAGGAACAGTGTTTAAAATAAAAAAATAATAAAAAAATTTAAAGCGCCACTGTCCCCGAGAGCTCGCGCAGCAAAGAAAACGCATACGTAAGTCGCGCCCGCATATGAAAATGGTGTTTAAACCACACACCGCAATCGCCAGTGTGAGCAGTAATTCTAGCGAAAGACCTCCTCTGCACCTCTAACCTGGTAACCGATAAAAAAATTTTAAAGCGTCGCCTATGGAACTTTTTAAATACCGGACTTTGTCGCCATTCCGCGAGTGCGCGCAATTTTCAACTGTGTCATGTATGGTATCTATTTACTCGGCGTAACATCCTCTTTCATAATATATAAAAAAATTGGGTTAACTTTACTGTTGTCTTATTTTTTAACTCAAAAAAGTGAATTTTTTCCAAAAAAATCGCGCTTGAAATACCGCTGCGCAAATACCACGTGACAAAAAGTATTGCAACAATCACCATTTTATTCTCTAGGGTGTTTTAAAAAAAAAAAAAAATATATATATATATATATATATATATATATATATATATATAATGTTTGGGGGTTCTAAGTAATTTTCTAGCAAAAAAAACAGTTTTTAGCTTGTAACCAACAAAGGTAAAAAAAGGGGCCCAGTTGGTAAGTGGTTAAAGGAGTTAGGCTACTTTCATACTGCACAGGTAGCCGTGGTCGCGTAAAAACCCTCTAGTTTTAGTGTAGTTTTACCAGCATATGGCTCCGCTATGCAGGTGGGAGTGCGGCGCCTTTAACCCCCCACAAGTGACAGAGAGGTCATGAACATCGGTGAGTTTTTTGCAGACAGAGCAGGCATTCCAGAGGGCACAGGAGAATGGGAGGCTGGTTTTGGGAAGGAGAGGAATGGAGACTAAATTGCAAAGATTGCGACTACTGCCAGAGGATGTGGGGTGATGGTGATAAGTGTATTGGGTACAGTTAAATAGGGGAGGCCCAGGGTTGGGGATATATCTCTAGAGGTTAGGAGAAGCAGAAGAGTAAGGGAAGTAACATGAGAATACAATTTATATGAGGGGACATTCTTCAGTGTCCCGGGGTTTTGTTAGCATGTGGGATTCGAGTTAGAAAGAGGTGATGAGTGTAGTAATAGGGAGAGGGGAGAAGTGAGGGTTATATGTACAGATTGTGCGGAGAAGAGGGCTGAAGAAAAGGGAGTTTGAGGAGAGAGGCTGCAACTGTGAAAAGGAGAGGTAAAGCGTGCATGTTTCAGAGGAGAGTTGATTGAGGTTACCTGCAGTCTGGTGTTTCGTAAAGTAGTTTGCTGTTCATCTTCGCTTTGTGCAAATCGCTGGATTGCAAGTGCAGAGGTGCCGCTTATTTGAAGAACCCCACTTTTTTGGATGAAACCCCTGCATGTGTTTCTCCATAAAGAAGGAATGGTTTTAGACTGTGATGGGTGTGGATGGAATTTGGCTATTAATCGGGAGGTAATATTAGGCTCAAATCTAGCACAGGAAACGTTTCACACCACAATCAAACTGCAAGAGGACCAAAAGGCCAATATTGTAAAGATAAGGGAACCCATAATTTAGGTAAGACTTAAAAACGAAATAAACATCAAAATATTGCGGACATGGCTACAGATGGATGTGAAACAGCAGGATATAAATGCTGTTTACAAAAACATATTTGAGCAGTCAGTCTATGTTCAGTTTAAGGTAGATGGGAGTAGCAGGATATAAATGTAGTTTACAAAAAAGACATCTGAGCAGTGCCATGGCTGCAATGCATTATGCTGTGCCAAATTTAATGCAGCATGTGGAGTTTACTGGCGGCACTGCCTGTTCAAATCGCCCATTTAAATCAGTGGGACTACGCTGCAACAGCAAGCCAAACACTCTGTGATGCAGTAGTTCCAGTAAAAATAATCCCATTGAAATTGCTGTTCACAAAAAAAAGCCAGCCATTTAATAGGTTGCAGGATCGCCTTCTGAACCCTTGATATAGTGGGTGCTTAGCCACACTCCGAAGAGGGATCCACCATGAATTCAGGCTATGCCAAAAGGTAAACTGTGACTGTAAACACATGTTTTGTTAAAAGGTGAACTAAAATAACAGTATTTGGTGATTAGAGTTAGTTCACCTTTTCAGGAAAATCTTCCAACCCCCCCCTGCTTTCTCCGGTACCTACTGTAATTACCACCTCATTGTGAAGGTGTTGTCCAATCAGAATCCATCTAGTCTGTCCTTAAAGTGCTGAGGGAGAAGAGCCGGGATTTCAAATCCCTGGACCCCTGGAGCAGCTGAGGGAGTGCTGATAGCTCGGCAACCCTTGAGATAAATACAGAGGGGATCCAGGGGGGTGGGAAGGATGTGCGGTGTTAGTTCGCGTTTACATTTTTTTCTGTAAAGCTGAGCTAACACTTTAATTACATAGTTTAACATTAAAAGGTTTAATTTCTCAAGTTTGCAATAAGATGCTTTATAAATACTTTTCTTTGACACCTGCCACAAGACTTTTCTAGAAATGTAAGTATATTCTGTGTTTTTCTCAAGCTTGAAAAGCCAGCATACAGAGCTGCCAAACAAATGACATGATTTTATCCTTGATAAAGTATAATCGTATGACTGCAGCATAGGATGCTACTCTGTTACTAATGAAATCCTTTTAGAAGGTGCATTCTTCTGGCATATAAGAAGAGAGAAATGACACACTACTCTGCTCTCTGTCTATCCACTGACCATAAAGGTACATTAAGAAGCCCAGTCTCTAGCCTGATCAATAGGAAGCATTATTCTATTGTTTTGCCAGTGAGAAAAACTAAAGATTACGCAGCCTTCCAGTTTACTTGTTTTTTTTTGTATTACAAAAACTTGAAGCATTAAGACCTTGTCAAATACAAATCTTGAGTGTATACTAATAAAAAAAGGTTTGTGCATGATGGAATAAGCAAGTGCATGGCAATTTCTTCTACTTGTATTGCAGATCCCCAGAAAATCCAAGCTCACTGTTCACCGAAATGTGCGAGACGATGAGGGTTTTATCATCCGACATTTTGCAGGAGCCGTGTGCTATGAAACTGTAAGCTTTATTTATGTCTAATACTTGATGGCTACTATTGTGTGTCTGTCACTTCAAAAACATATGGCTTGGAGGGTTTTCATCAACAAACCAAGGATTTCATTTACATTCCTGTCAGTCTTTGAAATGACAAACAATACGAAATGTACTCTGATATTCACTGGCTTAACATTCAAGGTCTACATGAAATGATATATAACGTATTACATTTTGTATAGCAAATCCAAAAACAGCAGTTTATCCATGCCATTGAAAAGAATTTAGCATGGTAATCTAGTAGCCAGTCTGCAACTGAATATTCATAGTCCAAACATTGTTACTGTAGCATCTATAGTTACATGAAACATACAGTACTGTGCAAAAGTCTTAGGCAGGTGTGAAAAATGCTGTAAATTAAGAATGCTTTCAGCAAAAGAAGTGTTCATAGTTTATTTTTATCAATTAACAAAATGAAAGTAAATAAACAGAAGAGAAATCAAATCAATATTTGGTGTGACCACCCTGTGCCTCCAAACAGTTCTTTTAAGTACACTTGCATAGAGTTTTTGAAGGAACTTGGTAGGCAAGTTGTTCCAAACATCTTGGAGAACTAACCACAGATCTTCTGTGGATGTAGGCTGCCTCAAATTCTTCTGTCTCTTCATGTAATCCCAGACAGACTTGATAATGTTCACAAAGGTCTGGAGAGAGGTACAATCATGAGTGTCTGCAAGCAACAGTGAATCATGGTGGAGGTTCCTTGCAGGTTTTGGGCTGAATTCCTTCCAAAGGAGTTGGAGATTTGTTCAGGATAAGTGGTGTACTCAATGCTGAGAAATTCAAGCAGATGCTTATCCATCATGCCATACCATCAGGGAGGAGTGTGATTGGCCCTAAATTTATTTTGCAAGAAGACAACAACCTCAAACATGCAGCCATGTAATGAAGAACAAGGAGTCCTGGAAGTGATGGTTTGGCACCCACAGAGCCCTGATCTCAACATCATCAAAGTATAACTAATGCCGAAAGGTGTTTACTTTGTTATGGATGGAGTGGAGAGGGATTACAACTCCTGTCAGTTTCGCACCTCAACTGCAGGCAGTTCACACTGCCTTCTGCAAACCGCTGCGGGTGTCAGTAAAAAAGTTAATGACACTCTCAGATTTGTTCACAGATCACAGTGCAAACTGTGAACTCGCACAGGAATCAGATCACATAGGTGAGAACACCCATGTGATCCGATTCCAGTGCGGGGAAAAAAAAGGCTCCTGCACCTTTTTTTTTTAGTGCGAATCTAATGTGAGTTCAACCATACAACTGTATGGCTGAACTTGCATTGCTCAGAGATTGCATGTGATCGGCACCTGCGGTGTGGGTGTGAATCACATGCGATCTCTGAGATCGCACTAGTGTGAACCCAGGCTAAGAGTGAAAGTAAAAGAAAATCCCAAATTTTGGGTTGTCCCAAGAAAAGTAATAGAGGGGATATATTCCAATGCAGCACTAGTTCTGGTGACCTGGGGGTCCCCAAGGAATTCCTTTAATTTGCAGGGATTTCCCCTCTCTTCCTGTTTGGCTATGGAACAGGAAGTAAAGGGAAATCTCTGCAATGGGATACAGGTGGCGAAAAAAAATCTGACGGGTTATAACTCTCCCTTACTCTATCCAAAATGGAAAAAAAAGGTTTGCCTGTAGTTCTACTTTGAATCTGTCTGGGATTACATGAAGAGACAGAAGGAATTGAGGCAGCCTACACCCACCGAAGATCTGTTCTTGGTTCTCCAAAATGTTTGGAACAACCTACCTGTTGAGTTCCTTCAAAATCTGTGTGCAAATGTACCTAGAATAACTGATGACGTTTTGGAGGCACAGCGTGGTCACGCCAAATATTGATTTGATTGGATTTCTCTTCTGTTCATTTACTTTGTATTTTGTTAATTGATAAAAATAAACTATTAACACTTTTTTTCTGAAATCATTCTTAATTTACAGCTCACACCTGCCAAAGACTTTTACACAGTACTTTATGTCCATTTTTCCATTCAAATCGCATAGTGGGCATACATGTTTGGATTTTTTTTATCCACCCGATGTGTGATTTGATCAGAATATCAAACAGTCATAACTTCTTTTTATGATTGTTTCAAACTCAACTTCGAAAAGATTCATTCTAAGTCGATTGACGAGGGTGGAATACTATCAATTGTTGCATATTGTTGCAGTGAGATACTTTTGTTCATGAATACAATCATATTTTGATCAATTCGTTTATGAGACTGCGTGGTGGAAACAGCACCTGATAACTTAACGATTGTATTTTAACTATTGATCCAAGTCCACTTTCTTATGTGTGTGATATCAGTCGATTGGGTTGTTGACTGTAGATTGAATATTCCTATCGGAAGAGATTGATCAGAAAATAAATTGATTATTTATTGAAGGGTGTATGAGTACCATTAAGATTATGTGCTAAAACAATATAAACTTTTAGCTTTGTTACTAAGCTTTCTTCTTTTCATTTCTGAGGCCTTTCTAATAAGTTCAGTTTCCTCTTTTAGAAATAGTAGCCTAATATACTGCTACATTATCTCATGAGAAAACAGTGGTTTTATAAGCAGTTTATGAAGCTCGCGGTCAAAAATAAAGTGTGATTTCTAGGTTTGAGCCCTGTTGTACAGTGGTACATGTTGTTGGAGGTTAGACAGCATGCATGTCACGTCTCAGACCGGAGTGAATCCAGACAGAAACATTGTGTCCTGCAGAGGAGCACGTACAGCTGTCAGAAGACATATTGTCATGGTTGAAGGACTTACACTCTGCAGAGAAAATGACAACACAGAACATAATTGTATCTCAATTTGTTCATCTGTACTTCCTCCTACCTTAATGATGCTTTCATGTTTTACCAATATTCTGTAGCAATGAGTTAACTGCACATTTTAGACTTAAGGCCTATATTTCTTGATCTCTATAGTGCAGTTTGGTGTTTTACATCAAGAAGAAAATTATTACATATAAAACAACCACAGTCACAATTTTATGTAGACATTCAGATTTTTGCTTCTTTTGCAAAATTACATTTAATCTTTATGCGTTTTACTTATGTGTTTATTTATATAGCACCATTTATTCTGCTGTGCTTTACAGTTCTCATTAGTTCCGCTCACAAAAAACTTGTTCTAATGTCTTTACAAGAGTCATAGGCACACACACACCAAAAAGCTCAGTTTGGTTTTGGAACATTAATAACCACTTAATTGTTACTTTATTATTTTTTTTATTAATAGTGGAAGATTTTTAAAACGCCTGGGAGAAATATCAGAAATATGTGCATAGATCCATCCACCCAATTGCTGTACTACTAGGATCCACCGCTGTTAATCATGCAACTTATCTGATCCCTGATCGTAGAAGTGTTGTCTGTGCCCACCTATTCTAACCCTAAGGCCTCTTTCACACTGGGGCAGTACGCTTGCAGGACGTTACAAAAAGTCCTGCAAGCAGCATCTTTGAGGCAGTGCGGTGAGCGTTGCTTACACCGCCCCTGCCATTGGAATCAATGGCAAGTGCTTCCAAAGTGGCTGCACAGCCCCTCGGAAGCGCAGCGCGCCGGCACTTTTAACCCCTTGTGGGGGTTTAAAGGCGCCGCGCTCTTGCCTGCATAGCGACGCCATAGCGCTGAAACTAGTGGCGCTTTAGTGCTACCGCCTGCCCCAGTGTGAAAGTACCCTAAATATTTGATTGGGCCACTCAATCAGCAGAAGCATTCTGGCTATTTATGGCAACCCTTAATAGCTGTCTTTAGTTGATTGAGAAAAACTGATAGGACAGTACCATAAAGCAGTATATATTGTCAAAGATGTATGTGCAACGTGTTGTAACCCATAGTTGTCAACCACCATTTAGCTTTCATTGTTCTAAATGCATTGGCTGAGATCAGTTGAATTGCTATGGGTTAATGCATTTTTTACATCATCACTTTTTTCGTGCTCAGATATATTGTACAACACCAAAGGCATTTTATGTTCAGAACATTCAGCAGAAAGTCGTTTAGGTTACACGTTATATGACTATGTCCTCTTTTCGTTTATGATTCCACTAATAAAACACAGCTTAGTACTTCTTTACTCACAGTGCTGCCGTCAGTGTTTTTCTCAACCTTTTGTTTCTGTGTGACAATTGAGAAATCAAGAATACTGCAGTTCATCAGTGCGTTATACATTTCAGAATGTCCAGCTAAAAGTTTTCATGAATAGTTTTATCTTTTATGTCATGGTGCCATTGTGCTACAACATTTTGCATCAAAATCATTAAAGAGCTTGTTTTACAGCTAGGCAGTGCAAAACGGATACATTTTGAGTGACGAGATGTTTGATGAATAAATTACACTCTCTACTGCTCAGAAGTAGCATGGAAAGTGTAAAACATGTCCCTGACCATTTCATGCGTGAGCATTTATTTTAGAAGAAGAATTATAGGCAAAACTTTTTTTTTTCATTTTTGTGATAGAGTAAGGGAGGGTTATAACCCATATTTTGTTTTCGCCATCTATGTCCCATTGAGGAGATCTCCCCTCACTTCCTGTTCCATAGCCAAACAGGAAGTAAGAGGAAATCCCTTCAAATTAAGGGAGTTCCTTGGGGACCCATAGGCCACCAGAACGTCCCCATTGGAAGACTTACTCTCTATTAGTTTTCTGGGTACAACCCAAAATTTGTGTATTTCTTTAACTTTCACTTTCAATGATCATGTTAAACAGGACAAATAAAGAGGGTGAAATGGGGGCTCAGACCGCAATAGTAAACCTAATAGATGTTCTAATCCCTCTCCACTCTGCCCAAAACTAAAAAAAGGTTTGCTTTTAGTTTTACTTTTAAAGCTGAACCCCAGGCAAACCACTATATACACAGGTAAAATACATAAATGGGATTGCTTTGCCTGTCTAAGGATATGTATTTCTGTCTATCCAGAACTGAGATTTACTTGGCTCTTCCACAAAGCAAAGCCCCGTTTGGCAAGTTAGAAGACTTATTTTCTCTCTGCTGCAGTAAAGTAACACTTAAAAGTAAAAGGAATTAATAGCGCTCTCTGAATGTAAGTGGTTGACATAGAATCTTCAGGATACATAACAGCAAACTGATGGCGAAGGCTAATAGGATGATTTATTGTTCACAATAAGTAGAAAGTTCACAGTAAACCTTTTTAAAACCAAAAATTGGATAATATGATACCAAGCCGGTATAGTAAGTGTGGATAGGTTGACAAACGCTGGGTCCAGTGGGCATGGAGGTGGAAGGAATCTGCCATGGTGTGCAGCACGGTTATGCAGGGCCACAGGTGCTAGTAGCCAAGCCGGAGTCCGCCAATATGCAGCAGTGTTGTACATCACAGCAGATTCCTTCCATCTCCATGCCCACTCTTGAACGCTGGCAAACTCCAGCTTGACTCACATGCGCCTGTGGCTCTGCATAGCCGTGCTGCACACCACAGAGGATTAACCCATCCACACTTGCGATACCGGCTTGGTATCGTGTTATCCAATTTTTGGTTTTAAAAACGTTTACTGTGAACTTTCTATTTATTGTGAACAATAAATCATCCTGTTAGCCTTCACCATTGGCTTGCTGTTATATATTCTGAGGATTCTATGTCAACCACTTACATCCCAAGAGCGCTGTTAATTCCTTTTGTTTGTAATTCTAGTCACTATGTGTACCCGTTTTTGACGGCTGCACCTGATTGGCCTTTGGGCAGTGGACAGTGTGATTCTCCATAAGGTCATATCGCTTGGGACACCTTGTTTTTTTTTAACACTTACAAGTCATGTCCCTACCCCAGCTTATGATTGGATAGTGAAAGGAGAAGCAACACATTGTTGAGCTCACCTCTCCCTCACTTTCTCCTATTAGTATGTCCCATGTTAGTGCATGTGCACTACAGTACACCTGATTTGCCCCTTCTGCTGCTTCTCCCTCCCCCAGTCTGAGCTGTGTACTGTACAGGGACTGCAAACGCTGATTCCAGGTCAAATTTAGGACTTTACACTGCTTGCATTTAAAAAAAAATATGTATTGATGTTTTAATAAATAGAGTGCTCAATTTGTGTCTTTTATATCTGCCTGGAGTTCAGTTTTAATTTAACAACCATTACTAATACCATTATAAAAACCTTTGCAGTTGACTTTCTAGAATTGCAGGAGTATGGACCCAAAAACACGCAAAAGAATCTTGAGTACTTTACAGCATAAGAGCTGCCTCATTTTTGGATATACATGGGATTCTGTCCATATCTTGCTTGATAATTTCAACCCCATTTTGTTTCCCTCCATGTGAATGACCAAATATTTCAATAACATGCCCACACTTAAACAGGAAATAGTAACTTTAAAGTTTTTTTCAAATGGGAAAAATAATATGACTCTAGAAAAAGGAACTGGCAATTGTAATATTTTGTCTAGGCAAAGTATTTAAAGTCTATGTAGTTTTTAGTAAGCCATGTCAAGAAGTTTATACGTAACTGTACGGTTACATTTACACAAGCTATCGGCATAAGTGTCCTATTCAGATATTTATTTTATTTCATCCATTTACTAAATGTAAATTAATTTTACACTAGACACAATTTGTGGAAAAGAATAATGATGCTCTGCATATGTCACTCGAGTGCCTCATCTGTGAATCCAAAGATAAATTTGTACGGGATTTGTTCGAATCAGCCAATAACAACAAGGACTCCAAGCAGAAGACTGGGAAACTCAGCTTCATCAGTGTGGGGAACAAGTTTAAGGTAAGGAAAATCTCTTTTGGCTTCTTTCTTTTTTTTTTTTTTTTTAGCTGTTATTTCTTTTTTAGGAATCTGCCAGTTCTGTTATATGGACCCTAGACATTATTCCCTTTTTTGCTGGGACACACACACATGCACTTTTCATTGCGTGTTTGCAATACATCAACATTTCCTCATGTTTTATTCCTTTAAACATTCTACAAATACAGAAAAATACTTATTTATCTGGTAACTTAATTTTCGAGTCAACAAACCTGCTACACTCATTGAAATCCAAAGAAGTGGTGTCAACCTTGCTGAGTAAGGCTCTTGGACTACAGAACACCTCTCCCTTATGTTTTGGAGATGGACAGAGGTAGCGGTGTTATAGAGTCCAACATGGGAGACTTTGGCAAGGGTTGGGAATACTGCTTGCGATTTCAGTGCCACAGAGACATTGTATTATGAGCTTAAATACGAAATTAGGAACATACTGGATTTTTAGGAGAACACTAGGTATACTCATGTGCCCATTGTAGGTGCTTTTGGCTGTGGACATGGATCAGCATGGGCACCCTGAGCAGTCTGTGGCTACACAGCCCCATATACAACAAGATATCTGCATGTTTTTATTGAAAACCAACATGAACTTTTTAAGCAATTTAAGCTAAAGTAGCTCTTCTGTTAGATGGAACTACACAGGCCAGCATTCGCTCCTCATATGCTTCAGTGAGCCTTGGCCACCCATGACCCTGTCACTGGTTTTGCTTCCTTGGACGACTTTTGATAGGTCCTGACTACTGCAGATTGGGAACATCCTGCAAGAGCTACATTTTTGGAGATGCTCTGACCCAGTAGCCTATCCATTACAATTTGGCCCTTGTCTGAGTTGCTCAAATGCTTATGCTTGACCAGTCTTTCTGCTTTCAACACACTAACTTCAGGGAAAACACGTTTACTTGCTGCCTAATATATCCCACCCACTTTCAGATGCTATTTTAATGAGACAATCATTGTTATTCACTTTCCCCGTCAGTGGTCATAATCTTATGGCTGCTTAGTGAATATGTTTTATATTTTTCCCTATGGACATATACTGTAGGTAGAGGAGAGTGCAGGGGCTGCTGATAAGATGTACAAGAATGATTGGAGCTCATGTAACATATTTTTATTTCCCACTTTTTATTTGGTTTGATGTATAGTTGCAATTTAGATATGCATATAACACAGTTGGCTTATTGTATAAAATCAACATAAAATTTGTCAGCTTTTTGTTGCCCTGTCCCAACTGTTTTGAGACATAAATTTCAGAATTCCCTTTTAAAAAAAAAAATTAAACTGGTACTTTTGTTCAGTTTAAACATTTGATATGTTTTCTATTGTGACTAAAATATGGGTTTATGATCTTTGAAAATCATTGCATTCTGTTTTTATGTAGATTTTACTCACCGCCCCAACTGCTGATTCACACTATATGGGCCAACAGCGCCTGTGTGAATGAACCCCAATACTTAAAGTGTTTTTTTAAGCCACGTGTATAAAAAGCTCCCACCCCCTCTGTATTATAGCAATAAGTTCCCCTGTGTCTGTGTTATATCATATACAGTATGAGTACATCCCTCACATTTTTGTAAACATTTTATTCTATCTTTTCATGTGACAACACTGAAGAAATGACACTTTGCTACAATGTAAAGTAGTGAGTGTACAGCTTGTATAACAGTGTAAATTTGCTGTCCCCTCAAAATAACTCAACACACAGCCATTAATGTCTAATCCACTGGCAACAAAAGTGAGAGAGGGCAGGAGGGAGAGAACACAGGAGACAGAGAGCAGGGCTGCAGATGAAGGAGGCATTTTTTTATTTATTTTAGGCACTTATATAACGCTGTCAATTTACGCAGCACTTTACATATACATATATTGTGCATTAACACCAGTCCCTACCCTCAAGGAGCTTACAAGCTAAGGTCCCTAACTCATATGCATACATACACATACTAGGGGCAATTTTTAGACAGGATCTAATTAACCTACCTGCATGTCTTTGGAGTGTGGGAGGAAACCGGAGTAAACCCAAGCAGGCACAGGGAGAACATGCAAACTCCAGGCAGGTAGCGTCGTGGTTGGGATTCGAGCCTGCGACCCTTTTGCTGCTAGGCGAAAGTGCTATGAATGAATGAATGAACTTTATTGCCAGGTATGTTCACACATACGAGGAATTTGTTTTCGTGACAGAAGCTCCACAGTGCAACAAAATGACAGCGACAGAACAAAAACACAAAATGGAATAAAAAATTTTAAAAATTTAAAAATTTAAAAAATTAAAAAAAAAAAAATACAAATAGGTAGGTAAGGAACGAAAATATACAAATTGACAATGTATGGCAGGTATATTACAATGAGCATTATGTATGTGCAGGTATATTATGTGCAAAAAATTTAAGTGTACGCTAAGTATGTGTGTTAGATAAATAAGTGTAGTATATATAAATATAAATAGTGTAGTGTGTTCCACAGTTTTTTTTCAATTGTTCATTAGATGGATTGCCTGAGGGAAAAAACTTTTCCTGTGTCTGGTCGTTCTGGTGCTCAGTGCTCTGTAGCGTCTACCAGATGGCAACAGTTCAAAGAGGGAGTGTGCTGGATGTGAGGGGTCCAAAGTGATTTTGCCAGCCCTTTTGCTCACTCTGGATAGATACAGTTCTTGAATAGACGGGAGGGTTGAACCGATGATTCGCTCAGCAGTCCGGACTACCCTCTGTAGTCTTCTGGTCGACTCCTTCAAATTGGACGGTGTCCTCGACGACTTTGTCAAGATGAGGTGGTAGTAGCTTAGGTAGGAAACGTGAAGTCATTGACAGACCAAGTCGAGTCGAAGATTTAAACTGGAGTCTTCTGATGTCTCCCATCAGGCCTGACGACTCGCTTAGTAGCCAAGTTGGGAGGGCAGATAAGTTCTTGACATAGATAGGTCTCACTCGTTTTCCCGACCGTTTTAGTGAAACCTGGGGAGTGTAGGTCGTGTGAGGGAGAAACTTGACAA
>BLSH010135754.1:190901-225672 GCA_018402905.1 Glandirana rugosa
GAGTTTGTGGTTTGTACAAATACCGTTATGGCCAATCAACATAAAGTGAACGATTAATGAATATGCAATCAAAGGCATAGCATGTACAGATTACTCAATACACATACATAAATAATACCGGTATTGCCATAAACATGTTTGGTGTTTGAGATAAATTACAATATACCTATACAGATGGTTGGATTAGCATCTCAATGAGACCATTATAACTAGCCTGTATATGGTAAAGGGAAGATATCTTTATCCAAATCCAAATCTCAAAAATCGATTGTCCTTATTAGTGCATCCCAAAACAATGGGAGGGCACTCCAATTAGGAGGACGGACTGACTGCACCTGGATCTCAGACAGAGACTGTAGAGTGAACTTTATGATTTGTGAAACAATGGTCCCTTGAAGTGATTGTCTAACAACAAAACAGAATATTCAGTGTAAAAATACAACTGCGGGAATTCATAAAACCAACCATATATGAATCCCATCAAGAAGATAGAGAAAGATCTACACATAGGGTTAAGGGGGAGCACAACAACCATAATTTGGTTATGGGCAGGGTGACCACAAGGGGAGAGAGAGTGGGAGGAGAGGAGGGTGATAGTAGAGGTCTTAATTGGCAATCAAGACACCCACTCCAATATTTCTGAGAATATAACCCCAGGTTTAAGGTCCAATAACAAGAAAACGGCAAGAAAAAGAAAAGGAAAAATCCACTGTTGTAATAATATTACCATAATATTGCCACGTTCCCCCCTGGTGAAAACAGGGGTTCCTAGAAATGCTCCAGTTGAACTCTGTAAGTGTGGGTCCAAAGTGAAGGCAAAACAGCCAATGTAATGATTGATACGGTAGGTATATATACACTTCAATCCTCCGGAAAAAGACCTAATAAACCAAAAGGTATATGTAAAGAGAAATTCCCATGGCCCCATAGGTTATAGAAAACGTAGGTTACCCATTGGTGTATGTGCGGACGCTCATGGCGTTCGCATCCCCTCCAAAACCAAGCTCTGTCTCACCTTGTCAAAACGTTTCAGTCACCTGCCGTGTTGTCCCCAAGTGAGATGCTAATCCAACTGTCCGTATAAGTATATTGTAATTTATCTCAAGCACCAAACATGTTTATGGCAATACCGGTATTATTTATGTATGTGTATTGAGTAATCTGTACATGCTATGCCTTTGATTGCATATTCATTAATCGTTCACTTTATGTTGATTTAGAACTTGCAAACAGCCTCATTGTTCCTGCGGAAACATATAGCGAAACATGTAGAACCACGGGGCACTCCCAGCAAGTTCTTGTACACTTTCAAGTGTTCTGTATGTACGGTAAAGATGTATGTTTGTACCAAATCAATGAAAATAACAATGAGGAGATTTTGTGTCACTCTTCACAAATGACCTTTCAATATAAGATGTGTAATAAAAATTATTTTCATGATAACCTATTTGTTTGTGTTATCTGTGGCACCATGAAAATCCCATCCTTCCATTTATTGAATTGCGTCAAACTCTGTCATGATCAATGGCACGCTAAGATTGTGCATACATAATAGCAAAGCCCTAACTCTACATATTTATCTAAAGACAAAATCAAAACCATAGAACACTATGCTCAGGACACAAGACTAATGCTTCCTATGATATAGAAGACTATCACAGGGGCTATAAGCAAAGTAGAAAAAACATAGCACTCCAATTTGAGACTACATTGCTTTAAATACTGCATAATTTTTATGTACATCTTCTTAGTTTAAACTAGTTTGACTTCCAGTAGTACTTTCGGGATTTAAAAAATGATAATAATATTGTAGCTGACAATATAAAGCTAGAATGCTAATTAAATGCGAACACATTCTGGGATAGTTTAATACTCTAACCTGTATAAGTCTTGGGACTCATCTAGTGAATTTTCTTTCCCCTCCAGGAATGGTATCTGTCCTGGATCTCATGCAGGGAGGCTTCCCATCTCGAGCTTCATTCCATGAACTTTATAACATGTACAAAAAGTATATGCCTGCCAAGCTATCTCGTCTGGACCCCAGACTTTTCTGCAAGGTATCTCTTCTACTGAACAGTAAATTTAATTGTACCAAAAATCCTTTTCATGCTGTGCAAAATCATCTAGTTAAACTGCTCATGTTTTAATAATTTATTGTGCGCTTTGAAGCCTATTTTAAGGGGGTATAAATTCAAGCCTATTAATGTGTTTCTTTTATGTTACAGGCTCTGTTCAAAGCCTTGGGCTTAAATGAAAATGATTACAAATTTGGGTTAACTAAGGTGTTTTTCAGGCCTGGCAAGGTAAGTGTCTTCTCTTTTTTCAATATTAAATGTGACGAGTCCAGGAATTCGAAATAATAAGATGATCTATGCAGCTTGTCACTTTAACCTTTTCTTTTATGTGCAAATATTTCTCCTTTTACCCTTGAATTTCAGAATAGGCTTGTAAATGAATAGAATTATTAGTTGGTCTGAAGGTGCATTGATAGTGCATGCTCTACAGCTGTCATTTTTTTACCTTTACATGAAAAGCAACTAACACAGGATTTAGTGATGCGTTATGCACAAATTGCTTAACTTAATCCAGAAGGGCTGTGTTAGTTCAGAGACGTATATACACATAAAAAGAAATTGAGAAATTCCCGCGCTGGTAAGTCCTCTTGTATGGCAGACTACCGTCTGGACGAAGGTAAATGAATCGATGCGTGCAGCCCTCCTCGGACGGGGAAATCCAAAAAAAACTAGAAAACAAGAGGAAAAGAAAGGCGCACGCACCTAGTGCATTACCATAAACAATTTTATTAAAATTGATAGCAAGAGAGGGTACTCACAAAATGGTGGGTGCACAACCTGTGCAAACTGAGACAGAATAAAAGCTGATGCGTTTCGGGGGCGCACCCCCTTCCAGGAAGCTCTGAGGAAGGGGGTGCGCCCCCGAAACGCGTCAGTTTTATTCTATCTCAGTTTGCACAGGTTGTGCACCCACCATTTTGTGAGTACCCTCTCTTGCTATCAATTTTAATAAAATTGTTTATGGTAATGCACTAGGTGCGTGCGCCTTTCTTTTCCTCTTGTTTTCTAGTATATACACATAAGGTAAACGATAAAAGCATTTCTTAATAGTCATTCATTTTAGAGTGCTGATTAAGACCCCCAGAGCCCTCTTATGACCTAGGAGATCTTGGCAAGCACACTGATGGCATCAATCCTAGTTTCTCAACACCATTATGTGTAATGGGCCTCCTTTGATTACACTGATTCCCTCTTTGCCTTGAAATCACATTATTAAACTGTGGAGGAGGTCTTGTTGCCCCCTCCCTGAAAAACTTTGACACCAGTGTGGTCCATTCTGCCATTTTACTAGTGTTAATGCAGGCTTTGTTATTTATTCCTCTTTTTATATTCTATTTATTCTTGTAATTTTTTTTGTTCTTTAAATTCTTTAGAAAATATATGTATGAACAACAAAAGAGAAAAAAAGAACACAAAAATCTGAATATTCCAGTTCTTTAGGGAATCTTGTTTGTTGGTCTGATTCACAGAGTAGTCAAGACCAGCATTAGCACACTTTAACAGCAGTCCTTTGATCCTTGTGTGTACATTTACTGTTATGGCAATTCTGCAGCATTTGTCAGATGAACAGAATCAAGAATGTAATCGAGTATATGATTTTGTCTCCGCTACAAGTCTGGGATCTGTTTATTGAAGCAGTCCAGACAACAATGATGAACAGTGACTTAAAACATTAGAAATGTTACAAATGTTCTGCAATCAACACTTCTGAGTGTTAGGATTATCTGTTACATTTGTGCTTTGTTGTTTATACTACATTTGACATTCAGATGCCAAATAAGTCTTACTATTATTGCATGCCTTCTGAAACTCATGGGTGCTAAAAATATTAGTCTACAAGTCATACCATTTTTTTCTGGTTGGTAAAAATACTTAATCATCTGTTGCAAAGTCTGTGGCTGGGCCGCAGGCTGCAGAGAGGTCTGCTGCTTTTGGTGTAGTGGCCCCACTTGCCTCCCTGCTGAGTTAGAGCTAGAGCGAGGCAATCAGTAAAACCGATGCTCCCGGTTGATTGCTTAGTTCTAGCTTTGACTCAGTTGAGAGGCACATCAGATCAATGCTCTTTTCTGCCCAGCCACAGACTTTGCAACAGGTGCTTGAGATTATTTACCATTATTAACCAACTATCATAATATATTTATTGCAAGTATTTCTGGTCCTTTATAATATGTTCCAGCATATCTTTTTTTTAATTATGGTTCATCTTTTTTTGCTGAACTTGATACGTTTTCTTTGCACTGATATTATGCTGCACTTTATGTTCTAGTTTGCGGAGTTTGATCAGATTATGAAGTCTGATCCAGATCATTTAGCTGAACTGATAAAACGTGTCAATCATTGGCTTATCTGCAGTCGCTGGAAGAAGGTCCAGTGGTGTGCACTTTCAGTCATAAAATGTAAGTGGGTTATGGTTTGTTGAAACATAAACTGTGCATGCGTAAAATTATTTAATTTTGTATTTGGAATCATTCCGTCTTTTATTATGATCCTTTAAAAATCTGTTTATATCTTTACCCTAGGTGAATTGCATTTTAAGTCCTGAACTGACTTTTTTTTGCATATCAATACACAATAACAGTATGTGTGTACTATAAATTCACATAAAAATACTTTCGCTATTGGTGAGGCTTTAAAGTATAATGGTATAAAAAACAAACAAAAAAAAAACTGACAAGGGTTATAACTCTCCGGAATGTAAAAAACGTTTTCCTTTAGTTCTACTTTAATAACTTTGTTATATTACATAATGTCTGTCACAGTTGCACATGAAGGTACTGTTGGACACCTGCGGTGACATGATATTGTCATCAGATCAGTCTGATGTTTGGTAGATTGGGTGACAAGCCTCATTTTTATGGATGTAGTAGATGTCAGTAGGTGACTAAACTTTATGGTTGACTTAGTCATCTGTATTGCATGCCTCAGCTGACAGCTATTTTCCCAAAAAAATAAGCCAGATCTGGACATATATGTTTATCATTGAAATAAACATGCATGGTCAGGTAATCCAAATGTGCATGTTTATAGAAGCATATGTCAGATTGCGTATCCATGGACCACCTATCCTGTGTAATCAGGTTTCTTATACACATCTTAGTACATTTGTAAGCATGTTGAAGGATTGTAAGCCTTTGAAAAAAGAGATTTTGTCATAAACAACACATTTGACATTGTGCGCTGTGCAAAAAATCTCCTTGAGATAATAAATGCATACCATTTTAAAGCTAAGTGCAGAGGCTAAACATCTGCAAAGTTTTCTGCATTCGGAAGATGAGCAGCTCAAGGTGAGCAGCTCTTCTGCTGTAGCAAATCAAAGCCCTTGAACACCTTGTTTGTTTATCACAGTACAGAAGGTATTCAAAGAGGGCCACTCATAGCTCTAATTCCCAGTTCTCCCCTTGTACTTGTCTGACATTTTAAAACTAAAACATTGTGTATAGTTCATCCTGTTCTCCTCTTTACAGTTATTGGAATGCAGATTCTAAAACAAAACGGTAGAAAAACCATGAGCTGTACTTTTAGTTAGGTTAGCCCTTGGCAGTACCCATATAGTGATATCTTGAGACATTGTTTTTAATTAGAAACATAGAAAAAAGAGTGGCAGCAGAAAAAAGACCAAGTCCATTAAGTCTGCCCATATATATATATATATATATATATATATATATTACCTCTTTGATTTCCAAAAAGTTACAAAATTGCAGTTTTAAGAGCAAATTTCAGTATTTAAGCTACAAACAAGTACACTATGCATGATTTAAGGTAGATATTAAAGGAAAAAAAAAAAACATATTTCTTATTTTGTTTCGATATAGTAAGTAGCTCAGTGACAGGACTCGGGAGGGAAAGCACTTAGAATGGGCAGGACACACATGAAATTTACTTCCACAGTGACACTGACCGCAATGTGCAGCAGCACAGATGATGGTGACACCTCACTGACATCACACATCCCCTCCTGAGTCATAGCGACAGTCCCTCTCCACGCCAGGTGGTCCCTTCAGTCCAAACAGCACTGACAGTCCTGCCCTGACTTGCCTTGCTCCCATCCCACAGACCCGCACACGAGACTCCGGCTGCTCCGCTCGGACCCCTTGCAGCATGACATCACACGACACACTGACAGTAGCAGGCACTCGGATGGTTTCAGCTGACTCCAGACTGCCACTGCACATGTGTGGTTTGAAGCCGATCATCATAGCCATATTTTTTATTGCCAACCTTTTCCTGTCACTGGCATTTACTGGCAGGAGAAAAGTGCCTGTTTTTTTACTGGCTGCCAGTAAAAATACTGACTGCAACACTGGTCCCAAGCATGTTTGAATCCACTTACTGATGACTGATTCACTACCTCTGCTCGAAGTCTCTTCCAAGCATCAGATACTCTTTCATGTTAATACTTTCTAAGATTAGTTTTGAACTTTTCATTCTGCTAGTTGTTTGATATGATTTCCCACTTGTTCTTGATCTTCGCTTCATTTTTTTTTTTTTTTCCAAGTATACATTTTTATTGAATTTCTGTAATTATACAGAGATAACATGCATCTTAGTTATAAGACACAAAGTAACAATAAAAGAGAAACCTAGGAAGGCCCCATTCCACCAGGTGTTCAGTAAATATGGCAAATAAGAATAAATGAGCAGTGAGTTTTAAACGTAACTCTATATCAGTCGTGTAGTTACCTAAGGTCAAGACTTCTCCTTATATTTGACTCCTTAATGAAGATTTTTGAAGATTTATCCATCTTTACCAAATATCTTGAAACTTTTTGAGCGGATCTGACTGTTATAGCAGAAATTTTTCATAGCTCACTGTCAGGTTCTATTGGAGTTGCACATCTGATATGTTAGGAACAATATTGCATCTCCATTTGCATAATGTCATAAACTTGGCAGCAAATAACACCTTCATAATCAGTGCCCTGTAGTTGTGAGGAAATGTATTTGTCCCTAGACTGAGGCAGGCAATACACAATTACAATCTCAGCCAGTTACGCAGAATTCCGAGATTCAAACCCTGTATGGGCAGTCTCAATGTACCAAGTTGATCAATCAACTTGGGTACAACCAGCATGCCGAGTTTTACCTGTGATTATCGCTAGCAGCTGCTAGCAATAATCATGTCTTCTCCTGGCATGGACGGCTTCTCCCGCCGGGAGAGGACAACGGCCCAGCAGGGGGGATTTCCCCATCAACACTGTCTGTTGATGGGGGAATTGAGCAAATTTCTTGCAGGAAAAAAATTCACTCCATGTATGGCCGGCCTAAGCATTGCTTATTGTTTTCCATGTTAGTAAATTTAGCTCATTGGACAGGGGTAAGATACCATCTATGATGGAGTTTTTGAGGCAGTTCCCAATAATTTATACATGTAGTTAATTTGTGATTATAGTGAATAGCTTGCATCCATTGTGCATCGGCAAAAGCCATACCCAAGTCTTGATCCTATTTCTTTAAGGCTAGGCTTTTTGTAAATATGTTTTTAGACTGTAAGACATTATAAAAGAGTGTAACCCTTTCATGGTTGGTAAATCTGAGGACCAAAAGGACTACACTTTTTTTGGTAGTCCTAGAACTGGAGCAGATTTTTGGCGACGGTATCATGAGCTTTGCATGTGAGCGAATGAGTCTTGAGGGGGGATATTATGTGTTTTCTGAAGGACTAATTGGACAGAGTACGCTGTTCAGTGTAAGTTCTGGTATACAAGAGCGTTTGAGTGATTGCCAATGCTTGAGAGACAGATGAGGTATCAAAAAGTGCAATATTTCCAAAGGTATAGAAGCAAGTGCATTGGAGGAGGAGTCCTTAATAGAACCTAAAAAATATTTCCAGGTTGACAGTGCTGCCGAAATAGTCTGGTGTGAGAATTTACATTGCATGTCTGAAAAGGATTAGGCAAATAGAAGGGTGTTCAGGTCTCTGGCAGGAATGAAATTTTATATATCCCTCCACTATTTGACAAAGGTTGGGAGTAAACCAGTGCCTATGCTGGTCTGGAATTACTGCAGTGTAGTAACCCTTGGTGTCAGGGAAGCCCATGCCTCCTGCTTATTTATGATGTATAAGTGGGGCATAAAGGCAACAGGGTTTTTTACGCTTCCAAACATAAGTGCTTACTAAGTGTTTAATATCCGTGCAGAAAACAGGTGGGATTTGAATTGGTAAGGCTGTAAAGATATATAAAACTTTGGTGAGGTTAACATTTTGAAGGCAACAGTTCTACCTGCCCAGCAATAAAACTGTCTACTAAGTTCTTGTTTACATGAATTTAGGAATGGGACATCGCGGAGTATACATTTTTGTGGGGGGAGTCAGGGATATGCCTAGATGTGTCATTGATGAGGAGATCCACTGGAAAGTAAATTTAGCGGAATCACACATACCTACACTGAGAGTATTTGATTTAGATTAGTGGATTTTATAATGCGATACAGCATTTAAGGAAGATAGTACTTCATAAATCACTGGAAGGAAAGAAGTTAGATCAGTTAATGTTAAAATTACGTAATCTGCAAACAGGGTGATTTTATCTTCTTTGCCTGCTACTTTTATGCTTGAGATGGAACTGTGGTTCCTTATCCTCTGTGCTAGAGGTTCCAACATGAAGGTGAATATCAGCAGGGAGAGAGGCACCCCTGTCTTGTACCATTTGCTATATTAAAACTGTCTGAGAGCACTCCATCCGTGAATACCTGAGCTAATGGTGATGAGTAGAAGGCCATGATGGCCAAAATAATTTTGTCACTAAATCCAAACTTTAAAAGTATCTGATTTAAGTAAATGCAATTAATTCAATCAAAGTCTTTTTCTGCGTCTAATGTTGGGAATAAAGCTTGGGCTTTTAGCAGATTCAGTGTGGTACAGCAGGTTGAATTTTTGTGGCATCGGGTGCCCAGTGTGAAGCCAGCTTGGTTCATTTTGCGCACAAGATCTGTATTCCGTATGGAAATTGTGCGAAAATTTGGGGGGATCCTGTTTTTTTCCCTGGTTTCAGAGGGGTTATTATGTTGGCGGAATCATTTCATTTGGAAATGTGCCACAGGACACAGCAGCATTAAAAGTTTGGTTCAAACAAGGGATCAGAATTTGGGAGAATAGCTTATAGTATTCAGCCGAAAAGCCATCAGGCCCAGCTGCTTTATTATTGGGAAGTGAAGAAATTGCTCTTTCAATCTCCTAATCAGAAATAGGAGCATTGAGAGTTCCTAAGTGGGAGACAGACTGTGTAGGTAGGTTCAAAGCCTCTAAGAATTCGGAAATTTTGGATTTGGAATTCTGTGGAATGGAAGAATTATCCTTCAAATTGTATAAGGAGCTCTAATGGGAACAGAAGGCATTTGCTATATCCCTGGGATTGTACAATTTCACTCCATTTGTAGGGTGGATGTGATGAGGTATTCATATATCATGATCCATACTCATGTGACTCTGTCAGGGCCTTAGTAGGGAAAATTGACACAGGAGAGAATATTAAGTAACCAATTCATCTGGAGGGTCTGTGTCATCCCAGTCAGTGGTGGCATGACTTCGACCAGAGGCTTGACTGTTTGGGAAGATCCCTAGGACTCACTATCTTCCACTGGCGAAGTAGGGAGAAGCCTTCCTCCAACGAAGGATATTATAGGTTTTGTTCTTCTTAGTGACCGCCAGCTTCACTGGATGGCCCCATTTATATGTGATCTGGTGTTTGCGTTGGTGCTTAGCGATTGTGGATAATTTTTTGCGATTGAGCATTGTGTACTGGGATAGGTCAACATAGAAAGGTATGCTTGCATAAGACTGAGGATAGCATGACATATCCCGTGTGGCTTGCATTAACCGCTATTTCACGTGGAAGAAATAAATGCGAAGTATCCCGAGGTATTGCATCAGGAAGATGTGCTGGCTTTGGTAGCCTGTCAATACGGTTGACTATTAAATCCAAGGTTGGAGTGTCTGGTACAAAGGTAGCCGTGGGTTGTACAAAGTACTCTTTCAGGGCTGCAAGCTGGATTGTTTCCCGGGATGCCCCTGATTTTGACATTGTTCCTTCTGGAACGGTCTTCCAGATCTGCCTCTTTGGTTTTAATCCCATCCATCACCTCCTCTTCACTGTATGCATTTACTAGGTCATTGACTGATATGATGATGTCACTCATCTTTGATTCAATGTGTGGGACTCTCTCACCCAGATCTTGAATTTCAGTTTTGAACTGATGCACCAGTTTAAAAATGTCAGAATGTAGAGAAACCAACATGTTTTTTAAAAGAAATTGTGGTGTCCGGTTGGTTAGTGCTAGGGAAAGCTTCTGTTGAACTGTGGAGTTCTGTGTCCCCTGAGGCTTAGCACTGTCAAGGGCTCACATCTATATCCGGATCTGATGATGAAGCCAATTTGAGCTTTGATTTAGCTGGGCTGTTAGATGGGGAGGGAGCCAGGGAGTACATATGCCCATTTGTGTTGGGGTGCAAGCTTTTTCTCTTCTGGTGCTGGCTTTCCCGCCATGCTGTGTCGCCATCTTAGTGAAGTGGTCTGGCCAGCAGGGGAAAGACTTTGTGTCTTTGTCACTTCTGCGTCAGGGTGCGACCATCTCTGTTGGCAACTGGCCACATCCCCCTCACCCATCTTAACTTCATATTTAAAATTCTGCCCTTCTGAACCTTATTCATCCCCTTAATGTATTTAAATGAGTCAATCAATATCTCCCCTTTCCCTCTTTTTCCTCCAGACTATACATATTAAGTCATGAAGTCTCTCCTGATATGTTTTATCTGTCAGCATTTTCAAGCAGAACTTAAGTTCCACTGTTACATACTGTGAGCAGGCAGACCTTTTTTTGCAGAAGACTCCTGCAATAAACTACACCCACCACCAGCCTGATCCCTTGTTTCAAAATGACTAGCTCTTGCGCATTGTGCAGGAGTGATGTCACCCCACGCTCGTCAATGGAGATTGGCAAAAACTGGCACACAAAAAAAAGTACAGCGCCAGTGAGGGACCATTGGAAAATTGAGTATAGGCCATTAGTTCTACTTTTAAGGTTGGGAGTACATCTCTATTTTAACGTTCAGTATTACACAAGTGTTGAATGTTCCATAGGACTTCTCTAAAAATGATCCCTTTTCTAAAAAATACCTGAGTTTATATGAATAAAATGCAGTCATCCTGAAATTGACTGTAGTTTATACATACTGTATAAACTTCATCATCACTGGGAACCCCAGATCCTGCTGCCTAATAATATGTGAATTCCAATTCTCTATGGCAGTGGTTCTCAACTCCAGTCCTCGGGACGCACTATCAGGCCAAGTTTATAGGATAACTGAAATACATTACAGGTGATATAATTTGCTGATCAGTGATTGCAGTATTCTAGTCTGCATCTCCCCAAGGTAATACTTAAAATCTGGCCTGTTGGTGGGTCCTAAGGACAGGAGTTGAGAACCACTGCTCTATGGGGATTTTAGCACTGGCCCTTCCCCCTCTCCCGTCCTCTTACTGTTTCTTGGTCAGTGAGGCCTGCCTAGAACAACATAAACTTAGACATGTAGCTATCTAACAGGAACTTCATTTCCACATTGTACTTTGAAAAAGGTGTGATCATTGGTGCTTGGTGGGTGAATCCCTAGGACTACATAGTTGCTGAGCTTTACAGTCAATTGATCAGAAGTCACATGATCAAATATCCATTGGGCAGTTGGAGCTGTAACGCCAACATTGCAATTCACATCACAGTAGCCAGTACCAGTTCCACTGTTGTACCAGTATCACAGTGCACAATGGAAGGACTTACTGGCATTTACAGTCTACAGCAGACTTGACCGCACAGGGTACAATCCATGCTAAATTACCAAAAAACCTTTGGAGTAAGCTAAAGAATATCAGCACTGGGATTAAGGAAAACATTTGTCCAGTGGATTTTAGTTCAAATTACATATAATCATGGTAGACACAAGTTGTGCTGTAACACATTTGGGATAGACTTGAACACGGTATTAGAAGAATAGGCATCAGAGCGTCAAACCTGGGCATGGCTTAAAGTGCTTGTAAACCCTTACATATACCCAGTGAAGTGACTGGCCTCAGGTGATACACAGAGATGAAACCATTCCTCCTACATAAGTAGTACCTATTTATCTGTAATAACCTCTTCTCTACAGCTATTTAGCCACTTCAGCCCCAGAAGGATTTCCCCCTTTAGGACCAGAGCACTTTTTGCAATTCAGCACTGCGTCGCTTTAACTGACAATTGCGCGTTCGTGCAACGTTGTACTCAAACGAAATTTGCGCCCTTTTTTCCCACAAATAGAGCTTTCTTTTGGTGGTATTTGATCACCTCTGCATCATTTCTGATCACCACTATAAACAATAAAAGAGCGACAATTTCGCAAAAAAAATATATATCTCCCATATTGCTTGAGGTGATTGTAGCCGTATTAGTGCAATCGCGACAGAGAAAATTGAGTACTGTCCGTGATACTTTTTTTATTTGCACTAACATAAAATGTTTCAGGACAAGCTTTCGGGGTATCTCCTTCTTCAAGGTCCAAGCAGTACTGAATAAAAGCAGTTTTAGCCAAATGTTAAATAAAGAGAGAAAAATAAAAAAGAAAAAACCTCTGAGAGAAAGGAAAAACAAATACAAATCAATGTGTAAGGCCATGGTAATGAAACTAGCTGTAGAGATAGTGAGCTAAGACAGGCAGAGTTATAGACTGGGGAGGGGAGAGGGAGGTGACAGTCATAGAGGGGGTTGTAAAACTTTAGAATAATGAGTGAGAAAACCTATATCCAAGTTTAAGCCGTTATTTTTTGTGTCAAAAAGAAGAATCATGGTTAGTTCAAACATTTTCCTTCCCTGCATGGTTCTGAAATCCCCTTTAAGAACTAAAACATTGAGGTTTTCAATAGTGTGTGCATAAATCATCATCTTTATGATTCTTGATGGAATGTCTGTGTAAATTCATCCTTGTTTGCAATTTCTGTCCTGTTTCCCCACCATAAGATCCTTTGTTGCACCTACTGCATTGAATGAGATATACCACATTACTAGAGGTACAGCTGTATGATCCCATGATATTGAAGGCCCCATTTGTGTGTGTGACGCTTTTGGATAGATTGATCTGTCTGCAAAGTTTGCAACGTTTTTTATTGCAGGGTTTGCTTCCATTATTTGTGACTTCATAATCAGAGTGAAGTTTCCTGCTGATTAGTTTTGTCTGAGATTGGGTGGTTGCCTGAAAGCCAATATTGGGGGTTGTTGGAATATTTCTTTCAGGGTATCATCTTCTGTTATAATGGATTGTAAATATTTGAATATCTTTTTTATCCCTTCTAGTGCTGGGTTGTATGTAGTGACTAGTGGGACACAGTTATTTGTTTTTTTTTTCTCTTTGTATTGGAGTAGATTTTCTCTTCGGGTTTTCAAGGCTGTGTTTATGCTGTTGTTTATGGTTTTGTCTTTGTACCCTTTCTTATGGAAGGAGGCTGCAAGTGTTCTGAGATGTTTATCTCTGTCCTCTGGGTCTGAACATATTCGGTGGTATCTGATGGCCTGGCTGTGTATGATGGCCCGTTTAGTGTGTTAGGGGTGAAAACTGGAACTATGGAGATAGCTGCATCGGTCAGTCGGTTTTCTGTACATCGAAGTGTGAAGCTTGTCATCCCTGATGTATACTGTAGGGTCTAGGAAGTTGACAAGTGTGTTTGAATAATCAATTTTTAGTTTGATAGATGGGTGAAAGGCGTTGATCAATGAGCCAAACTTTTTAAAATGTCCTTCCTCTTCAGTCCATATCATAAAGATATCATCAATATAACGATATCTGTATGGTTTATGTTGTATGCTGTTCAGGAATTTTTCCTCCAGGTCAGCCATAAATAAATGTGCATATTGGGTGCCATTTTACTTCCCATAGCAGTACCCATACACTGGAGATAGATGTCATTGTTGAAAGTGAAGTAGTTGTGTGTGAGGATGAATTTGATGAGCTGTGTAACATCCTCAGGAGTGTATTTGTGGTTTGGTGAGAATGATAAGAATCTATGACATGCAGCCAATCCATCCTTGTGAGGGATGTTACTGTACAGAGATTCTACATCCATAGTGACTAGAAGTGTATTAGGTGGTAATTGTTGTATATTGTTGAGCTTGTTAAGAAAATCTGTGGTGTCTTGCAGGAAACTTGCAGTGTTCATGACTAACGGTTTTAACATATTTTCTACAAGGCCTGAGATATGTTCGGTAAGTGTATTCATACCTGTTATGATGGGTCTGCCTGGATTTCCTGGTTTATGAATCTTGGGCAGCATGTAAAAGTCTCTCATTTCTGGGTTATTCGGAATCGCATTAATAACTTCTGAGTGTGGGTGATTTGGCATTGTTTTAATGAGACCTTTTAATTGCTTAGTAAAATCCTGGGTCGGATCATAGTCCAGTTTTTTGTAGTAAGTAGCATTTGCCCAGCTGCCTCTGGCCCTCTTGTATATATTTGTCTGTATCCATCACAACGACTGCTCCTCCTTTATCTGCTGGTTTGATGGTTATGGCCTGATTATTGCGCAGATCGTGTACAGCTCTTCGCTCCAGTGATGAGAGGTTGTGTAATATTTTCTTTTGCTTAGTAGATATCAGGGATGTGACTCGCAGCCTGAAGCTGTCAATATAGGTGTCCAGTTTGGGGTTGCGTCCTTGTGGAGGTGTGAAGTTGCTGTTCTTTTTCTTTTTGTCGCCTCCTATTGTACCTGGATTGCTTTCTTTACTGTGAAAGTATTCTTTGAGCCTTAGTCTCCTGAAGAATTCCTCCATATCTGATCACACCTGTAAATTATCCAATTTGGTGGTTGGGCAGAATGTGAGGCCTTTGGAGAGAACTGTTACTTCTGGTGCGGAAAGTTCATGATTTGACAAATTTATGATTCCAAGTTCCTCTGTTATATCATCATTTTCAGTTAGGTCAGCATTTACACAAGGGATACCTGGGGGTTCGGGATTGTGTTCCATGTCGCCGATAGCAGGAGTTATGGAAGTAGTGTTTGTGCTATGTTGTTTAGGTTGTATCCAAAAGTCTGTTCTTGGTGTAGCTTTTATAGGTATATATATATATATATATATATATATATATATATATATATATATATATATAGGATATAGGTTTTCTCACTCATTATTCTAAAGTTTTACGACTCCCTCTGTGACTGTCACCCCCCCTCCCCAGTCTATAACTCTGCCTGTCTTATCTCACTATCTCTACAGCTAGTTTCATTACCATGGTCTTATACATTAATTTGTATTTGTTTGTTTTTCCTTTCTCTCAGAGATTTTTTCTTTTTCTTTTTTTTTTCTCTTTTTTAACATTTGGCTAAAACTGGTTTTATTCAGTACTGCTTGGACCTTGAAGAAGGGGAGATACCCCGAAAACTTGTCCTGAAAATTTTTTATGTTAGTGCATATAAAAAAAGTATCACAGACAGTACTCAATTTTCTCTGGCAAAAAGAAAAAAAATATTTTTCTTACCTTTTGCTAAAATACAAATCCAAAAAATCTAAAAAAAAATGTTATTTTCATCGGTTTTGGCCGATTTACAATCTTCCTCATATTTTTGGTAAAAAAAAAAACCACAATCGGCGTGCATTGATTGGTTTGCGCAAAAGTTGCCGTGTTTACAAATGATGAGAATTCATTTCTGGGGTTTTTATTTATTTTATTTTTTACTAGTAATGGCGGCGATCTGTGTTTTTTAGCGGAATGCGATATTGCGGCGGACATGTCGGACCATTTTGACACTTTTTTGGGACCATTGGCATTTATACAGTGATCAGTGCTATGAAAATGCACTGATTACTATGTAGATGCCATTGGCAGTGAAGGGGTTAACCTGGAGGGGACGCTCTAAGGGTCTACTGTGTTCCCTGTGTGTGTTCTAACTGTATGGGGGCTGGGCTGGCAGGGGGAGGGGAGTGATCACAGCTTCCATATACAGGAAGCCTGTGATCCCAGCCCTTCCCCCTCTGTCAGAACGGAGATTTGTGTTTACGTACACGGACCTCCGTTCTCTCACTGTGGGGGAGCCATAGCTGGTATCCGGCGGAGATCGAGTTCGCTATACCCACTCCCTGGCCCCCCGGAACACAGTGCACGCTCACAATACTAGTTATTGCAGCCACCATCAGGTGATGGCAGTTTGCGATAACGAGCCACTTTGCCGCTGTCAATCCACAGCGGGCGGTTGGCTAAAGTGGCTAAAGTCCAGAATTTATAAAGCTTGTCAGAGCTGTGAGAAAAAAAGGGGGCGAAGAGCTGAAGTCACAATCTGCAGTGCTCAGTGAGGAGAGCTTTGAGAGCTGATTGGAAGGAAGGGACACAGCACACAGGAACAGAGCTGAGGCTGTCAATCAGCTGGAGATCCCTCCCCTGTCACCTTTTTCTCTTGGTGTCAGGAAAACCTGTCAGAAGTTACTCATGCTGATAGCAGAGGAATAAAGCAGCAGACAGAAATGATACTTAGTGCTCTTAATTGAAACAATTACACCATATAGGTATTTGCTTTGTTCATATTTCATGTTTGAGGTTTACAACCACTTTAATGTCTTATTGGCATTGCCAATAGCTGGCTATGAGACACTTGGGGAGTCAGTGCCATGACAGCTTTTATCAGGGTCAGAACTGGTCTAATGTGATAATGAAAAGATTTGTCTGTTTAAGCTAATTTTATTCACAGCCTCCTCCTTTGCCACAAATCACTAAGCGGCAGATTCATTAAAACTGCAGAAAAGAAAATGAGAACTGCAACCAGTCAGGTTTCACCTTTTAATGTCAAGGAACAATTAATAAAAAAGATTTGTGACTGATTTCTAGAAGCATAAAATCTTATTTTACTTTTCCGTTTTTTTTTTTTTTTTTTTAAATTCAGTTTAGGTAGATGATTCCTTTGGTCCTGGGAATAAAGTACACGCACATAATTTACCAGCACAAAAGAATGTTTCAGCTGTTAATTTTTTTTCTGGAATTTTGTGGTTATGAAGTCAGTCTTTAATAAGCGCTTATTGAAAATGCTTTTCTTATTTTTCGTTTTAAAGTGAAAAACAAGATTATGTACCGAGCTTCTGCCTGCATTAAAATGCAAAAGACTATTCGGATGTGGCTCTGCAGAAAGAAACACAAACCACGGTAAGAATGGAAGCTGCATTCAAAATGAAGTCTATTTTCTCCCTCTCTGGTGACGTGTGCCTTATTTTCTCACTGAGTGATACAGAGACTTGTACTCGTTCTCTGACAATCACAGATTGATTTTTTTTTTTTTTGGGGGGGGGGGGGGTGTATATGGAGGGCTGTAATTCAGAACAGGTGTTCAATACCTGCCTGAAATGAGGCAGCCATCAAAGATTTCTAGATTGAGCAATTCATCCCAATCAGCCGACAAGCTGAATTATACGTTTCCTTTTACAAACAAAAATAAACGTAAAACTGCCATCATCTTGTTTTCAGGTTTTAACGACTGCTTTTATTGGTGCAGATGCTGTTTGTGTTTCGTAGTTTGCATTGCATTGATCGCTGCTTGCATTCAGCTTATTTTGCTTCATAAAGAAAACAAGGAGAATTAAGTGCTAGACCTTCATCTCACATTCCAGTTTTGGGCTTATGTGTACAGGTGTCATACTCAATGAAACGTGAACACATGATGATCCTCATATCACATAGCTTTTGTGGATTATAGCAAGGCATGATCATCAGATGGCATGCGCTGAAAGATGAATCGTTTTTGGGTTGGTTGAAAAAAATGTTTGCAGGCATGCACATTTTTATTCCCTGGATGTGTCTGTACACTGAAGTGACACCACCTGTGTCACTGTATCTCATTTCTATGTTAGAGAAACATAGACATGGAACACAGACTCTCACACAACCACTGGCTCTTGGGAGGAGTTATGCAAATATCAATTTGCCTTAATGGGTGGATGTCAGTCTGGAGGAGCGGGCACTCCTAGGCAGACTCCATTTACATACAGATTCCCTTAGGTAATGCCCACATGCGATGCCGAGCCTCCTTTTTTGGAAGAACTCAAATCCAATGAATAAAAGGAGTAGAACCAAGGATGGTCAGGCATGGGAGGAAAGTGTTACATGATGCTGGGCATCATCTATTTAGAAAATTGGCTAAGCAGATTTTAATGCATATTCTGAGAAGCTCACAGTGTGTAGTGAAATCAGACTAAGCAATTTCAGTACAGAAGAGGAACCTGTGCAACAGTGTAAGACTAAAGGTAAGGCTGGATGGAGTTCAGCTTTAAAATATTTTAATGCATATTGCCCCCATGAAGATACAATAGGGGACAATGCCACATTGATTTATTTCCATATCGTGTGAAGCTATATCTACACAGGCTCGCAAAAATGTATAGAGTTAGGACTGCGCATAATAATGGGGTGCCTTATTGTGGACTCTGCAGCTTACGCAAGTATTTGCAAATGTGTGCAAACTAAACCCCTGTTTTTAATGCAAATTATTAGACAGGATAATTTGGTTGGTTGCAGGCTGGTGGACAAGTTCAGCTGGTTCTTTGATTTTGTTTTACATGCATTGGCCCTTCCATGTCGTCCTCGACGCTAAGTCAGTTATAGGTGGGGGCAGTGGGCATTTGTTTGTACTGTAGGGAGTTGTCGTATACCTATAGAGTCGTCCCTTGCTGGCCATGGCAGGCACCCCTTGTCAAGCTGTTTTTTGCAGTAAGAGCCAATAGACTAAATTTGATTTTGCCAAGTCGACATTAGAAACTGATACCTGTTTGTGGCTATTTATGTTTAGCCGTGTGTGGAAGTGTGGATGCTATTCTGCAAATATCACTACTGCTGGGTTAGGGGAGAAAACAAGGTTTTCCAAACTTTGTCTGCTTTTATCCTGACAAGTGACTGAAATGTTCTTCTGATTCATCTGTTCAGACCAGTGTTTCCCAGCCTCATTACTCAAGTACCCTCAATAGGCCAAGTTTTGGGAAATTCCTTTAAATAAAAGAACTGACATAAATTCCAAACCATGGGCACTGATTTAGAGCACTTGTGCAAGGTAAGACCTGCTGGGGGGTACGTGAGGACGGATATTGGCATACCTCCCAACTTTCTGAGATGGGAAAGGACGACACCTATTAGCAAAAAGGTATGTAGGCAGAGGACACTGTCCTGCCACACCGCATTATATTAAGAATTAATTAGTTAAACCCACAAGGGATTTTTTTTACCACTATTACTTATTTTGACCATTTTTTTAAATTTTTAAATGCAACAATTTAGAGTATAAGAGGTTAAGCACTGTAAAACACTTTTTGATAGATGACTAGTGCCTTTTTAAAAAAAAAAAACGGTATATACAACGGACTTTGTTGAAAAAGAGGGACAGTCCTTCCAAATCAGGGACAGTTGGGAGGATTGCTTTGGGGAACACTGGTTTAGACTGCCATCTAATGTCTAGTGCCATGATAGTGTAGCTTCCTTAAAGGCTGCTGAGCAGTGTACAGGAAAACAGCCTAGCTTAGACAACAGGCTATCTATAATCTGGAGGGCAGCAGGATACACTTTTCTGAAAAAGCTTTCAGTTACTAAATTAATGAACAGTTGACAATTTATCATATATTGGCAATCATTAGGGATAGTGTTGATGCCTCATTTCCCAAGACCCAGGCTTTCCTGCTCTCTGTGCTGTCAGTCACGAATACAGCATAACAAACTGTCAGTGTGTTGGTAGTTATACGTCTGCTAATTTGAATATTATCAGCTTCCCCCAAAGCAGGGGAATTGAATAATTTCAGTGTATATATACACATTTACCCCTTAGACTGGATACAGATAATATTTAAGCAGGATCTCTTACCACCCAATGAAAGTCTGAATAGCTGGAAATCTTGCACGCCATAATTTAACTTTAAGCAATAATGAAACATTTATATTGGCAAATTATTACTGTATAAAAATGAAACTCTATCCTCCAGGCCATAAATAAATATGAAACTGAATGTCAAACAGAAGAAGTTAGCTGATATACCTGCGTCATAAGTATTCACTGGCTCAACAAAGAAGCTGATTTTCTTTGCGATATAAAGAGAAAACCAAATGACAGTGAAATTAGCGTACAAAGAAACCTAAATGAGCATTAAGGCCTCATGCACACTGGACATTTTGCTTACTCTCCTAGTCTCCTTTCCTCTTTGCAACAGAGTTTTGGCAAAAAAAAAAAAAAGTAGACGCCTGTAAACTCATATGTTTAGGTGCGTCATGTACGTGCATTATTTAACCACTTCAGCCCCGGAAGGATTTGCTGCTTTAGGACCGGAGCCCTTTTTGCGATTCGGCGATGCGTCGCTTTAACTGACAATTGCGCGGTCGTGCGACGTTGTACCCAAACAAAATTTGCGTCCTTTTTTTCTCACAAATAGAGCTTTCTTTTGGTGGTATTTGATCCCCTCTGCGTCATCTCTGATCGCCGCTATAAACAAAAGAAGAGCGACCATTTTGCAAAAAAACCCAAATTTCTTACTTTTTGCTAAAATACAAATCCAAAAAAAAAATATAAAAAAACATTTTTTTTCACCGTTTTTGGCCGATTTATATTCTTCCTCATTTTTGCGATAAAAAAAACGCAATCAGCGTTTATTGATTGGTTTGCGCAAAAGTGGTCGCGTTTACGCATGATGAGAATTCATTTTTGGGGTTTTTATTATTTTATTTTTTTTTTACTAGTAATGGCAGCGATCTGCGATTTTTAGCGGTACTGCGATATTTCAGCGGACATGTCGGACTATTTTGACACTTTTTTGGGACCATTGGCATTTATACAGCGATCAGTGCTATAAAAATGCACTGATTACTGTGTAAATGTCATTGGCAGTGAAGGGGTTAACCTGCAGGGGGCGCTCTAAGGGTTAACTGTGTTCCCTGGGCGTGTTCTTACTGTATGGGGACTGCCCTATCTGGGGAAGGGAAGTGGTCACAGCCTTCATGTACAGGAAGGCTGTGATCACAGCCCTTCCCCCTCACACAGAGCGGAGGTCCGTGTTTACATACACGGACCTCCGCTCCTTCGCTCCGGGGGGGCCATCGCGGGTAGCCGGCGGCAATCGAAGCCGCCGCACCCGCTCCCTGGCCCTCCCCGAACACCAGTGACGGCGATTTGCGCTCACGAGCCACCTTGTCGCCGTCAATTGCCGATCAGCGGTCGGCAAGCGGTTAATTTCATTGGCCATGATAATAATTTATTCTTGCCATTGATCTGAACGAACGCTAGACACAATTACATGCATTTAGGTGCGTCAAGCATTTTTTTCTGCCATAGCTCTGCTGCTCCTGGACTCACTGTTCTACCCATAAATGCCTGTGTGTGCATGGACACATAGGCTAACATGCAGGGGTGTTTTTGAGGCAAGGAAAAAAAAAAGCCAAACACATCCAGGAGCAGCAGAAATAACTGCCAGTGTGCATGAGGCCTTAGGTTTGGTGCATCTAGAGCAGGCATCCTCAAACTACGGCCCTCCAGCTGTTGCGGAACTACACATCCCATGAGGCATTGTAAAACTCTAACATTCAGAGACATGACTAGGCATGATGGGAATTGTAGTTCCTGAACAACTGGAGGGCCATAGTTTGAGGACCCCTGATCTAGAGCTATTGTCCTACCTGCTGCCATTTGTGCTAGAATTTACAGGATTTCTATTAATTTTAAACTACAATCAAAGTGCAAAATAGGAGGGTCTTCCTGACAAAGTTGTCACCTCATTAAAGGAAGTGCACACAATAGCAGGGGACAAGGTAGAGACCTCACCACCCTTACTGCTTTTTGCAAAACAATCAGTGACATGTTTAACAGACTGTATTGGTACATAACATATTGATTTTATCATTTTGACCATAGTTCTACTTTAAAAGAGCAGCTTATATGCTACCACTGTTAGCTCTGCAACACATGATGTAGACCCAGCAATGCTAAAGTTGCTTGCTCAAGATAATAATATTGATGTATTGTATATATACAATTCAAGTTTGTGCTATACTTTCAAGAGCGTAATTCTGTCATTCTTCTTGATATAGAATTGATGGTATAATGAAGGTGAAGACACTCAAATCTAGGCAGGACAAATTCAATGAAGTTGTTAGTGCGCTGAAGGAAGGCAAACCAGAGATGAGCAAACAGGTGAAAGAGCTGGAGCTGTCCATCGATGCTCTTCTGTCTAAGATAAAGGTGAGTTGACATGATTAGCTATTCTATTTTCTTACATTGGTTTGAGTTCTTTATGCTAAAAATGCAATTATGCAAAACAGAATTGGATGAAGCAGGAAAAAAATAAGTATTTTTCACACTTCCTGCCTCAGATTCATTGGCAGGCTACTTGCTGTCTGTAATTGTGTAAAAAGATGTACATTTCAATGATGCTCGTAAAAAGGCTCATCACAGATAATATGCCTACTGTGCTTGGAATGATTCACATTGATAAGAAAGGCTGTGAATTTTTGATGTGCTGTCATTGTGCTTGGGTTGAATTGAGTACTATTTGATCAGACTTGTTCATGTATGACTTCAGTGATTGGGCAAAAGGACATTTTTTATTCCTCCCTTGATTAATGAAGGCTTCTGTTAAGTGGAAAATTTTAAATAATTTGTAATTTTACACATATTAACTTGGAATGGGTTTTTGAGGCAATTTGATGTTTTTTCCTTATGATTCATGTTTGCTTACTGTCAGAAGAGAAGTATAGCCAAAGCTTTTTGGCTGTACTTCTATGGATTACAGGAGTGCAGTTCTTTGTGCACTCCTGTGACCTGGATTCAGCCGATAGCGGGCTAAAGTCTACTGTCAGCTGATGTCACAGAGCCGGTCCAGGCTTGGTAAAGGTCAGGATCCACCCAGATGCCCAGACAGGCAGCTGGCTCAGCCTCTCAGCGAGCCACTGGGAGACTGAGCCAGCCACTGCCGCCCCCTCCACAGCAGGGACATGCGGTGAGGTAAGTGGCTGGTGAGGCACTGACTAGTATCAGAGCCAGATACACACAGGTTACATACGCCGGGATCATTAGAGCGAGAGCAATAATTCTAGCACCAGACCTCTGTAACTCTAAACTGGTAACCTCTAAAAAATGTTAAATCGTTGTCTATGGAGATTAAGTACTGAAGTTTGGCGCCATTCCACAAGTGTGCGCAATTTTAAAGCGTGACATGTTAGGTATCCATTTACTCGGCGTAATGTCATAGTTCACATTATACAAAAAATTGGGCTAACTTTAGTGGTTTTTTTATTCATGAAACAGTTTTTTTTAAAAAAAACACACTTTTGAAAAATTGCTGCGCAAATACCGTGTAACGTAAAAAGTTGCAAGTTATAACTTCAAGCCAGTAATTTCACAGTAAATAGATAAATAATGAATTATTATCTTATAAGATATAGCACAATAATATATGATTTAGCTTCTACCCTTTCAGCAGCAGCAAATTCTCATTCTCCCTCTTAACTGTGTGAGAAAAACATGGGATTATAGGTAAATCTTATACACATAAACCCATGTTTTTTCTTGTAGTTAAGAGGGCTGGGCTGGAAGGGAGCATTTGTCTTTTAGACACATGCCTCCTTCTATGACACTGCAGTGAGAGGCCAGCCACCACTGCAGCATTTTTATTGGACAGCTTGGGCCAATGGTGCTTTACCATTGATCCAAGGCTCCAAGCTATCCATTGAGCGCAGTGCCTCTGACAAGAAGTGAGAGGCACTGTGAGCTCATCCTCTCAGTCTGCTGCAAACACAGTGCGTCAGCTTGTATTATTTAGGCTCCTTTCACACTGAGGTGCTTTACAGACGCTATTTAGCTAAAAATAGCGTCTGTAAAGTGCCTCAAAAATCCCCCCCCCCCCCCAGCCACCCCAATGTGAAAGCCCTGAATGCTTTCACACTGGGGCGGTGCGCTTGCGGGACCTTACAAAAAGTCCTGCAAGCAGCATCTTTGGGGCGGTGAGGGGAGCTCCTCTACCATCCCTGCCATTGAAATCAATGGCAAGCGATTCCGAATCGGCTACACACCACCGGCACTTTTAACCCTGTTTTAATCCCTTGTGGGGGTTAAAAGTGCCGCGCTCCCGCCTGCATATCGGAGCCATATCTCTGGTAAAACTAGCAGAGTTTTACCATGACCGCGGCTACCTATGCAGTGTGAAAGTAGCCTTAAACTGGCCGCTCTGTATGAAGCTTCTGACAGGCTGCTTAAGGAGCCCCGTATTTCCGGAACCATAGATGATAGGAGCTCCAAATTGTGACCAGTGGTGTGGTGTAGGACTTCGACTACAACCCTTGAAGTCGATCGTTTTTTTTTTTTTATGTTCATGCCTCCCCTGACTGTGCACGTTCCTGCTCCACAGTCCAGCATTTCAGTGAGCTCTGGAGTAGCAGAGCAGAAAGCCGGTGATTGACAGCCGCCAGCTCTCTTCAGCCTGAAAACTGAGAGCTGAGGGACCATCGGTGTTTGATCACTCAGTTCTTGGTCTGGAGCTGGCAGGGGACCGATACAGCATCCACCTAGGTGAGTATAATTGTTTTTTCCTGAAATCCCATACTTCCCTTTTAACTGTGAAGTTCATTGTAATTAATTCAGCAGGGAAGAGTTGCTTTTTGTACCCCCATGGATTCTTCTGAAAGGTTTGGGTGGGTTTCTGTCCGGCAGATGAAACTCCATCCAACAGACTTCTTAGGGTTACATCTTAAAAACAAACCAGTTTTTTACCATGTAAGCCATTGGGTGGAAAATATTCAACATTTGCAGAATGGTAATAATAAGTGCGCATGGTTTGGTGATAAAAGTGTCTTTAAAAATAACATACGTCATACTTACCTGCTCTGTAAGGTGGTTTTGCACATGATCCTCCTCTTCTCGGGTCCCTCTTCTCTGCTCCTGAACCCTCTCTCCTGTCGAGTGCCCCCACAGCAAGCAGCTTGCCATGGAGGCACCCAAGCCAAGCCACAGCTCCATGTGTCCATTCAGACATGGAGCCATGGTTTGGCCCCACCCCCTCTCTCTTCTCATGGGCTAACTGACTTTGAGTGACAGCAGCGGGAGCCAGTGGCACCGATGCTCTGTCTCAGCCAATCAGGAGGGAGCGTTCTGGATGGCCGAGGCACTGGTGCACATCGCTGGATAGAGATGGGGCTCAGGTAAGTATTAGGGGGGCTGAGGAGAGCTGCTGCACACAGACATTTTTTTTTTTTTATCTTAATGCATAGAATGAAACTTCTGCCTTTACAATCACTTTAAACTGCCCATGTAAATCAGTCACCTGGCCAGTAGTTCTCCCAGCTACTCCCAAGAAGAACATAAATTAGGCTGCTTAGATTACAGATACCATTCTTCACTCTAAAAAGAACATTTGCAGCAGTGTCTGCCAGTGCCCCTCTATTTTCTTTTCCACTCACCATAGGAACAACACAAATGCTTTCAAAAATCAAGAGAGAACCTTCAGTGAGCATTACCTCTGAAATGTGGAGGTAGTTTAGAACCCCCAGCATACTACCTGGTTAATATAAACAGTTTAAAAGGGGTACAAAGAAAAGATGGATTGGTAAACACTGAATTAAAGTGTGTTCTTTCACCATGTCTGAACGGTGCATCCTCCTGTAAAATTTGCCAGCATTGTAAGTACTTGCTATATTTTAGAGTGTACAGTAAATAGTATGTAACACTAAATGTAGTAGCTTATGTAGCGTCCATTGAAAATACACATGTGGAGGGAACCTTCATACATCAGTCATGTGGTTAGACATTGAAGACATTAGAGAGAGCACATTTCTAGATGTAGGTGCCCCTAACCTTCAAACCAGGTAATACGTTTCAAGCATAGTTACAACCACCAACTAGCCAACTTTTTACAAAGACTTTCAAATACACTTTTTACTTGAATATTGTTGCATCCAAAGCCAAGGATTTTATTCTAAATGAATGGGCACAGTGGTTGATTTTCAAACATTGAACAAAGAAAACTGGAGCAAACATTCAGTAGATGCTTTTAGTTTTTATCTTTCAAAGCAGAAAATCTTGTTGGATCAGTAGGTGACTGTCCCACTATTGCTTTACCTCCTACAAGTGCAGCACAGTACCTTAAAGAGGTTGTAAGCTCTTGAAAAACAAAAAACTAGCTAATTTTGAAATACTTAGCTTAGAATGAAGCCCTCCAGGGGTGCCCACACACCGCTAAGATGGCTGACATGTTCCCCATTGTTTCTTTCGGTTTCACAGGTGATGTGAGTGGCTGGAGCCGCAATGATGTCACTCCCGCACATGCGCACGGGAACTGCAGGTCATGGCACAGGGCTCTGAAGAAACGGCACAGACAGCCATTCATTCAGTGCGCATGCACCAGTTATTTCACTGGCTGCATGTACAGTAAATATCTCTTAAACAGTGCATGTTTAGGAGATATTTACACTACCTATAGGTAAGCCTTATTATAGGCTTTACCTTTAGGTAAAATCCAGTAGTAGAGTTTACTTCATCTTTAAGCTGGCCATAGATGGGTTGTTTTACTTTGTTCAGCCAGCAGATTACTCCCCCACTGAGACATTGTATTCTGACAGTATTTTCACAGTGGGCTGTAGCCGCTGTTTCCAGCAAACATTTGACTTCTGTCAAACAGAACGTCCATACATGGATCAAAATCTAGCCAGTCCTTGATGAACTGGCCGAATTTTGATTAATTTTTGCCCAGTTGTAGGCCAGTTTCACACTGGGATTGCACTTAAAACCAGGCATAAGACAGGTGCAGTTGCTCTGCACCCAAACCACAGTGCACCAATGTGAATTTGGCTGTAGTTGTTAGCACTTCTGCCTTGCAACACTGGGATGTTTAGTTTGTATAAATGGACTCTGCATGTTTTCCTTGTGCTTGCTTAGGTTTCCGCCCTCACTTCAAAGACAGGCTGTTAGGTAAATTGGCCCGAGTATGTGTAGGCGTGAATGTATGCATGTGAGATGGGGACCTTAGATTGTAAGCTCCTTGAGGGAAGGGACAGATGTGCATGGTCCAGTAATATAGTAATGCCTATAATAAATAAACACACATTTGTTGATATATTACAGTATTCAATTATTGCCAGTAATGCAAAGTTTTTACATGTTGCTAGCAAAACATGCAGTTTTATGTAGAACAGTTCCCACATCTGTTATATATGTACTGTCATTTTTACTCTTCTTTAAAGGGAGATCCATGGAACCATATGGTAACAGTTGAAGCATCCAAAATATACCACAAGTCTAATTAAAAGGCACTAATTAATGCAGCTCTGTAATCATTAATACAGTACATCATTAAAGCGTAACTACACTGCATCTGAGCACCACAAATCAATTTAACTCAGCTTTTCATATTCAAAGCAAACTCTCCCACCCATCCATATATCCATGCTTTATTTTGCTTAGAAATCACTCTTTGAAAAACACTTCCTAGCATCTCTTGCAGTGGCCATCTTGAGTAAGGGCAGATGATTCATTTAACATTTTACTTCATGGAATCCATCTTCCCTTAGCTCAGGCATGCGAGCAAGAGTGTGTGCTTAGCACGGAAAAGCCCTTTTGAAGACTCCTGGGATGTATGACACAATGTGCCTAGGCCAGGAAGTAACTAAAGAATTGTAAAAAAAAACAAAAAAAAACAAACAAGTAAATATGATATAAATTCCTATCTATTTACTAATGCTAGCAGCATAAGGATTAAGAATGTTGTTTGAGAAAGGGAAGTTCTGCTTTATAGCTGAACTCCTAGATAAACTAGTATTGTCTAAGCATAAGAGGCATATGCTGTGTATATTTCTACCTGATTCCTATACCAAAGAGCAGTCACTGCTTTTCCTTCTCCTTGTGCAGGGTGACAGGTCTATATAGTCTCCCTCCTGTAGTTTTCTGCATGCAGCCTATAGTGGGTGGACCTGCTGGGTCTGCCCCACAGCTCTGCTCTCTGCACAAACTATATGCAACATGGTGCTGATGACACTGCTACTTTTACAAGGTAATATTTGGGTTTGTCAAAGCATGTGGTGCGCACAAAGTAGATGTACTGTATATGCTTTACGGTTATTGAGAAATATATTTAAATGAATGTTTTTGAGCCCCAGAGCTCAGATTTAAATTTATTTCTTAAATGCTAGCATTGTAAGGAGCTGAATTTACCTGGTTTTAGCTTATTGCAGTCCCTGTGTAGCAGAGCTGGAGTGTGAGTAAAAAGCAGTACAAGAAAGCATTCAGTAATTTTCTGATAAGAAGCATGCTGCTAAGCGGACAAAGCAGAGTGACGCATGCAATCCAATCACTGTACTGCTTCTCCTTTCACTGTCCAGTAACAGTCTGGGGTGGATCCAAGGTGACCTGAGTTATAGGAAGTGGTTTGAATGATCTTGACCATAAGATTAGGATATCTAGTGGCAGAAAAAAAGTATTGCGGGCAAATCTTTGGATTGAAGCTGAAATATTGCTACAAATTATTATTATACAGGATTTATATAGCGGCAACATTTTGCGCAGCTCTTTACAATGTAGAGGGGGCACAGCACAATTACAAAACAATTCAATACAGAAGGAATAGGAGGGCCCTGCTCGTGGAGCTTACATTCTAAAATGCTGGTTTTGGCACTTTCTATCCTATTTTGGCGTGGAATTATGCTTTACCTTTGCTATGTGGAATATTTATATTTTACGGCCCTTTAAATATACATAATGTCTTTCCCTTTTACTGAATTACAGATATTTCTAAAGTCTGTGCCGGCCTTGGTATGTGTGATATTTAAGAAAAGGTTGAAGTACTGTAATGTGCAGTCTATGATCTGGAAAACTTCCTAAGCCAGCTAGAATTTAGCAATCTCTGTCTTGAGTATTGTACCTATTATAAAATTGCAGTAAATTTCCACTGCTATAGCCAGTAACAATTTAGACCTTTTACACTCAGAGGGTTTGCTCTATCAGAAAGGATGCATTGATCATCATTAGACTGTCAGCTCCATGATCACAGATAATGAGACACAGGTTGCTAATCAGCGGATGGCAATTCGTTTGGTTTTTCCTACCTACGAGATAGATGGTTGGACCCAATTTCACTGCTGTACTTGTGGATTCTGATAATACATTGCTGAGAGATGTACAGCTTGCCAGATGAGGATTTATAGAATGTTAGACACAGTCATCCCTTACACAGCTGCAAGTGAAGCTTCTGGCAGATCACATTAACAGCTGTGCTTGTTTTCTACATTCCAATGAAGCAGCATTAACACCAATACTGACTGCATATATGCAATTTGTTATAATGCAGGATTGTAATTGCTAATCAGCATAATCCCATTTGTAAACCATTATCAGTGTAAAAGGACGTTGATCGCCTTCATTCCCCACCTGCATTGTATACATAGTTTTTTTTTCCTCCTGAAGCAGAAAGCCTTTTTTTCTGCAAGTCACTTTGACAACAATATTTGAAGTGATTGCTTTTGTCTTGGAATACAAATGCATTGGGAGTTCTGAAAGCAGTGCTTTTCCTTAGATGTTTGTCATTCACATTTCAGACCTGCAATATGTGTATTTGGTAGAGGTGGATAAGATGAATACAGTAAGGGCCTGTGTTGATGGGCTTTGAGCTCATATCAATGGAATCCTTTTAATTTTGGTTTGAGATGCTTCTGAGATCATTCAGAATTCATTGACGTGCATTTGACCTGCAGATGACCTCCTTCTGACCTGCATTCATTTGACTTGTAGTCAAGTCAAGTAGATTTTTGCATTTCTGTAGACTTATAAGGGAATGTAAAACCTGTTTGATGCAAACAAAAACCTGTCGACAGAGGCCCTGAGGTTGATCATACATGGGTAGACTTTAGGTATACTTATAGAGGGAGTTAGAGGATTAAGGTAAAGCTGGCCAAATATTGGTAGACAACAGGTAAACTTGATAGAGACGGTAAGTCTCCTACATACGCACATTCTACTTATGAACTGTCACAGATATGAACATGTCCAATCCTTTAGAGCTGGGTACACACACTCCGTTTTTTTCCTTCAACCCAGGCTGAATGAAAAAAAAACAGATCGCCATACCAACGCAAGCAATGTTGGTGCAGCGATCTTCAATTCTGTGCATTTGTGTTCTGACAGTGGGGCTCCCCCCTGATAGAACACACTGATCAGCTTTTCTCTGCAAGCACTGATCTTTGCTGGACTTATGAACAAGTTGAACTTACGAACGAGCTCCCAGAATGGAACATGTTCGTAAATAGGGGACTTAAGCTGCATACACAATATACAATTCTCTTTAGATTTACCAAAACCATATAATATGGAGTCAAACCTAAACACTTTCAATTTGTTTGCAATTAGGCAGGCCCTTGCACTACATAATTGAAGGTAAATCTAAAGGAAATCGAACAAGAAAAGTTATATAATGTGTATGCAGCTTTACTGTATAGGTTTACTGTTAGTAGAGAGGGAACAGAGGTTTACAGTAAAGCTGGCCATACATGGGTATACTGTAGGTGTCACTGGTAGAAAGATCATATGACTACAGTAAAACTGCTCATATATAAGGGGATTTGAGGTATGTTTGGTAGGGGGAGATCAGATGAATACAGTAACCTTTGCCATACATGGGTAGACTATGGGTATTTTTGGTAGAAAGGGATCGAATTAATACAGCAAATCCAATTATACAAGGGCAGTTCATATGTGTACTCAGTAAAGGGAGGTTTCATGAAATCAGTCAATCTGATTACACATGGGCAGATTATCAGTATACTTGGTAGAGGGAGGTAAGATGAATGCAGTAAAGCTTGCCACAAATGGGTAACACTGTAAGTCCAGTTGATAGAGAAGGATCAGATGAATAAAGACGATCATTCATGGGCAAATTAAATATATACTGGTAGAGGGAGATCAGATGAATACAAGTAAAGCATGTGTATTTTTCCTTGTTCAAACTTTTTTATTAAGAAGAGTAAAAAGGTTACAACAATGAGGACCAAATGGTCCAAAGGCATTATAGTGCAGCATAAGTAATAAAGTACATTTTGACAGATCTAGAGTATCTTTAAAGACAGAGTAACATTAAGAAGGAGGGTTACAATCAGCAATAAATACCGTTATCAAATGAGACATTTGCCTCAATGCGAACACAAGCGGGATCTGTATCCCATTACAGTAGAAAGATCTCAGCGGTTCAGTGTATGCTGCATTGCCTGAACAGAACGGAGAGGATAGAGTAAGTAGAAGAAAGAGAAAGGGAGAGGATAAGAGAGGAAAAGGGTAAAGAGGGGGACCCCAGAAGAGTGGGGGGATTTGGTGGTCGGATGGAGAACGCTGCTGCTTGCCATGGTGAAAAGTTAGAGACTAAGGATGCAAGATTATTATGGGAGAAAAAGGTTGGTATCAAGGTCCTGGGGTAGGAAATGTTTAATCCACGGGTGCCATTGCTTCTCAAATTTGGGTATAGAGTTTAAGACGGTTGCTTCAATTTTGGCGTGGATCATAGCGTTTGTGATCCTATGTTTGGTTTCAGCGAGAGGAAGGGAGGGAGATTTCCATGCCTTTGCTATTGTCTGCTTGGCTGCTGTGGTTACTTGCAGCAGGAGCTTAAATTGGTTTCTGGTGATATCAGGAGGTTTGGCATTTAATAGGGCTGTGTTAGGGCTGGGATCTAAGGGACTGTCTATGAGGGTGGAAATTATCTTAAAGACATCTCTCCAAAACTCTTGGACATGTGGGCATTCCCACCAAATGTGCAAATGGGTACCCCTCTCAGCGCAGCCCCTGAAACAGTTCTGGGGGTGGTTAGCGGAGTATTTTGCCACACGTGCGGGCACCAGGTACCAGCGGAATAAAACTTTGTAATTGGCTTCAGAGGCTATAACGTTTTGTGAGGCTGATTTGGTGGACAGCCAGATCTCCTGCCATTCCTCTTCGGTCAGTTGGATGTGGAGGTCAGTTTCCCATTTTTGTACATATGGGAGAGTAGGGTGAGGGGGGATGTCTAAGAGATGACGGTAGAGTAAGGAGATCAGTCCTCGCATGTGGGGGTCTCGATCACAAGCCTGCTCGAAAAATGTTTTGTGTGGAATGTCTGAGGAAGAACGAAGGCAGGGGGAATAGAAGTGTTTTAGTTGTAGATAGCGGAACAGTTCTGAGGGAGGAAGGTCGTGAGTATTGGATAGAGTAGGGAAGGAGATATGTTCATCCGGAGTAGTGAAGGAGTAAGCTCGGATCAGGCCCGCAGCTTGCCATTTAGAGAAGGAGGAAGGGGAGGTCCAGGCGGGATAGAATGCGGGATTGCGCAAATAGGATAGGAGTGGGTTGTGGGGAGATTGTAATTTGTATTTGAATTTAAGCCTATCCCATAGGAGAAGGGATTGTTTAGTGATGGGGTTGCGTATTGGTTTTCGATCTTTGGGATGTAGCCACAGGAGGTTGGCAACAGAGAGAGGGTCACAGTCAGTGGATTCGAGAGAAACCCATAGTGGCGTTTCTTTAGTGGCATGATATTTAGTCAGAATAGCTAACTGAGCTGCCTGATAGTATTTGTGGTATAATGGGAGTCCTAGGCCCCCTAGCAGTTTCGGAAGATGAAGTACCTTTTTAGAGACCCTGGGCCTGGTCGAGCCCCATACAAATTTGAGGGTTCTGCGTTGTATAATGCGCAGGAAATGAGGAGGGACGGGGATGGGTAGGACCCGAAAGAGATATAGTAGTTTCGGGAGGATGACCATTTTCGTGGCTGTGATTCTGCCTAGCCAAGAGAGTGGGAGGGTGGCCCAGGAGGAAAGCAGTTTGGAGAGATATTGAAGCATGGGAGGGTAATTAGCTACGTAAAGGTTTGTGGGATCGGGGGTCAGTTTGATGCCCAGGTAGGGTAGAGTGTGCGTGGCCCATTTAAAAGGGAGGGTCTTTTGCAGATGGGATTGTAGGGTATAGGGCAGGGATATGTTGAGAAACTTAGATTTAGATGGATTGATCACTAGCCCAGAGATAGAGGCGAATAGTGAGAGATTAGCCATGAGGTTAGGAACGGTAACTTGCGGAGATGTGAGGAATAACAATATGTCATCAGCAAAGAGACAGAGTTTGTGTTTGTGACCTGCGATTTCCAAACCTTTGATATTCTCATTTTCTCGAATCAGTTGGGCTAGCGGTTCGATGGCCATGGCAAATAGGAGTGGGGAAAGGGGGCACCCCTGTCGTGTACCTCTTTGTATGGGGAAGGGGTCTGAGGAGTGACCAGCATAGGCAACATGTGCAGACGGTTTAGAGTATAGGGAGAAGACCCATTGTAGGAAGTGTGGGCCAAAGCCCCACTTTTCCAGAACAGCCCGGAGGTAGGGCCATGAAAGGCTGTCGAATGCTTTCTTTATATCTAGGGAAAGCAGGCACATGGGTATTTTGCGTGTGCGGGCTAAATGCGTTAGGAGGACCGTTCTACGCACATTGTCGGCTGTTTGTCTGGAAGGCATGAAGCCTACTTGGTCTTTATGTATCAGGGTGCCAATAAAACTATTTAGTCGAGATGCAAGAATTTTGGCTAGGAGTTTGATATCGTTATTTAGTATAGATATTGGACGAAAGTTAGACCAAGAGGTATCATCTGTTTGGGGCTTGGGGATCATTGAGATGGAGGCTCTCAGTGAGTCCGGTCGAAATACTGAGTCTTGGAGGATGGAGTTGAGGGCTTTGGCGAGAGAAGGAGTTAAGATATGTATGTATTGTTTATAATAGGCAGCCGTAAAGCCATCTGGGCCTGGGCGTTTATTTTTCTTTAAGGATTGGATAGCTGTGCGAATCTCATCTTCAGTGATGTGTTGTTCCAGAAGGGTTCGATGTTGTGGGGAAAGGGCCGGGAGGTTGATAGCGTTTAGGAAGTCAAGGGTTTTTGAGGGTGTTTCCGCAGGGGATGGGGATGAGTAAAGGTCAGCTAGGTGTGAACGAAAGATGTCTAAGATTTTGACTGGGTTGCTAGTGAAGGAGCCGGGGGCTCTTTTTAGCCGAATGGGTTTATAGGGTTTCTCCAGGTTCCTGAGAGAAAGGGCAAGAAAGGTATCTGGCTTATTGGCTTTTGTGTAAAAACGGTGATGTGAGCGCCGTAAGGCCTTCTCTGCCGCTTCAGTCATAAAGAGATCGAGCTCAAGTTTAGCTTTGTCTAGTCTGGCCTTATGGGTGGCGGTAGGTGAGGTTTGAAAAGCTTCATGGGCAAGAGTAAATTCTTGCTCTAAGGTGGTGAATTGGTTCTGGCGTTCTTTCTTCCTGCGAGCGGCTAAACTTATTAGGGTTCCGGACTTTATAGGGGGGAAGATCATACCCTTCGGGTGTTTGGTCAGGAAGCGCCTTGGGATTATTCAAATCGGCGAGCGTCCTTCTTTCTTGCGGTCTTGGTTAAGTGGTGGAATCTCGTTCTTAAATGAGAACGGGTACTTCGAAAAGTTTGGAGTGGATGGCGGTGGGTATTCCGGTCTGATCTGTTTCGATTTGAACTCGAGCTAGAGAAATACTGACTTCGCCGTCTCTTCCGGAATGCCGCGAGTGTAGTGGCAAAAATGTGTTTTCGGTTATTCGGTCTATGGAAAGAACGGGAAAGAGAGTCCTTGGACCTCTTTGGGATATTTGGGTAAGCCGATTTTTCTCGGGGGCCGAGGAAGTGATCGTTGGGTCAGTTTTAGAATCTGTAGAAAGCAAGTGTGGATC
>BLSH010135754.1:225866-249868 GCA_018402905.1 Glandirana rugosa
GGGGGAAGTGTGATTTTGCTCGTTAAGTTCTGGGACTCCCATCCATGAACTAAGATTGTCCGGTGGAATAGCTGTGCGGTTAGTGACAACGGGGTCTTGAAGAAATGAGAGAGGAATGGGGTAGGAGACTGATTAGGGGCGTAGTAAGAGGCAACAGTGATTGGCGTGTCGATAAGGTGGCCTGTTAGAATCAAGTACCTACCCTCAGGGTCTTGAATTGCTCGTTTTAGTGTGAAGGGGGTGGATTTGTGGAAGGCTATAAGGACACCTCTTTTTTTAGAGCTAGCTGAGGCGGTGTAAAATTGAGGGTAGGTAGGGCTCAGGAATTTAGGTGATTGTTGGATAGAAAAGTGGGTTTCCTGTACGCATACAACATGCGCTTTGAGGGAGGCATATGTACGAAAGGCTTTACGCCTTTTGTTCGGGGAATTTAGACCTTGTGCGTTGTGAGAAAGGAAGTTAAGGTTAGCCATTTGGTATGTGTAGAGGGTTAGCTGAAGTGGGAGAGTTACTTACTGCATCTTGCGTTCTCCATCCGACAGGGAGGGGTTGGTGGGGGGTTAGAGAGGAAGCTGAAATATAGAGAAACATTAAGAGGTTAGAATAACAGAAAGAAAAGTAAAAACATTGTGTGGTGCCCCTCGAGGGATCTTGTGGGATCCGTCGGAGGGGGGACATGTTGCCCATGGAGCCCCAAAAACTGGGAGTCGCTGGGCAAGTAGGGGTGCTGCAGTGACATGCAGCCCGGAGGCTCAGACAAGGCTGTGATTGAACATTCAGAAACAGGCTTGTATGGCATAAAAATTAACTTAATTAATCAAAAAGAAAAACCGTGAACAAGAGCCGAGATAGGGAGATAAAGTAGAGGCGTATCTCGGCAAACAGGGAGATTAGGCTTTAGTTGAGGAACCTGCGTAATAACATATATGGTTATGGTCTGATCTCATGGTCCCATCTGATGGCCCTCCGGTTTGGGAACCAGGGTGCTTAAGGTGAGTCACCTTGAACTTAATTGTGAGGGATACCGCCTCAGAAGACCAAGATGGAGGGCATGCGAGGAGACCAAGCCTCAGACAATTTAAATTTGTTGAGTCTATGGGGATTGGGTGAATAGTTGTATTTACAGCAGTGGGTGGCCTCTGCATATCAAGGGTTGCTAAATGGGAATGGGAATTGCAATTGTGGTATTCTTGAGTCATCTTGCGGTGGAGAATTCTAGGCCAGCGTCTCAGGTAGGATAATAGGCAGGTCCGGTAGATCAGGAGGCAGTTCAAAGTGGTTAGGAACGTATAATGTTATTTAAAGAACGGTCAGTCCATGGAGTCTTCCATGTCACGAGTGGCTGGAGTCGTTCTGATTCTTTTGGAGGAAGAGGGGGTTGAGTGCGTTGTCTTAGCTGGGGAGCAAGATGGGGAGCGTCTGCGGGTAGTTTGGGATGAGGTGGGGGCGCCAGAATCCAGGTGTAGTTTATGGAGGCAGTCTTGTAGTTCTTCTACAGTCTTACAGGTATATTTCCGACTTTGGTATGTGAACCGCAGGGCAAAAGGGAAAGACCAGGAATACGTTATCTGGCGTTGTTGTAATATTTGCAAGTGTGGTTTAAAGGTACGGCGTCTGGCAATCGTGGATTGAGAGAGGTCAGCAAACAGTTGGTAGTGATGGTTTTGGAAAGTAAGTGCTTCCTTGCGTCTGGCTGCTTGCTGTAGTTGTTCTTTTGTGCGGTAGTAATGCAGCTTAACCACGATGTCCCGTGGCGGGCCGTTTTGTTTACGGGGGGCGAGTGTCCTGTGGACACGATCTAGCTCCAGGCGCTCTATGGGGATGGAGGGAGCTAGCTCCTGGAAGAGCGCGGTGACTGTGGATTGCAAGTCCTCTACGGTTTCAGGGATGCCCCTTATCCGTAGGTTTGACCGCCGGGAACGGTTTTCAAAGTCCTCTAAGTGTAGCTGTAGCGTAAGGTTCTCCTCTCTGAGTGCCTCCATGTCATTGGACTGGGAGGCTAGCTGTTGCTCGAGGTCGTCAACTCTCAGCTCTAGGTCCGAGGTGCGCTGACCCAGCTCCCTGATCTCTCTGGTTAATTGCTCCGTGATCTGGTCAGACGTGTGTTGTAGAGCACGGTGGAGCATTTTTTCAAACTGCTTGAGTATGTCTGTTTGCGAGTCTCCTGCAAGGGGAGTTGCCAAGGAGTCAGTGTCTGACTCACCTTCATCCTGGTGGCGGAGACGAGAGAGCCTGGGAGAGCGGTGCGTGGAGGCCTTGGGTGTAGTAGGCGGCGCCATTTTAGTGGAGGCCCGAGCCAGGGCCTTGCGTATTGTCTTAGTGCGGATCTTCGTTTTGGACCCGGTGGCGACCATTTCAGCCGTATCACGGTGCTCCTGAGGCTTTAGGGGACAGCGGGGTGCTGTTGCTGCCTTCGATCAGTGCCTGGTTTGGCGTTGGGAGTCCTCGGAGCCTCCGGGCTGAGCGGAGCTCTAAAGCGGCATGTCCGCCCGCTCGGTCCCGCGCATGCGCACCAAGCATGTGTATTTTTAAATTAAAGTCATTAGGATTTTGCTGACCTGCGTTTGTGTGATCTAAAAACACCTTAGACACAGTAAAAAACCAACACCTGAGACCCAAATCTGGCCATGCAGGAGCAGACTATTGTTGTATTTGATTGAGGTGATCAGATGAATACAGTAAAACTGGCCATTTATGAGCAGACTATTGGTATAGAGTACTTGGTGCAGGGGGATCAGATGAATACAGTTAAGCTGGCCATACACAAGTTGAATAGATTACTTAAAGCGGTAGTAAACCCATGCATTTAACAGGTTAAAAACCAGTCACATTTCCGGCATGTGCCGGAAATGTAACACTCCCATTGGTTGTGCTCTAAACCAAACTGTCAAACCATCCAATGGTTGGTGTCATAGCTGATCACATGTGCAGCATCATGGCAGTTGTAGATTAAACAGAGGCCAAGATGGCAGCTTCCTTGGCTGAAAATGATAGAAAGGTTTACTACCACTTTAATAGATAGGGACTGGATGCAGCAAAGTTAAACATACACAAGTAGACTATAGGTTTAAGTAGAAGAAATGGCCGCACGCCACAATCTGCAATCCAGAATCCTTTATTAGCACATCCCAATGGCTTCACAGGACAACAAATGCTTGATAGATAGACGTATTTCGCACACTGCAAGTGTGCTTATTCATTACACCCGTGTAATGAATAAGCACATTTGCAGTGTGCGGAACATGTCTATCTAGCATTTGTTGTCCTGTGAAGCCATTGGGATGTCTTAATAAAGGATTCTGGATTGCAGATTGTGGGTGCGGCCATTTCTTCTATTTCTACTGTGTGCAGAGGTGAGCTGGACGGGCACCCACAGCATCCATTAGGCTTCCACTTACTCACCTGGAGCGGCTGGTCTTCAGACTATAGGTATACTTGGCAGAAGGTATTCAGATGAATACATTAAAGCATTCAGGTTATGCAGATCATAAGTATTCTTTGTAGACCACATAGCCGATGTATAACGCAAACCTGGTCATACATTGGCAGCTTTATTTGTGTGCTTAGTAGAAGGAGATCAGGTGAATACTGTAAAGCTGGCAATATATAGGAGAATGGAGTGCCCAATCATTCTCTGCTGATGGCTTCGTGAACTGCAGTACATGGGAGAGAATTCAATCACATATTCTGAAATGGCCTTTACACAACTATCCCCGGGTGTTCATTATTCAAACACATTTCTTGTAGACTTATTTGCAAAAAAAATACTTGATCAGTAAAAGGCTTATGTGTGGGAACATTGACAAGATCTTGTTTAGCAGTTATAAAAGTGGATAATGGACAGTCTCTGATCTAGAAGGTTTCCCAAGCCAGGTAGAATGTAACCAATTCTGTCTGTCTGTGTATTTTACTTTCTATAAAGTTTTTATATTTTTTGTGCTGTAGCCAGTACCAGTTTAAACATATTACACTTATATATTAGAAAAAATACATGGGGTATTACACTGTCAGCTCCATGATCACAGATAATGAGATACAATCAGTGGATAGCGATTGATCTGGGCAATTATTTAAGCTTTACGTTTTATAGTACTACCACTTAGCTGTCTTCATTTTAGCAGAACAGACCCTTTTCAAGCTTATAAATTAGATTATATATATAAATGATCAAAATATTGGTGGTTCAGAAGCTAGTTCAGGTATCCTGTGGGTGTTACAGAAATGTACATGCATCTAGGGCAGGGTTACAATTGTGTATACTGTAGGTGGGAGAGGCAAGTATTCCCGTCACCAGCTTTGTGTTTAAGCAAAGAAGGTGGCAACAGTGGGGCACAATTAGGGTTTTCACATTGTGTTAAGGTCACCTGTCTATCTTGCAGAACATTATTCTTTGTATCATTATAAGGGCTTTTAAAACTACACACTGATTGCACAGAAACTGAATTTAGTCAGATTTCAATGGCCCTCATGCCCTCAAAACTTGGTATAAAAACAAGCAGCTACTCATTACAGCTAGTTACAAATAAGCCTTTTGCAATATGCTTTATGGATACTTTTGTAAATTGCTGTGTTGTAGTGCACATTTGTGATTTTGTGCATTGTTCATGAGGCAGATGCATTACTATGTTGCAAATGGAAATTTTCCTGCATGCACTGTATGATGAGTCATTTAGGGTACATTCACTCCAGCCACTGCATTGCTATGCACCAATTCCAGTGCATCACATTGTTAACGTTTTATTTTTAAAAAAAACTTTATTGAAATATCATGCAGTGACATGTTATAATGCTCTATCATGCATGCGTTGGAAAAAGTACTACACTATATTGAATAGTCCCCCAACACTGTCCCACTGCATCTGGTGTGAACAGACCATAATACTACACTAAATTTCAGCTCGAGCTATTGAAGTTTATATGTAAGGAAATACAGGAAAACATGTAGAAAGGAGCCTAAAGCTCCCCTTAATGTCTGGATATGAGTGTACAAAGATACAATCTCTTTATTTTTACAAAAAAATAAAAATAAAACACTATTTTGTATTCATTTTTTAATCCTGATCGAAAGACTAAGAAAATATGTAGAAGATCACTATACATTCCCATTATTTTTCCATTTAGTAGTAGCAGCTTGTTTTTGTTGATTTTTTTTTATTTTAAACTCTGCCAGCTTTTACACTGTACTTTTTTCTTCTGTACCTCTCTACAACACGCCAGCTATTAATGTAACAATTCTCTGCAGGGCATTTTTCTGTTCTTTGTGTCAGATGCCTATATGGCTGAGATTTGTACTTTTAATTTGGTTTTGATTTTTTTTTGTTTGGTAACAGAATATTGAGCAAAAAGAATAATGAAAATTGTCAGATTGCTGGTAGTTCCTGCCCCAGTGTGCCTACAACACAAATTCTAATAGAAGAGCTACATAATTCTCTTTTTGTTTCAGATTAGCAAAATATGATGCACTTTTGTTAACTTTTAGACCCCGTTCACACCAGAATGTTTTTCAGCAGCTTTTGCGCTAAAAAATAGAGCCTGCAAAGCGCCTGAAAAACTACACCCCATCCACCCCAGTGTGAAAGCCCGAGTGCTTTCACACTGGGGCGGTGCGCTTGCGGGGTGGGAAAAAAAGTCCTGCAAGCCGCATCCTTGGGGTGGTGTGGGAGCACTGTATTCACCGCTCCTCCACAGCACTTGCCCATTGAAATGAATGAGCAGTGCTTCCGAAGTGGCTGAAAACCACTTTGGGAGTGCCGCTAGCCGACACTTTTAACCCCTCGTGGGGGGTTAAAAGCGTACCGCTGCCGTCCGAATAGCGATGCCAAAGCGCTGCAAATTAGCGATGTTTTACCGCTAATGCTCGGGCGGCCCTGGTGTGAAAGGGGTCCTATTGCTAGAGTCACATACGTGGCACATACAACCTTTACAACCTGCCTAGATGGGCATCCCAGTTGTGGAATTCTATTCTGTTACTGTATGATAGAAACATTGGTTATAATATCTGTGATGCTCATCTATAATGGAGAGTAAACATCACTATCTACCTTTGATTTTACGGCCCACGTTGTGTAATCTGTGATATCCTACAGGGTTCTTGATGTTTAAAGCAGCAGAAAGAATTCTGTGATTGGAGATGTTTCTAGATACTATAAGGTCCACTTCTTGTATCCGTTCAAGTATTTTACTATTTACTGTTACTGTTTATTTTACAGTCAAAGTAACAAGAGTACGGATAGTTTATCTTTGTTTTCTGAACTATGATTAAATACAGCTACGATCTATATACTTGTGTACCATTGATATTAGAAGTAACATAGGCGATTTGGAAAAGCCTATTTTCTATCCAGCATACATATATTGTTTTGATTTTTTTTTTTTTTGCTGAGGATTGAAATGTAGATTAGAAAAAAAAAGAGTGTTTTAACAAGAGTGGGATTGCTAGAGGATTAGCTTTATTCTACAAGAAGATTAGCTACTGATCGGCATTAAGTATGAAGGTGCAATGTATTTGGTTTATCAGTCTTGATAATGTATGTATTATATAAATGAAATTCTTTTTAACTTGTATGTAAACCCAATCACCAATATTTCACGTAAGCTTTAACATGTTAATGTAATCTCTAAAGTTATTTTTAAATCTGCGGCTGTCATTAAAATCAGAATCAGAAAATGTATTATCATTTTAATGAAACAGAGTTGTAGCTCCCTCACATAAAAAAAAAAATGATAAAAACCTGTGGATACGGCTTTCATTGTGCTTGTTAAACAGGTTTTGCGCACTCCCCATCCCTGCATTTTTTTATAGCCCCTACCTTCATGGTGGTGAGATCGGCACTTTTTAGATACTCGCTCACCCAGCGGATCCAGAGCTGTCCAACGGAGATCCTCCTCTCTTCTGGTAGCGATCAGTCCTGTTCCACCATGTCTTGCCATGGCATTTTTGAGAAGCTGCCGGCTGTCCAGGCATCTCTTGATAATGCCCGCTAGCCCACCCCCTCTTTTGCTGAATGAAAGGCTTTGTCTGCTGAGATATGTGACGTTCATATCCCGAGAGGCAAAGGGGGAACAGTGCATGTTGTTCCCCTAGGCAAATGATGTGCAGGGGGAGCGGGGCCTTAGTCTCATTTAAAAAAAGAAAAAGTAAATAAAAAAAGATCCCTAATTGTGCACAGGACCGGAGGAGGGTTGGAGAGGGGGGGGATAATAACATGGAGGGTGAAGATCAGCTTTAATCCACTTTCTGTTATAGGAGTACAAATCTGTGCCCCTGTCGCCTCACATGATATCTGTTTCAGATCACATTAAGCGGGCACAGTCCAATGTCACTATTCGGAAACCTGCTCTGAGGAATGTGGACAGGAAGTGGCTGTAATCGGTAGTGCGATGCAGAATAGGATTAAAAAAAGGTGCAGCTTTCAATGAAATAAAACCTGGTGATACTGCTTTACAGAAAAAAAACAGACCAGTTGTTTTGAACACACAGTACTTCAGCGAACATATTGTCATCCAGTAAGTAAGGCTTTACATTTACTAATAATTAAATTATTTTGGTTTTATTTTTCAGAACACAATAATGACTCGTGATCAGATAGAGAAAGAATATGATGCACTTGTCAGGAGTTCAGGTCAGCTCCTTAATGCTCTACAAAAGAGGAAGAAAGAGGAAGAGGAGGCTGAACGGCTGCGTCGCATTCAGGAGGAGATGGAAAGAGAGCGAAAGAGATGTGAAGCAGAAGAAGAACTCCGGAGAAAAGAGGAAAATGACAGGAGGCTGTAAGTATACATAATAGTTATTTTAAAGCTAAACTTGAGTTAAGCAAATAAAAAACAGTTTAAATGCATATGAGAATAGTTTTACCTGTGAAAGGATTTATAATGCATACCTTGTAATCCAGGCACCATTGCCAGACTGAGACTCAAAGAAGAAAATTGAGAACCGCTCCAGATGTGTGTAAAATCCTCCAACAGGGAATCAGGTGCTGGTCGAGTCCATAATCCTCGGTAGCAGTGAACAAATGTAGGGATCGCACTCCGAAATATGAGAAATGACTTTAATAGTAAATCCAAATGGTAAATGACAATACAGCAGACAATGGCTTCAGCCACACGCTTGTGGCTGAAGCCATTGTCTGCTGTATTGTCATTTACCATTTGGATTTACTATTAAAGTCATCTCTCATATTTCGGAGTGCCGTCCCTACATTTGTTCACCATTGCCAGACTGCATAGTCAGGTCTTGGACCTCCACTGCAACAGCAACCAAGAACACATGGTGAAAACGCACCTACAGCCTGGTGATTGGACACTGTGGCAGAAGATGGAGTCCTTCCGCTACTCACAATGCTCTCTTTTCCTGGCAGCACTTGTGCACTGCAGCAGAGCCTGATTGACTTCACTTTTTCAGTTTAAATACTGCTATACAGGAGTTCTCAGGGGATGCTATCAAGGGTCAAATACTTACTCTAGCTATATTTAAAAATAAATGTATTTATTAATAAATACTTAACTTTTATTGAGTGGGGTTGTTAGATCTTACAGAAATTCAGCTTTCTTGTAGTAGCCTAAAATATTACATTAACATATTTTTGCATGTTTCATTGAAATGTAGAAAAGCTGAGATTGAGGCAAAGCGAAAACAAGAAGAAGAAGACCGGAAAAAGAGAGAAGAGGAAGAAAGAAGAATTCAGGTTTGTGTGCAGTATACACTTGTCACCTTAGAAATGGTCAGAAAGTGAACTCTTGTGCGTTGATGAGCAGTATTACAGATTTTGTCTTTTTACATTTTTTTTGTGCAATCAATGGACAAAATTACATGTTAATAAAAAAGCCAGCCTTTCAAGCAAGAGTCCACTGCCTAGATGCGTATATGGTGAAAAACATCAGTTTAAATACAAATAAATCTGGAGGTCATGGGATGTTCACTTGTTGCCATCTAAAGTGTGGCTGGAGATATACATTATATATTCCCTCAATGGCTGCTTTTTGTTCATACTGGAAAGCAAAAAGCCAAAAGCTCGAACCAAATGTGTTGCTCACCCGTTCTGAAATGTTTTGAATGTATTCAGCAAATCTAATAAGATCCTTAAAGAGACCCTGTAATTAATTTAAAAAATACAACATTCTTACAGAATCCTAGGCACATTTATCTTATATTATTACTCTAAACTCTATTATAAACCTCCCCGGGAGCTTGGAGGTGATGGCAGGGGCCCAAGCAGCAGCTCTGGTAGCTGGTAACAATTGTAAACATTCAGAGTAGGATATTTTGTGTTATTTCTCTGATGTCAGAATCCTGCATCCACCATGCTAGCAGTAGAGGAGGGCTCTTCTGGCTCCGTCTTCTCCTGACACAGCTTTGTACTGAGTGTATAGCAGGGTGGCCATGCACTTCCTGAGCTATGTGCATGACCACCCTGCTGAGTAGGACATTTTGTGTTATTTCTCTGATGTTACAATCCTGCATCCACCATGCTAGCAGTAGAGGAGGGCTCTTCTGGCTCCGTCTTCTCCGAGTGTATAGCAGGGTGGCCATGCGCTTCCTGAGCTATGTGCAGTGTACTGTAATGAAGTTCAGTAGCTTTCTTTTTTCATATGCACGCTGCTTAGAGTACAGGGCTGGGACAAGGGGTGGGCAGGGGGGGAAGGGTTGCCCCGTGCGCAGCGGTTTACTGTAGGGATGGGGGTGCAATATAGTGATCTCGTTCTGCTATAGGTTGACAGGAGTAGTTACAGCGGCAACACTTCTCCTATCAGCCCAGTGCTGGAAACAGCAAGGAGAGGAGGAGAGAACCGGCAGGAGCTTCTGAATTCAGGAGCACTGTAAGATCGTGACTGTGCTGGGTTTGCTTACCTGCCTGCTATTGACACTTTTTCTCTTTCGTTCATTGACTGATGCAGCATCTCTTCATTATGCCTGGGGTTATGCCACCTTTCACGAGGAGTGGACTAGGCAGAACTTCAGTTCAGCTAAAAAGCAGACACAGCCCCTCCCAATGGGCAGTCCTCCTTGGTATAACCCCCCTCCAGCTAGCTCAGCCTTCAGTCTTTTCTGCCTAGTGCAAGGAATAGGACGACCCCCATGCTGGGACCTATGGCTCCCCAATTTTTCTTTTCTTCTGATGAAGACTGCCATCAAGTAGCCGGCTGGGTGACAGGCTGGATATTCTAGATCTAGGGAGTCTCCCCAGTTCGGCCAATGGACCGAGCCGACCATAGCTCCACACTGGGTCGGCCGTGTCAGGCCCTGTTCCGTGCGGGGCGGCCTGCGGGTTGAACGTCCCGCAAGCACACTTAGGACCGGGTGTCGGGCTCGTGTCACGGGTGTTGCTTCGGCCGACAGCTCCCCCTGTAAGTGATAGACAGGGAGGCAGGTCTGTCTCGGGTGGGATACCCGCTCCGCCTGTCTGGATGGGTAAGTAAGCCCCCTGCTGGGGTGTGGGGGGGCAGACGGGTTCCCCCACTCCTCCCTGGGGTGTCTGGCTGGTGTTTCCTTCTCCATCCCTCTCCCCCCACCATCCTCCCCTACTGTTCCGAGGTACTGCCTGCACTACCATCCACCTACCCGGCGGGGGCCAGTAATGCCGCGGGGGGTCCTCCCTTTTTCGCTTCGGCGACCGCCTTGTGCGGCGGGCGGCGCCAATTTCCAATGGACCATTTTGCCGTAGCCGGCAGCATGGTATATGAGGCTGCCATTTTTCGGGAGTCTACCGCGGTTTTTGGCCTCTTGTATGCATGGCGGCCATTTTTGGTTGGTCGGCCGTACGTTAGGCTATGGCTATAGTCGTTCCCTGTGCCTCTTCCGGTCTCTCGGAGCACATGTGAGACACGTGGCAGCAGCAGCAGAGTTTTGTAAGTAGACTTCAGCAGCTTTGAGCAGTGCTTCTCCTGGGGCAGAGTGCGGGCCACGGTTTGGTCCTCCTGGGTATAACTGCAGGGGTCCCTGTCTGGTGGCCTGGGCTGGGGGGGGGCGCCAGTTTCCAGTGCCTAGGCCTCTATAGGGTAGCGTGTGTGTCCGGTGTGGGTGGCGCAATGACGACTGAAGCTAGCGCTTCTACAATGGGTGTGCTGGGACATGTGGTTCCTCTGGCTACTCTAACTAAGGTCCTGGAGTCCTTTATTTCCCAGGCAGAGTCAGGCCGTAACCGCAGGGCGGACAAGAGATGGCCACCTCCTCCTCCTCCTTCGGACCTTGAGGGGGGGTCCACCACGATGGGGCCCCCCTCGAGTTGTCGGACGGGGAGCTCCGGGATTCCTCTGATGGGGAGGAAAATTTTTTAGGACACACCATTGCGCATGAAAGGGCTTTGGTGGGCTCCTTAATCTCAGTTGTTCGTGAGACGCTGAAGCTGGGGACAGCGGGTGACTTGCAAGAGACGGCTGTGGTCTTTGGGTCCCATAGGCCGGTTCGCACCCCTAAGGTGTTCCCTTACGTACCTTTCTTTGATCAGTTTGTGTACAAAGAATGGCAGCGGCTGCAGAACTCTCTGCCTCTACCAAGACGGTTTGCTGTACGTTATCCTTTTGAGGACAGTAGGGTGCAGAAGTGGGTCGACCCCCGTGTCCCGCCTGAGCAAGGCGACCACGATTCTGGTGGAGGACACACCGTCCTTTAAGGATTCGGCTGACAGACGGGCTGAGGCAGTTGCCAAGGCCATGTTTGTGTTGACAGGGTCGGCCATGTGGCCGGCACTGGCGTCGGCACTGGTGGCACAAGCCCTGACGGAATGGGCTGGGGTGTTGCACCGTGAGTTGAGTGAGGAGCATGTCCCGTCTGAAACCATGGAGCTTGCTGACCAGCTCCCCCAGGGGCTCAGGTATCTCTGTGATGCAGCCCTGGACATAGCTCCCATACTGTCAAAATTGTCTGCCTTCGCAGTAGTGATCAGGCCTGTACTCTGGTTGAAATGCTGATCTGGGGACCAGGTGTCAAAAAAGGCGCTTACTGACTTACCCTTTCAGGGAGGGCGCCTCTTCGGAGCTTCTCTGGATGAGATCATCAAGGATCTCACGGGTGGAAAGAGTACCTTTCTCCCCGAGCCTAAGAGGGGTAAGGGGCCTCGTCGCGGGCCGGGCCCCTCGTTTTCTGGTCAGAAGAAGTTTTTTTGGGCCCCCATTCGGCGGGCAAAGGGGCTCAGCCCTCCAAGGCTGCTTCAGGAGGTCAGAAGCGACTATGGCAGCGTAAGCAAGAGAAGTTGGATAAGAAGCCCTCCTCCGCATGATGGGTTGCCCCCGCCCGTCGTTCGGGTGGGGGGTTGCCTGCTGGAGTACACGGAACAATGGACCGCCCGCATTTCAGATTTTTGTGTGCGAGGTGGTCTCCGCGGGGTACAAGATAGAATTCCGTGCCATGCCTCCAGACAGGTTCTTTGCCTCCAATCTGAGGCTTCCCCCAGGGCGATGGTTGGCCTTGCTGGGGGCCGTGCAGGATCTGCTCTACCAGGGGGTTGTTGTGCCGGTACCGGCCACGGAACATTTCCATGGTTTTTACTCCAACCTGTTGGTGGTCCCAAAGAAGGATGGGGTCAGGCCCATTCTGGATCTGAAGGCACTCAACCTTTATGTTTGGGCGCGGAAATTCAGGATGGAGTCAGTCCACTCTGTGGTAGCGGCCCTTCACCAGGGGGACTTTCTAGCATCCTTGGACATCAAGGACGCATATCTGCATGTCCCCATCTGTGCCTTGCACCAACGTTTTCTACGTTTCACGCTGGGCGTTCACCACTACCAGTTTGTGGCCTGGCCTAGGCCCCCCCGGGTTTTCACCAAGCTCCTGGCCCCGGTGTTGGCTCTATTGCGGCAGAGGGGCATTGCAGTTCTGGCATATCTGGACGACCTGCTTCTGTGGGAGTTCGGATGGGTGATCAATCGGCCGAAGTCTGTGTTGATTCCGTCACACCGCCTGGAGTACCTGGGTCTGATTCTGGACTCTGTCAGGGCAAAAGTTTTTCTTCCTTCAGGAAAACTGCGGACGCTGCAGCAGGCGGTGAAGTTGCTGCTGTCAGAGAGGTGGCCCTCTCTGAGGTTTTGCACGCGGGTCCTGGGGCTCATGGTGTCCACCTTCGAGGCGGTTCCGTATGCCCAGAGTCACACTCGGTCCCTGCAGCGCTTGATTCTGCTGCGGTGGGACAAATCTCCTCTATCCCTGGATCGCCTGGTCAAGCTGGACCGCGAGGCCAGGTCCTCTATAATTTTGTGGTTGGGGGCCTCGGCCCTGAAGGAGGGGAAGTCCTTCCTTCCCATGATGTGGTCCGTAGTGACCACAGATGCCAGTCTAAGCGACTGGGGGGGAGTCCTGGGGTTGTTGTCAACCCAGGGTCGCTGGTCTCAGGAGAAAAGTCGACTCTCGATCAATGTGCTGGAACTCCGGGCCATCAGGCTTTGCCTCTCCCATTGGTCGGGAAGGCTGCGAGGGCACCCTGTCAGAGTCCAGTTGGACAATGCCATGGCCATCAGGGCGGAACGAGAAGCTTGACGGCAGCATTAGAGGTGGCTTACATTCTGCGGTGGGCAGAGCTTCATGTGCCAGCTCTCTCCGCCGTGTACATTCCGGGCATAGAAAATTGGCAAGCGGATTACCTCAGTCGACAGAGGTTGGATCAGGGAGAGCGGTCCCTGCATCCGGATGTGTTCCAACAACTTTGCCAAAAATGGGGCACTCCAGACGTAGATCTGCTGGCGTCCCGGCTCAATCGAAAGGTTCAGACCTTCGTGATCAGAGCAAGAGATCCATTGGCGGATGCGGCCAACCGATCACCCTCTCAAGCTGATTCCACGTCTGTTGCGCAGGATAGAGGTGGAGGGAATTCCAACCATTCTGATGGCTCCGGATTGGCCTTGGCATCCGTGGTACGCCGACGTGGTGCGGTTGATGGTAGATGCTCCCTGGCATCTCCCGCTTCGCAAGGATCTTCTGTCCCAGGGCCCCATCTTGCACCATGCTTTACCCTCTCTGGCTTTGATGGCCTGGCTATTGAATCCCAGGTCTTGAGAGATCGGGGGGTCTCCGCTTCGGTGATTCCCACCATGCTCAAAGCACGTAAGTGCACTTCTAGGAAGGTATACCATCGAGCCTGGAGGACGTATATTGCCTGGTGCGAGGGGGGGTGGAATCCCCGTTCCTTTTCGGTGTCCCTGGTGCTAGCTTTTCTTCAGCAAGGCCTGGACCATAAGCTGGTGTTGAGCACTATCAAGGGTCAGGTTTCTGCCTTGGCCATCTTTTTCCAGCGTCCTTTGGCGACGCATTCGTTGATTCACACTTTTATTCAGGGGGTCCGACATGTCGCTCCCCAGGTGGGTAAGCCTTTGGAACCTTGGGACCTCAATCTGGTCCTCTCGGGGCTTCAGAAGCCTTCCTTTGAAAATATCAGGGAAATTTCCTTACAACTGCTTTCGCAGAAGGTGTCCTTTCTGGTAGCCATCACTTCTGCTAGACGAGTGTCAGAGTTGGCGGCTCTGTCGTGTAGGTGTCCGTATCTGGTCCTACACAAGGATAAGGCAGTTTTGCCCCTGTCACCTTCCTTCTTGCTAAAGGTGGTCTCTTCTTTCCACATTAACAAGGACATTGTCCTTCCTTCGCTATGTCTGCGCCCATCCCATCCTAAGGAGATTACCTTGCATTCCTTGGATCTGGTTAGGGCTCTGCGGGTGTACCTGGTGACCACGGCCTCCTTTCGGAGGTCGGATGCGCTCTTTGTCGTGGTGGATGGACAACGCAAGGGCTTGGCGGCCTCTTTGGCCACCTTTTCTCGATGGATTCGACAGACAGTGACCCGTGCGTATAACTTGCGGGGTCTCGAGCCCCCCTTTCCGGTCACGGCTCACTCTGCCAGGGCGATTAGCACTTCCTGGGTTTTCCGACATCAGGCGTCGGCTTCTCAAGTGTGCAGAGCGGCTACATGGTCCTCAGTGCACACCTTTACTAAGTTTTACAAAGTTGATGTTTCAGCATCCTCGGATGCTGCTTTTGGCCGCAAGGTTTTGCAGGCCGCTGTGTGAGGTTCCTCCAATACTTTGTGGAGAGTTCCCCCGTTGGGTGTAGTTTTGTTTTTGCATTACCCATCCCTCTTTTGACATTGCTTTGGGACGTCCCCAGGCATAATGAAGAGATGCTGCATCCGTCAATGAACAAAAGAGAAAATAGGATTTTTTGACTCACCGTAAAATCCTTTTCTCTGAGTTCATTGACGGATGCAGCACCCACCCCTCTGTTTGTTTGGAGCTTGCACTGCTTGTTACGGACTGAAGGCTGAGCTAGCTGGAGGGGGGTTATACCAAGAAGGACCGCCCCCTGGGAGGGGGCTTTTTAGCTGAACTGAAGTTCTGCCTAGTCACTCCTAGCGAAAGGTGGCATAACCCGAGGCGTAATGAAGAGATGCTGCATCCGTCAATTAACTCAGAGAAAAGGATTTTACGGTGAGTCAAAAAAATCCTATTTCTTCTGTCGTGTTACACCCCCTGGCCGCGTCCCCCTCCACAGTGGCAGCAGAAATTGGGGGTAGGTGGGGGATAAGCAAACCCCGCAAAGTCCCAATCTGTCAGTTCAACCGTATATGGAAGCCGGCCGCACCATTCTGAGCGCTGCCCAGATTTAACAATAGCCTCTGTCAATAAAATAGCTAGATCAGGGTTTGATCTAGTTCAGTATTAGGGTCAAGGGTCAGTCTGTTTTACGTAGTATTAAAAACAATTTAATTCAGTATCAGTGTGTTTTAGATGGGATAAAAAAACATCTCAAATGCACCTTGTTTCTGGGTCCTACTATAGGTAAAAACTACAAAAAAAACATACATATACAGTATGGGGTATCGCTGTGATGGCCACAAGTAGGAGAATTTGATTTGGGTTGTTCTTTGGTGGTGTGTCTTGGTAATGGTAAGAAATATGCAGGTAAATTTAAAAAAAATGTGTTTTACTGTTTTGAGCCATTTTCCTTTGATAATAGAAAAAAATCAGGAGATATCTATTACCATTTACTACTAAATGAAAGCCCAATTTATTGTGAAAAAAATAACAAGGTTTAATTTACCTGAATACATTAAAGTGGTTGTAAAGGCAGAAGGTTTTTGTGTACAGCAGCACCCCTAATACTTACCTGAGCCCCATCTCATTCCAGCGATGTTGTTTGAGAGCCTCGGCCTTGGCTCGGGACTCTCCCTCCTCATTGGCTGAGACAGCAGCGGGCGACATTGACTCCTGCTGCTATCAATCAAAGTCAGTGAGCCAGTGAGGAGAGAGAGGAGCGGGGCCGAGCCATGGGTCCATGTCTAGATAGACACACAGAGCAGCGACTCAGCTCAGGTGCCCCCATAGCAAGCTGCTTGCTGTGGGGGCACTTGGCAGGAGGAAGAAGCGTCAGGAGCGTTGGCGAGGAACCCGAGAAGAGGAGGATTTGGGTTGCTCTGTTCAAAACCACTGCACACAGCAGGTAAGTATAACATGTTTGTTATTTTTAATAAAAAAAAAAAGACTTTAAAATCACTTTAAGTGATTGCGATATGTACAGTTTCAATAACACATGCCAACGTCGCACCATCGGTTTCAGGCATTAAGATTTGTTTTACCCTTTGTCATGAAGGGGTTAAAGTGCTTTGCACCATAATGAAGTGTTTGTTTGAATCACAGCAATAATTTGAAGCCTTTGACTTTTAATTCCTGCTGTGCCAAGGATCATAATAATGGGGCAGTAAGCTGGTTTGTGTGTAGGCGGGGGGGGGCATCCAAACAATATAATTGCTTTGTGATTGCCTGAGTATAACTATTTATGATTGTCCAAAGCATAGCATATCATGAAGGTTCTATTTGCAATTCTATATTCTGACCATTTTTTCAACTGAATGGTGTCTCAGATTCATAGACTTGCGCAATAGCCATGGCTCTCATAGTTTATCAGATGTGACATTTGTGCAATTTCTTCTCCTATGACACTCATAAATTATTATATTATGAAAGTTACCGGATATGGTTACCTTTCAGAAACGATTTGGATGTCAGGAGAAGGAGAATCACTGATGAGACTAGTGTTTGGTAAAATATACTACATCTGTATTTATTCGCTCTCCTCCTGCTTCAGTTGACTGGATAGAAAGTTCTCAAAAATAGCCATGCACTAGAATGTTCAAATAAAACAACGTATTTAAAACATTAATTATACGCAGCTTCATAATTTCAGCATTGAGGCGCCATGTTCTACATTTTCTCGAACGTTCCATGAATTTAGAGTAGATTGTCAGGTTTTGTAAACTGCTAAAATCAAACAGCATGGTACTGCTTGCTTTAGGGTTTCTATTGATTAAAAAAAAAACATATCAGTGGTATACTGGCACTGGCAAGATGCATAGCAAGATTTAGTGCATACTTTATCATTCAAAAGATCTAAAGCTGTGATTAAAAGATTTAATGTTGTGATATTCCTGATAATGTTTCTTATGCCCTCTGGTCTTTAAATACCAGCTAAATAAAATGACTCAAATAGTGACATGCATCATTATTAATGTGAAGTTCAAAATATCAGCATAACTGTTTTTGTATACCTGCAGCTCGAGGTGGAGGTGCAGCTGGCGAAAGACCGCGAGGAGCAGTCACAGCAGCAGACTATACTTGAACAAGAGCGAAGAGATCGGGAGCTTGCCATGAGAATTGCCCAGAGTGAGGCAGAGCTTATCAATGAGGAATTTAGTCCCGAATCTTCATTACGCAGGTACTCATGTGCTGTGCATATATTTGTCTTTCCAAGGCTAGAGTATATTTTGTGGGATATCTTTGTTATGACACTAGACATCCATCTACTGTATTGTATACAGTAATTTGAAAAAGTAAGTACACCTCATGGGAATTGTAGACTTTAGACCTATCCCTGTTGGAACAGTCAATCATTTCAAAAAGTGTATTCAGATTAGGATAATATACTTGAAACAACACATAGAATTGACATGGTGTATTCCTTTTCATAAAATTAACAAAATGCTAATAAAAAGAAATTTACAAAAAAATTAACAAATGCTAATTTATAGGTACACCCCTACATTTACTACCACTTTAAATCTATGCAATTATTATCTGCTGTTCAGCTTGTGTGCCAGTGATTAAAACCTCCTAAGGGAGTATGCAAGTAGAACCTGTTGTATTTAAACCTCAGAAAACTGTGATCGCCTAGGAGTCTTGCAAGGAATTTTAAAAAATCACCAAATGATTTTAAATCAATCACTCCACTGTAAGTAATATAATCTACAAGTAGATTACAATTTGTTGAGGACTGGCCAGCCCAGCAAATTTACGCCAATAACGCACCATCTGATCCTAAAAGAAGTCTCCATGAACCCCAGAATTTCATTGCAGGATGTTGATGAAACTCTTGCAACAGCTGGAATCAATATTCATGCATCTGCAATCAGAATAAGATTTCACCACCTCAACCTGCATGAAAAAAGAGAGGAGAAAAGGCCTTTTGCTGTGCTAAAGGAATATTAGAGCAAGGTTATAGTTTGCCTTTGAACATATGGGCAAAGACCATGCCTTCTGAAATAATATGCTGAAAATGGATCAATCAAAGATTGGGTCGTTTAGTAACAGTAGATACCTTTGCCACAAACCAAAGACCGTATTTCAGGAGAAGATATAAAAACTGGGAAGCACGATGATGGAAATGTTGTGGTTTGGGTTGGTTTGCTTCTTCAGGGCATGACCAGCTCTGGATCATCAAGTATTTTTTTTTTTTTTTAACTTTTGTTAATGGTTGAACCAGATGGCCTTTTTTCAACCCGACTAATTTTTTTATGTAAAAGAGAGAAGAAGGGGGAAGGAGAGAGGCGCAAAGCCGCCAATAGTGCGGTAAAGTCTAATTCAAAAAGACAATGTTAAAACACAAATTAGTTCACTCACAAGCCTCTCAGTCAGGGCCGGTTTAAGAGCATCATGGGCTTGGTGCTGAGGATTTTGGTGGGCCCTTTTATAAAAATAAATAAATTAAAAATGCAAACTATTTTTTGTTAAAACAAATTAAGTATGCTGTCGCAATTTACATAACAATCATATGTACACTGTATACATAGCAGGGCTGGGCAGTATTAATGACTCGCACCATTAGGCTGGGCCTATCCTAAGGAAGGGGCCTGGAGCTGCAGCTCCAATAGCCCCTATGTTAATCCAGCCCTGCTCTCAGTAAGTGATACATGAGGATAAAAGTCTGTAGCCGACAGGGGAGTCCACATGAAGCCTGAGCCACTGGGATCACCGGAGCGCTATCAGAGCCTAGGCATAGGTCCAGATGAGCTGACATGAAGCCACCGCGGGAGACACAGGAGAACTGTCAGTGGGGCTGTCAGAAGTTGGAGAACCGTGAGCCAATAGGAACACGTTTTGGAGAACACCCCACATTTCCTTCATCACTTAGTGTTAGTATTTTGTCCTTTATGATTAAATATGTAGCCCTACATTCTGCATTATATCAAAGTGTGCTTGATGAGAATGTAAGGCCATCTGTCTAAAAGTAAACTTTGAACTAAAAATGAGTATTTATGATGCATAATGATCCAAAGAACACTAGCAAATCTACCAATAAATGGATTAGAAAGAACAAACAGATGGTTATGGACTGCCCTAGTCAAAACCCTGATTTGATTCCCATGGAAATTTTGTAGGGGGGTTTTAATAAAACAGACAGTTCATATGAGGAAGCCCACAAACATCTTGCTACTGAAAGAAATTTGTATGGAGAAGTGGTCAGGAATTTCACTGAGCTGATGTCAGAGACTGGTGAGCAGTTTTGCAAAATTCCTACAAGAAGACATTTCAGCTACAGGTGGCAAGATAAGTTTTTGATGCCAAGGGTCTTCTTACTATTTCACAGTATATTTAGTGCATCTGTTGAAGTAGGAGTAAACTATAATGTATGATTTTTGTCTATATACGAGCTTTAAGGTTTACCTATAGGTACCGTAAATATCTCCTAAACGTGCACTGTTTAGGAGATATTTACTTTAGATGCAGCCAGTGACATCACCGGCGTATGTGCGCTGAAGGAACAGCATACTTGTGCTGTTCCTTCAGAGCCATGCCTTAAACAGCTACTCCTGTGCACAAGCACTGCTCGAATTCGGATCAAATTAAAATCTAATGTTTGCCTCCTCAAATGTGTTTAAAAGGTTAACAATTTCCACAGGGTGTACTTATTTTTTTACATGACTGTAGGTATATTTCTAATTTCTTTTAGTAGTTTATAAAATCAAAAGCAATATCTGCTAGCAGTTATTTCTTATTCTTAAGAGGTGTGTACAGAGAACATTACATATAGCCTTTTGTGTTTACCTTGCACCTAAACATGTTCTTATTTTTAGTATAACTGTTCTTTTTATGGAGTGTGCTGGTGTCAGGAAATGGCCATTTTCAAAACCGCTGGACCATGGCATGGGGGGGTGTTTGCAGGGTCCGGTCTTGTGTGAGGAGGATTGGTGGGTCAGATAAGTATATCTCCAATGTCCTCTCCCCTAGAACAAAGCAAGCAGTTAACCTGTGCACTGCAGGCACAGCCCCACTGTATGGGCAAGAAAAAAAAATGTTGACCAGCGTTCTGCTTTAAATATAGTTAAGGATCCTTATCCTGGTATAATAGCTTTGTGAATTGAGCCTTATGGGGACTATGTGCCTGGCATACACACATTTTCTGGGCAGAGAGAGAGGAAAACTGCAAGCGGGCTTGACGTCTTCAGCATTCATATTTGATAAACTGTTTCCACAGGATTTCCATTGTGATCGCTAAAATGTTTGCTAATAAGAAAGTGTAGAATGTTTGTTATATCCTCAAGACTTTTTTTTAACACTTGTCATATTTTTGCTATTCGTTATCCTTTATTTGGAGAGAAGTAAATTGGGATAAAATTTCTAAGTTTTACCTTTGTTAGTGAAAAGGGCTGCAGAAAAAAAACACATTGTTATTTCTTGGGCTTTTTTTTTTTTTTTACTTAAGACCAGTTGAAATCAATCTGACTTGGTACTTCCTAAGCACATCACAATACAAGTTTACATCATAACATTATTTCCTGTAGCTGGTGTGGCATAATTTGATATGGGGCCCCCATACTTTTACTTTGTTCCTGGCAGTACTGCCAGTGTTATGACAATGACCAGACAAAGGATCTGGAGTTGTACAAGGCTGCCTGTAGCCTGTTCCTTTGTGCATACTTTCCTGGTGCTTCACTAATACATCTCTTTTATATCACTGATTTGATGGCTCTACAACAGAGTTATTCAACTTTTGAAAGTGACTTTGTTGAGCAGTCGTTTTAAATTCTAGCACTTGTGTGCGGAATTATTTCTTGCACATTATACAGAGCCTGAAGCCAGTTTTCAGTGAATATATTAACCTTATAGCATTATCTGCTCTGGATCTCCCAGTACAAAGCAAAGATGATTTAATCTCTACACTTCTTCTTAGCCCCCCCCCGTCTTGATAAAAGAAAAGACAGTACATCTGTAAGCTTCTGAGCACCAAGGGGACTCAATTACGTGGAATGTAGTGTTCAAGGATTCATGTTTTTCTCTCTGTTTACTTATTTAAACTTTTGACATGGTTTATGCTGTAGGTTTGCATTGTTGTCCTTGGAATATATATATGTCTCTGGGATTATGTACCACACTGTGATGACCGTGACATCTTTACAATTTTGTTTGTTTTTATTTTGCTGTGTCATGTCTTTTTTTACCCTCACGTTCCTGTTTTCACTGGTAATACGTGCTTATGTGGCAAATAGCCACATCTACTGCTTGTGAGTGAAAGGGAGTGTTCTAAACGTGCCTGCAGACGTTAATTGGAGGCCAACCATGCCTGCATGATTTGACTGCCAGCTGATATTTCTAATGATTTTTTTCTAAACCATGAAAGTTTCCATCAAGTGGACTTTCAAATGCCTTTTGTGTCATAAAAGAAACAATATCAATCAGCCAGGAAAATCTGTCATAGATGAACTTTCCCTGACAAGCTCATCCAGGGTTGTGTCCTACATAGATATCATGGTTTCCCGATCTGACCATAAGTTGCCTAATCTAGCCACATTATCTATTGGTTACTCTTAGATTTTACTGTGACATATTAATCATTTTAAACTAGGTATGGTTAAAGAGCCTCTGTTGTCACCTAGAAAACGGTTTCCTGTAGAAGAAAAATTATAATAATTTACTGTACTGCCATCTGTGCTGCTGTTCTTCTATCTCTTGAAGCACTGTGGCTGCCAAAGAGTCTTCAGCATCTGGCACACTTGCTAAGTATTATTTTCAGGTGAATGTCCTCTTTAAAATGGAAGGCCAGACTAAATCTAAACCAATTTAAACTTAAACCTGCTTCCACCCCTATTGTAAGTTCTATACGAACTAACTTGTAGAGAAAAGATGCTTATACTTACCTATTCTCAGGGTGCTTGTGTGCAGTCACGTGATTGGCTTCCAGTGCTGGCTTCAGGGGAAGGAGGGACAGCTGACAATGGATGACCTATAGTAAATCTATGGGTGACATCATTGCTGCTCTCTCCTCCCCTCTGAAGCTCACACTGGAAGCCGATTATGTGACCAGTATTAATCCCAAAATCAAACATAATCTAGTGCAACTTGCTGATCCCAAGATGTGGTGGCTGCATTCGTTTTCTTTTTTTTTTTTTTTTTTTTAAAGTTTTTTTCCCCTTTGTTTTGACCTGGTGATCTGGCCAGTAATGATGTTCCTCCGTCATTTTTGAAGAGGACCTTGCCATCTAACAGGTTGTTGGCTGTCCACGGTGTGTCCGCAGGTGACTATTAAGACCGTTACGGGCACAAAATGTTCTGCCACATACCGAGCAGATGTGTGGACATCACTGTTACATCATTTGCAGCTCTGACTTTACAGAGTGCTTGCTTCTCTTGTGCTATGGTTGTCCTTCTGGATTCAGATGTCTGACAGCCTTGGTGGATCAGCGTGTGCTATGTCGATCGGTCTTGTGCCAGGGTTTCCCAGGAGGTGATGTCGATATCCATGGACTTGAGAGGCTTTCAGCGTGTCTTTGTATCACTTCTTAACCTCCTCCCATCCGCGCCATAGCCGAATGACTGCTACAGCGCGGCTCTAAAATGCCGGGAGGACGTCTATAGACGTCCTCCCATTTGGCTCGTGCTGGGCGCGCTCCCGCGGGCGCGAGCGGCGCGCGCACATGCCGCCGCACGCTGTGGGAGCGTGCCCGCGGGTCGGGCGGACCCGATGTCCGCCGGAGACCCGCGATCTCCTTACAGAGAGGAGGAACGGGGAACCGCCGAAGTAAAGACGGCGGTTCCCCATTCTGTGAGGGGGGCATGCCAGATCTACTGATCCCTGTCACTGGGATCAGTTAGATCTGTCATGTCCCTGTCAACCCCGCCCCCCCCCCCCACAGTTAGAACACACCCAGGGAACATAGTTAAACCCTTCACTGCCCCCTGCAGGTTAACCCCTTCACTGCCAATGATATTTATACAGTAATCAGTGGACATTTACATTTCTGATCGCTGTATAAATGTCAATGGTCCCAAAAAAGTGTCAAAAACGTCCGACATGTCCACCCCGATATCACCGATATAGTTTGTAGGCGCTATAACTTTTGCGCAACCCAATCAATAAATGCCGATTGCGATTTTTTTTACCAAAAATATGTAGAAGAATATATATCGGCCAAAACTGATGAATAAGTAGTCAAAACCGGCTATATATAAGAAGATGTATAAAAACCATTTTTTTTAGCGTTAGCCGTAAATAACTAACCCAACGCGTTTTCAATATCGCGGATGTTTGATATAGCCACTATAGCCCCACCTGTACAGCCTGCAAAAACTGTGAAAAAACCCTGGTAACTGTAAATATGTCGCTAGTCTTTACATTTACAGGTGACTAATGACATATTTATAGTAACCGTCACTTCCCCAATTGGACGTCCCCCGTCACTTCCCAAATTGATACAAGGGACCCACACAAGATTGACACCCCCCCCCCCCGCCCCAACTGTCCCTGTACTGTC
>BLSH010135754.1:258015-309759 GCA_018402905.1 Glandirana rugosa
TCCCCTCCCCCCCCCCCCCTGGATCTGAGGACGCCCGCCTGCTAAGGAGGACCATAGCCTTACCAATCCGGAACCAACCAATCAGGAGCAATCCAGAGACGTCAAGAAAAGGACCCCTACCATCAGAAGAAGGACACCAGGCTGTGTGACGCGACCCGGGCCGGAGAAACCCCCCCCCTATCCTCACAGATGCCACGGGCCGGAGGGTCCTTATAATCTCAAAGGCGCTTATCCATCTGATTTCTGGTAAGCCTCCACACTGACCATAGTTGGAGCCTTTTTTTATTGAATACTCACCACAAAGAGTCACCGATTTCACTTGAAGATTCACTATCTGGATTTTGAACGTGGATTCCTGTCACATTATATGGACACTTTGTCACTTTTATTAAAATCACTAATTATTATATTTTCTGGCTGATGAAATACCCTTTTATGATTTTACCTATTTATTTATACTATGATACTATATATAATTGTTTCATTTGATTGATCACTATTTATTATCTCTCTGGATTGGTATAATATCATTATTTGCCATCACCTGTTATCTGTCATGTATTCAGTTTAGCGCCACCACCACACAATTACACTACTCCTACGATTTAGTTTGGTCGATATAGGTGGCTGCTTGCTGTCTTCACCCTCACAATACTCGGGGCATAGCGCAAAAAACCCCCACTCTCTATATTAGTAATGCAACTTTAATGTATTGGCAATTTGTTCACAAACGCTCATTTTTTTGTGACACAAGAAACATCTTTTATTAGAACATGTTTTTCAGAGTTTACGAACAGTAGAGTTAGTATGTCCCTCTACAAGTTAATACTGCCCACAAACTTGAGCATTGTCACTTGCCACCAGATTGAGGACCATTAGTTCCAATACTTTATTTTAGTTTCCTTATGAATTTATCAGTGACAAGAAATGTAATATAGCATTGTATGTTCTACTGCCTGTGAAATGTTAAAAAGAACACTGGGTTCATCATGCAGTCTAGTTAGACCCAAAAGAATGACAAGAACCTGTTGAAGATTCTGAACACAGCATGGAGTGTGTCCACAGATGCAATACCCTTTATTTTTGTAATAAAAAACAGATAAAAATGCACTCACAAGCAAAGATAAATCAGACCTTATCAAACACTTCTCCCCACCATGGTACTGTGCACCAAAATCCTCTCGCCACCCTTAATGGGAGCTCCAGCTGACAGTGTGGATGTGGCCACAGTCCTGGACCGAATGCAGTCTCTGCCAGTGGCATGCCGTCCATAAGGGCGCCAACCCCCTAATCCATGTGCCTGGCCCCTAATCTCTATGCAGTGAGCCGGACACATGGATTCCAATGGGGTTTTTTTTAAGCTCATGATTAGAGCCTGAGGCTCTAATTGGCTTCAAATAAGGGTGGGCTCAGGGCGCAGAACCCATCCACTTGTGTGACAATAGTGAATTGATATTCACTATTGTCTTCCTGATTCTCCTCCCGGGCAATCAGGAAGCAGTTCCTGTGTCTCAGGACACACTTCCTGTTCACCCAGGAGGACACACTTCCTGTTGACCCGGCTCTTCATTCCCCCTGACTCTAAAGGTAATGCCCTGATCGCCACCGTCCTGTCCATTCCAGGGGGCTTGGTGTTAGTTGGCGTCCCCCCCCATATTAAGCACTGGTCACCACTATGCTTGATCACATACTCGCTGACAGTTCACTTACACAGGAAACCTCCACGGCTGCTGGATAGGCATGCACTGTGCATGGGGTGCCTGACTGTGTTTATTGGTGGAGGCAATCAAACAATAATCACAGAAAGTCAGGCCATGGTGTTGTCATGTTAATACTGTAGATTAAATAACCAGAAAAAAAGTTCCCATTCACTCAATCTTGCTTTTTGTGTAGTCCTTCAGGTAAATGTTTTTTGTTTTTTACAGTGAGTATTTGCTCTTTACATGCCATGTTGTATAACAAAAAGAATTTATATGCAAATGGTTTGATTATATGACACTGCTCTTGGTGTAATTGGTTGTATTTAACTCAACATCTCTTATACTTGCCTTGAACTTTATCTCTGCAGCATAAAAACAGACCTCATTCAGCCATCTGCAGCTCATGCCAAGTAAGGAAAGATTCCTCCTCCTGCATTCTTTTTCTAATTATGTGCATGTGTGATTTTTACCAAAATTTAAATATAAAATTCCTAATATATATATATATATATATATATATATATATATATATATATATGTAGTAATGAAGAAGCACTTAAAGAATCGACACAGTTTTAGTTGAATTAAATAATTTGCAGGGGGTTCTGGAAATTGTTAAAGAGAGTGATTCTTAATTATTGCTAATTTTATTTTTTCCTAATCATGTTATTCATTGGTCAAGATGAAAGTGAACTGTGAAATATAATTTGCTATGTTCAGACAAAGACCGTATTATACTCAATCAAAGAGGATGAGCTGCATGCAGGGGATTATCACATCTGAGACTAGCAAAAAATAATAATAATTTATTAAGCAGTTTAAATGTGTTCAATTTGTCTTATTTTCAGGGCTGGTGAAGGAAAAGGCAACATGACAATGTATGTTTTTTTCATATAATCTACTCATTTTCTTTAGAATAACCTTTGGATTTCCTTTGTTCATAAAATATTTTGTATATTTCTGCATGTTATAGAGGGCCACATGAATTTCCACTAATCTTCCTGGAATATTGTAGAGATTTGAGAAAGCAGCTGCTGGTGCTGTTTTGAGGGTACAAGTAGAGGGAACAGGACACACAAAGTATTGAATATTACTCACAGGGTAATAAGTATTTAAACACTGCCCCTCTTCATATGAGTATAACAGTTTAACCCAAAATATATGTTCTGTTTTGATAACATCCTTTTTTCTTCAAATTTATACAGGAAGATTCTAAACTGTAGTGTATTTCATAAAAATATTCATGATACAGTCTTATCCATTAGTTTCATCATAACATTTTATGATACTAGTATATACAAGTGCTGGTCTTATGTGGGCTGATGCGTTTCATGGAATAAATAGCCGCCAGGCTATTAAGTATCAAAATGATCTAGAAAAAGAATATACATATATTATAATCATGACCCAAACCGCCCAGTATGTACCAGAGTCAGGGAAATGGGAGAGAAGAAAACTGTGGAGTGGGGCCCAGAATGGGGACCAAAAAGCAAAGGGAGACCGCCCATAGCTCCAGAAACTATAACCACCTCCCACCAACGGCCACTGCACATATACGGCCGGGTGGGTGCTTCCTCCTTCTGAGTGGACGTTCCTGAACGTCATTCAGAAGGAGCGGGATCACGTTGGCTGCATGCCCGGCAGCAGCGTGATCCCGATGCTCTCGTGTCACCTGGACACAGCACATCTCGGATCGGCAGGAGGGCTCTGTGATTAGCCCTCCTGATCACATGATGGCTGTGTCCAATCACAGCCATCATGTGATGTAAACAGAAAGCCGGTTGCTAGGCAATCGGCTCTCCCTCTCCTCAGACGGAAGTTGTCAGTGAGGAGAGGGAGAGCGGATCGCTGCAGCCGTGCAGTGATCAGTGTGTATGAGCTGTTTTTTACAGCTGTTTACACACTGATCACTTTCCCAGTGCCCTTACACAGTGCCCTACAAAGTGTCATTGTCCCCAGTGTCCCCACACATGTCCCCACACTTGCCACCCCACAGTGTCCCCACACAATAAAAACACCTGTCCCACATATGTCCCAGTAAAATCATCTGTCCCACTGATCATCTGCACACACAATCGTGTTATCATCTACGCACATCTGTACATGATTATCTGCGTACACCTGTGCGTGATCGCACAAACCAATTATACACTTTTTCTGTTTTTTTTTTACCAAAGACATGTAGCAGAATACATTTTGGCATAAATGTATGACAACATTTCTATTGCATTTCTTTTAAAACCGCAAGTAGAAAATATTGGGGTTTTTTTTCAATTTTTTCGCTCTTTTTTCACTTATATCACAAAAAATAAAAAACAGTGGTGATTAAATACCTCCAAAAGAAAGCCCTATTTGTGTGAACAAAATGATAAGAATTTTATTTGGGTACAGTGTAGCATGACCGCGCAATTGTCATTGAAAGTGCGAGAGCACAGAAAGCTGAAAATTTGTCTGGGAAGGAAGGGGGTGAAAGTACCCAGTATTGAAGTGGTTAACTCAATGACTAGAGAAGTCAGAACAAACATGAAGATCACTGTACCTGAATAAAAGCTACTGGCCAGGTTTCAAACCCTTGTCAATGCAGGAAAATAACTTTTGTTCACAACATCCTATGGGCTCCTCAGGTATACACTAGCGGTATCTAGCAGGAAAAATGATTATATTCAAACCAATTGTACTATATTGTACTAAATTGCTAACATAAAAAGCGAAAACACCCACAAAGCACTAATAATGAGTACCTGATATAAGAAGGCAGGGACTTGTGTCTTTCACTAATTGAGCTTTCTCCCAGCCAGATAAAAATCCTGAATGTTAACCGCAGTAGATGTAATAACTGGTAATGGAGGGATCTATTCAAGTTACAATGCAGTGAGACTAGCAAAGATTCCATAATCCTGCAAGCATAACAAAGACAAACATCACGGTGTGCTCACCTACTATCTTATCTGTATAGGTGCCGGCCATAGTATGTGCATACCTTATACTAAAAGTCTGCACACAAGGAGATCCTTAGCTTGGAGCTGAGGATTCACAAGCCCTGTAGGGACATTGTCTCCCCCTGCTATATAGCCCCCCCCTTAATGGGGCACAGGCGGCTGATTACATCCCAGGACGCCCATAGCATCAAGATGGCCGCGGCATAGTCTGGTATGCCAGATTCACAAATGGCCACTTGCATACAAAAGAAAAAAAAGCTTTGACATATGAAACATGTTATCCATGCCCACTCCCTGCCCCAGGCGCTGACATCACCCCCGGCTCTCGGTAACCCCCCGGAGGCATTGGGTCCCCCACCCCCCCGGAACACAACTGTCTTTCTGGGGGTGTTTACAGATCCTTTCCTGCTGTGATCCTCCTGGCCCCTGGTGGGACTGACAATCGCAATCCTTTCTTTTATTTGTAAGTTGTCATTTGCCTAATAAATTGGTTGGTTATGTCTAATGCTGCACTTAGAGTGGCGCTCTGTGTTTGTTTTTGATCCTTGCAGAGATTCCTTCACAGCCTTCCGAGTGCTGCTTTGTTTGTCCCACAATATCACTTGGTTTACTTACCTGCTTTGGCTCATGAACTCAGCTATCACCTATCCTTTGCCCCATCTACTATAGACTGTATAGTTCTGTTATGCCAGTGTTTAGCCCAAAACATGGAGCATGTACAAGATCTTTGCAAACATGCTTCCATGCAAGCTGTTTCATTTTCCTCAGTTTCATTATGGACTCAACATTATATTTATTATATATGTAAATATCATTTTTTTTTAACTTGATGCTTCTGACTGAAGAAAGCAATTGTACACACTATTTTACAATATCGTTTACATTTACGTGGATTTAAAGTATTCATTTACATGTTGCTGTGTTCTTATAGTAGGGTGAAGTTGCATGTTGTCAGGAATATTTTTGCAGTACTTTGAAAATGGTGTTCGTTACTTATCAGCTTTGTGGCAGAAGTGACAGTAGACCACAAAAAGCACACAAATAACATGTAACGTAACATATTCTGTCCAGGAAATGACATTTTAATGGCTCAACAAAGCAGTGCAGACATCTTCTGTGTTCATGAAAATGACCTCCAGAGTACATGGCACTTGAACTGCAGCTGGCTTCTTGATCACAAGAGCCAATCAAGAACTGAGTATGTATAATAAACTCTCCAGAGAATGTTGAAAGTCTCTTTAAAAGCACTCACTCCAAATTGTCCTTTATACAGCCCTCTTGGCCTCTTGTCTATAAAAAACATAAAATGCAGATAAACCAGAAAGTTCGTTTTACAGGGTATAACCTTCTTAACTGTGCAGCATTTACTGAAGCTCAAAAATATTGTAGCTGCTACATATGTTTCCCTGATCCTGTCTATATGATTGATGTGCTAGCAATTTTCTTACATGCTAAAGCAGGAATTTGTAAGAACATGTTAAGAAACCGTTTTAGCAACTGTATGCTGATAATAGGATAGATTGTAAGGAAGCTGCCATTGCTGAGTTCTTTGTACTGATGTATGCATCAGGGTAGTCCTTATCCTTTTACTTTATGGAAAGCCACCAACAAGCATATGCATGCAAACTTATTAAGAAGTGTCTGACTTACTAAGTAGTGAATCAACATATTCCATTTAACCACATATTTAACATTAAAGGCCTACAAATCAGAAGGTTATTTAAAACTCTGATAAAGTGTTCTATATACAGTATTTAAAGGCCAACTCTACCTTATGTTTCATATTACACCCGCTTGTAGGGTGTAACAAGTTGCCAAGCAACCCCCCACTACCAGAACACTCCCTCTCCCTGTGACAGCGTGCACAGGTTCTGCAGTCGCTGTCACTTTTTAAGTCCGATATCGGTGATGAATTAACTACATATCTGGTCTGTCACCACGGCAGATGGACTTGTAGTGTTCAATTGAATACAAGTGCAGTAATAACCAAATTAATAATTCTTGACTTTTCCTCCAGCTCTCTAACTGAAACCCTGTACCTCTGTATGGGCAAGGGAAGAAGAGTCTGTAGGATCCTGGCACTACATCTGCCGTCCACTGCCTGTGGGTGCAATGTTTGCAGGCTCCTGAGAAAAAAAATAATACATGTACTTCTTTTGCAAATATATGTGCATTTATTATTATTTTTAAGGTGAACTTTGGGGAAAACAAAACTCCTCCCATGCAGAGAGAGTGCCTCATTTAACTATAGGGGCCTTATATTGCAATAGCACTAAATGTCAATTTAACTATAGGGGCCTTATATTCCAATAGCACTAAATGTTCATTTAACTATAGGGGCATTATATTACAATAGCACTAAATGTCCATTTAACTATAGGGGCATTATATTACAATAGCACTAAATGTCCATTTAACTATAGGGACATTATATTACAAAAGCACTAAATGTCCATTTAACTATAGAGATTTTATATTACAATAACACTAAATGCCAATTTAACTATAGGGACATTATATTACAATAGCACTAAATGTCCATTTAACTATATGGGCCTTATATTGCAATAGCACTAACTGTCCATTTAACTATATGGGCCTTATATTACAATAGCACTAAATGTCCATTTAACTATAGGGATCTTTTATTACAATAGCACTAAATGTCCATTTAACTATAGGGACCTTATATTACAATAGCACTAAATGTCCATTTAACTATAGGGGCCTTATATTTCAATAGCACTAAATGTCCATTTAACTATAGGGATCTTATATTACAATAGCACTAAATGTCCATTTAATTATAGGGACCTTATATTACAATAGCACTAAATGTCCATTTAACTGTAGGGGCCTTATATTACAATAACACTAAATGTGTTTGTGTACTAAATAAGCAATATTTTCTTTATTTAACTATGGATCTAGATAAATTAGTTGACCTTAAAATTGACGACTGTGTCCCTCAGCCCAGCTATAGTCAGTCAGAATAGGGCTACGTATTCACTGCAAGCAACTCACTAGCACCTAATCCTATCTCTAAAGAAACACACTGTGCCAAATAGGTGTCTTCTGTATCATCAGGTCACCTCAGGCAGATTTTTTTGATACTGCACAAAATCCTCACCACTGGGAGTTGCTTTGATGCTTTGGACTTCAACATTGTATAGTCAGAAATGCATTGTTAATGTACACCCTACCCCTCCGGTATAGTGGTAATACCTTCTCTAAGTTTAGGCACAGTGCTGCCAAAAAAAGATGAAAACAGCTTTTCAAACAGAATGAAGCTTAGTGCTGTTGGCAGTTAACAAAACTAGGGGGAACTCCAGTTGTATTATGTAGATTATTAAAAGCAACAAAAACAAATTCAGCTACATTGCCATAGAATGTTTCACTATATGGAATGATGCTGTGAAATGTACAGAAATTCTTTTTTTGACATTATACTTACACTTTATTTTGTGGAACTCTGTATAAGTAGCCACATTTCATAAAACTGCCACACTATGTAAAGTACATTTATTTTGTTTAACTGAACTGTAATGATATTTATGGTCAAATATGTCATCATTTTGCTTTATTATTCTTTTATTAGGGATGAAATGATTAGGGAAATGTCCCAGATACTGGCTAGGTTGGTGAGAAATAACTATATGTTTAGCACAATTGGCACAGTCAATAATAATCATTATTAATTTCACATTTTTAATTCCACAGTATAATTAATATACAGTCCTTGTATATATTTTTTAATTTTGTGCGTGTGCTACGTTATTCATTGTTAGATATTAACAAATTTATTTAGAACTGAAATGATTTTTAAATACTGGGTGAAAGGATATGTTGTGCTAAACAGTTGGATTTCAGCTTCTGTTGCACGTGTGATTTATTTAATGCATGAACATGTAATTATGTGAAATATTAAACATTAGTGTCCTTTTAGAATATTACAGCATTTTAAACATTATTGCATAAATCCCACTGCACCCTTACACTTTTGTAGAAAATCTTCCCACCTTTTCTCACTAATATTTTTCGAGGCAGTGCTTGCCAACAGACTGTGTCTATTATTTTTGAAAAAACAGTATCTTGCAATACAGAATAACCATAAATTACAAGGATTCATTATGTGAAGCTTTGTAGTTCTCTGGTTGAAATCTGGAACATAGTCCTGCTGTTTATAATGACTTGTATACACCGGTCATACAATAGCTATTGCATTTGAATGCATTGGCACTCATATGCATGTGCAAATTCATCTCAAAGCAGGACAAATGCTGTGTTCTGGGAATTGTATAGAAAGCAGGTAAAATGCATTCTCTTTTTGTTTACAAAAGTTTTATTGGAAGATCATAAAAACAGAACAGCATTATATATCATTGCCATAGGAGTAAAAACAGAGCATTTTGGTTCATACAGATATTATTGACAATCAGTACTCAAAGTATATGGACTAGATTATACATATAACAAGATGGATATTTTGACAGATAATAATATCTGTCAGGTAAAATGCATTCTCAAAACGGTTACCTGAACTGAACCATTTATGTGAATGCACAAGCCCTGAGGGGTGAAAGGGCCCCAATCATCAGAGGGGATTTTCACATTTAATTATTGAATGGGCTTTTCAAGTTATATACATGTTTCTTGAAATAATAAAACATTTCTTGTAACCTTGTCTTTTTTATTTAAAATGGAAAGCACTATAGTAATTGGTTCTTTTACCTGAGATAACACCATGGCAGCTGAAAGAACAGATATGTACTACATCAAAGTACATCTAACACTAAGAGCCCTTTCACACTGGGGCCGCCCTTGCATTAGTGATAAAGCGCCGCTCGTTTTAGCGGCGCTTTGCTGCTGTTTAAGCTGCTTTTTCGGCTGCTAGTGGGGCACTTTTAACCTCAAAGAAGGGGTTAAGAATGGGTTAAAAGCATCGGTGTTGTGGCGCTTCCGAATCGCTTTTCAGCCCCTGCCTATTCATTGCAATGGGCAGGGGCGTTTTGGGAGCGCTCCCAAACTGCCCCAAAGATGCTGCTTGCAGGACTTTCCTAACGTCCTACAAGCACACAGCCCCAGTCTGAAAGTACTCAGATGGCATGGGAGGCAATATCAGGCGCTTCACAGACGTTATTTCTATTACTAAAATGCCTGAAAATTGCCTCAGTGTGAAAGGGGTCTTTCATCAGTTGCATTTCTTAGGGTAGCAGGTATTGACCATTCCTTGTGGCCAGAACCGGACAAGTGTTGATACCGAGGCTAGAAAATAAACAACTAAATTAGCCTTGTGCAGCCTTTCCATGAAACATGCCACTATGGCTACTGATTTGAATCTATCTATGCTTACAATGTACTAGCACCTGTATACCGAGAGACACTAAACTGAGTTTATGTATCTGTAGAACAGGATTTAATGGTGCTCATTAGTTTGTTTTTATCAGGTTTTGGTTTAATGTCCATTGTAACACAGGCCATGCCTTTGACAAAAAGAGTATGTATTTAGTGTAAGCCTAGGGTGCTGTTTTCTTTTGTTTTATTTGAAATGTACAGTATGGTTTTCTTTTCAGTAATACATCCCAATTAAATTAGTTTCATGGAATTTGGTCTACTTACATAAATGTAAATAATTTATGCATATGAATAGTTGTAGAATATCATGATTAAATTAACATCTGCATTCACTTTGTTACACATACAGTAGGTCTGTGGGAGAATACATATGGTAATGGGATTATTTTCATATTAACCATTTCCAATAAACAGGTTACGTTTGGGAGTCCTTTTTCCAGTTGCATTGCATTTACTAAGAGAATGTTTTCTTTAGATGGCTTAATTGCTAGAATACAGCTTAACCACTTGCTTCAGAGACCAATTCTGACACTTCGCTCCTACATGTAAAAACCATCATTTTTTTTGCTAGGAAATTACTCAGAACCCCCAAATATTATATATGTTTTTAGCACAGACCCTAGGGAATAAAATGGTGATTGTTGCAACTTTTTATTTCACACGGTATCTGAGCAGCAATTTTTCAAACACATTTTTTTGCAAAAAAAAAACAGTTTCATGCATTAAAAAAACGAAACAGTAAAGTTAGCCCAATTTTTTTTGCATAATGTGAAAGATGATGTTACACCGAGTAAATAGATACCTAACATGTCGCGCTTTGAAATTGCGCACACTCGTGCAATGGCGCCAAACTTCGGTACTTAAAAATCCCCATATGCGATGCTTTAAAATTTTTATATGTTTAGAGATACAGAGCAGGTCTAGTACTAGAATTATTGCTCTCGCTCTAACGTTTGTGGCGATACCTCATATGTGTGGTTTGAATGCCGTTTACATACGTGGGCGTGATTTACGTATGGGTTTGCTTCTGTACCTGAGCCTCCGAGGGTCATAGAGCTGACTGGTGACCAGATGGTCACCAGTCAGCTCTATGATCAACTTCTGCCGGGGGACGATTCAATCTCCGGGCCGCCGATGGCACGGGCGCGACCAGAGAAGGACCGGAGGGGGAGGGGGAAATGTCCCTTGCCGCTGCTTGTAAGAATGACCAAGCGGCTGAACTGCTGTTATGATCATTCTTTTGGTGCACAGAATCATCAGCCCTAAAAGAAGATATCCCCACTCAAAGTCCTTGACGTCATATGACGTCTCTGGGCGGGAAGTGGTTAATGAATCAGAGAGGCCACTCCCTGCCTTGTTCATATGACTCTGTATGGAATTCAATTAGACAAAGACAGGCAACAGCTAATGTTGGGCTTTATTTTTAGAAACCCCCAAATGATCTGTGTTGTGTGCATCTGTTTAAATAGTTATTGGTAATACAGCGCTTTCCTATAAATAAATATTTGCTTTAAAAACTTTGCCCTTTAATTGGTCATTTTAGCTTTTGGGGGTAAGTTAAAGTGATAGGGGTTAGGATACTGGCCAGAGAGATGCTTGTGCACAATTTTATTCTATACTTCTAGCATGGAAGTGCCTGTGCCAGTATTACTACCACAGGGCTCTAGCCACCTAATTCTACTCTTTCAACCTAAGAGCAAAGGAGAGATTAGGAGGAAAGGTGGAAATGAAGGTAACTTGCTGCTGTGTCTGTTGTTTGGGGTGGGGGGGCGGGTTGCTATGATGTGTGAGAAGGCTCAGGATCTGAATGTCTCCACTGGCGATTTGTCAGAAGAAATTAAAATCTGGAGGTGGACTGCCAACTACTTATCTTTTTAATGGACTGCTGGTTCTGGAGGTTTTTGCAGTCCCTTTTAATTAGTGATTCCATTTACCCATGTTGAGTTTTCCTGCTATTTCTGATGTCCAATAAGAGCTTTTAAAGCTGTTTAAAATGTTTTAGAGGAAAAACTGCAAGGGGTAAGTGTGCCAGTATTACATTGTTAAAATATGACTTCTCCTACCTCTAAAGTTGAATCATAAGCCTCTTGGCAAACTTGGAAGGAAGACTGGCTTGCTTGAGATGCTAAAGTACAATCTGGGCATGAGTTATTCAGGTTTGTCCAAAAAATAATTTTCCAGGTATGACACACACAAATTTTGATAGCCAACTGGAGCATTGTAGAACTATTATTTTTAGTTATTTATAGTTCCCTTTACTTAAGTACTTTAACTTTAGTTACCTTTACTAAATTCTTTATTCATTTCATTCCTTTTCATACAAAATACTGTGTGATTTTTGATAAGCTTCCCTTCTAACATTCATAAAGCATCCTCATATTGGACAGCACGAGTTGTGCTAGCCACTGTATTTTCCTGACATGCAAGATCCTTCATCCAGCCAGGAAACAAGCCTATATTTTAAAGCTTTTCAAAATTCCCTTTCATATATTCTGATTGGACTTGGGTCTCAGGGAGGAAAACCACATATACTGTACTTGACTAGAGGAAAAAATACAGTGCATCAGGAAAGTCTTCACAGCACTTCACCTTTTCCACATTTTGTTATGTTAGAGCCGTATTCCAAAATGGATCAAATTCATTATTTTCTTCACAATTCTACAAACAATACCCCATAATGACAAGTGAAATAAGTTTGAAATCTTTGCAAGTTTATTAAAACTAAAAAAAATCCCATGTGCATAAGTATGCACAGCCTTTGCTCAATACTTTGTTTAAGCACCCTTTGGCACCAATTACAGTCTGAAGTCTTTTTTAGTATGATACTACAAGCTTGGCACACCTATTTTTGGGCAGTTTCTCCCATTCTTCTTTGCAGGATCTTTCAAGTTCCATCAGGTTGGATGGGGCGCATCGGTGCACAGCCATTTTCAGATCTCTTCAGAGATGTTCAATCGGGTTCAAATCTCCTTTGTTATCTTGGCTGTGTGCTTAGGGTCATTGTCCTGTTGGAAGATGAATCCTTGCCCCAGCCTGAGATCCAGAGTGCTCTGGAGCAGGTTTTCATCATTGATATCTCTGTACATTGCTGCATTCATCTTTCCCTTGATCCTGACTAGTCTCTCAGTTCCTGCTGCTAAATAACATCCCCACAGCATGATGCTGCCACCACCATGCTTCACTGTAGGGATGGCATTGGCCAGGTGATGACCGGTGCCTGGTTTTATCCAGACATGATGCTTGCCAATCAGGCCAAAGAGTTCAATCTTTGTTTTATCAGACCAGAGAATTTTTTTTCTCATGGTCTGAGAGTCCTTCGGGTGCTTTTTGGCAAACTCCACGCGGGCTGTTATGTGCCCTTTCCTGAGGATTGGTTTCCGTCTGGCCACTCTACCATACGGGCCTGATTTGTGGAGTGCTGCAGAGATGGTTGTTCTTCTGGAAGGTTCTCCTGTCTCCACAGAGAAATGATGGAGCTCTGTCAGTGTGACCATCAAGTTCTTGGTCACCTCCCTGTCTAAGGCCCTTCTCCCCAGATTGCTCAGTTTGGCTGGGTGGCCCACTCTAGAATGAGTTCTGGTGGTTCCAAACTTCTTCCATTTACAAATGGTGGAGGCCACTGTGCTCATTGGGACCTTCAATGCTGCAGACATTTTTCTGTACCCCTCACCAGATCTGTGTCTCAATACAATCATGTCTCGGAGGTCTACAGACAATTCCTTGCACTTCATGGCTTTTTTAGTGCTCTGACATGCACTGTTAACTGTGGGACCTTATATAGACAGGTGTGTGCCTTTCTAAATCAACCGAATTTACCAGAGGTGCACTCCAATCAAATTGTAGTAACATCTCAAGGATATTCACTGGAAATAGGATACACCTGAGCTCAAGTTTGAGTGTCATGGCCAAAGGATATGAATACTTATGTGCATGTGATTTTTTTTTTTTTCACTTTTTATTTTTATTTAATTTGCAAAGATTTTAAACAAACGTCTTTGATGTTATCATTATGGGGCATTTGTACAATTTTGAGGAAAATAATGAGTTGAATCCATTTTGGAATAAGGCTGTAATATAACAAAATGTGGAAAATGTGAATTGATGTGAATACTTTTCTGGATGCACTGTACTAGGCAACAGTTCTATAACACATTTGTAAGGATGGTAAGTCGATACATTTTCTATTTATTACTAAAGTATAGTAGTATTCATTTTATGGCTTGTACAAGCTTATGTAAAGTCTTGTTGTCAAAGTCCAATTTTAGCATCAGTTTATATTCGCTAAATACATTCTAGCACATTAAAAAAAAGGTATATGAAGTCTTAGTTTGTTTACTTTCTAAAGCAGCCACACAGTAGGAGAGCTTTCCCCTGCCAGCAGCTGCAGCGTTGGGATTCTTGCTCTCTGGGTGGAACAATGGTCTGACAATGCCCACTGCTGAGTCAGAAATATAGTTCTGCAGTAAGCAAAACTCATTCTCTCAGTTGATTGGAGTGTTGGAGCTCTGGCAAGAGATCATGGAATTCCTACAGAGAACAGGGACTCACTCTGCAGCTACTGGCAGGACTCAAGTTTTTCTACTCAGGCTGTTGCTGCTTTAGAAAGAAAGCAACATGTAGGAAATTGAACACGTTTTGCTGATCTGAACTAAAGATCCATTTGGGCTTTGGGGACACAAGGCGAGGAGTAAAGATTTTTTCAAAACATTGCTAGAAACCAGATTATCCCACTGTTTCACCTGGAGGGCAACTGTATGCACACTATGGGAAAACTGAATGATGAGTTTAGTGATTATGCAGCTCAGTCCATCTGACAGGAGGTCTGACGACCGGTACATATAATTACAGCTAAGGGGAAGAGGAGCTTGAGAGAACCAAATCTTGGGGCTGCAATTTGATTGCAGAGACTATACGTTTCCACCTTACAATATCCCCTGCAGTCCCCTGGGGGTTCACTGATGCACGCGAGTTTTTTATATATATGTTCACCGGCCACTTTCTTAGATACACCTTGCTAGTACCAGGTTGGACCCCAGTTTGCCTTCAGAACTGCCTTAGTTCTTCGTGGCATAGATTCAACAAGGTGTTGGAAACATTCCTCAATGATTTTGGTCCATATTGACATGATAGTATCACACAGTTGCTGCAGATTTGTCGGCTGCACATCCATGATGCGAATCTCCCATTTCACCAAATCCCAAAGGTGTTGTATTGGATTTAGATCCGGTGACTGTGGAAACCATTGGAGTACAGTGACCTCATTGTCATGTTCAAGAAACCAGTTTGAGATGATTTGAGCTTTGTGACATGGTGCATTATCCTGCTGGAAGTAGCCATCAGAGGATGGGTACACTGTAGTCATAAAGGGATGGACATGGTCAGCAACAAGCACTCAGCTAGGCTGTGGCATTTAAATGATGCTCACTTGGTGCTAAGGGGCCCACAGTGTGCCAAGACAATATCCCCCACACCATTACACCACCGCCAGCCTGAACCGTTGCTATAAGGCAGGATGGATCCATGCTTTCATAATGTTTACACCAAAATCTGACCCTACCATCTGAATGTCGCAGCAGAAATCGAGACCTCTCAGACCAGACAACATTTTTCCAATCTCCTATTGTCCAGTTTTGGTGACAATAGAAACTGAAGCTGAATTGTAGCCTCAGTTTCCTGTTTTTAGCTGACTGAAGTGGCACCCGGTGTGGTCTAATGCTGCTGTAGCCCATCTGCTTCAAGGTTCGATGTGTTGTGTGTTCAGAGATGATATTCAGCATACCTTGGTTGCAATGAGTGGTTATTTGAGTTACTGTTGCCTTTCTATCATCTCAAACAAGTCTGTCCATTTTCCTCTGCACTCTGACATCAGCAAGACATTTTCGTCCACACAACTGCCACTCCATGCTTTTTTTTCTCTTTTTCGGACCATTCTCTGTAAACCCTAGAGATGGTTGTACATGAAAGTCCAAGTAGATTGGCAGTTCCTGAAATAATCATACCAGCCCATTTGGCACCAAAAACATGCCACATTGAGGCTGGGTTCACATATGTGCAAATTGGATGCGGGTCTCTCCGCATCAAATTCACATGACATGCAAGGGTAACCGGTTCACACAGGTCCGTGGCTCCCGCGGTCCACATTCCAAAAGGGTCTGGTTCAGGTGCGAATTCAGGCAAACATACGGACCTGATATGCACCTGAACCGGTGAACAGGAATGCACTGGACCCCATTCTGAGAACCGCGGCCGCACATATGTGAACGCCTCAGAGTCACTTTTCTCAAAATCTCCTTTCTTCCCCATTCTGATGCTCGGTTTGAACTTAAAGTCGTCTTCACCATATCTAGATGCCTGAATGCATTGAGCTACTGCCATGTGATTGGCTGATTAGAAGTTTGTTTTACCAAGCCAGTGAGTGTATATACTTGTCCATGCTGTAGAGCAGTAGTTCTCAACTCCTGTCCTCAGGACCCACCAACAGGCCAGGTTTGCAAGATAACTGAAATGCATCACAGTTGGTATTATTTGCTGCTCAGTGATTGCAATATTGTACTCTGCATTTCCCCAAGGTAATGCTTAAAATCTGGCCTGTTAGTGAGTCCTTAGGACATTAGTTGAGAACCACTGCTATAGAGGGTAAAATACACATATACATTGTTGCATGCATACTAGGTTGTGCACATTCATTCTTTATATATTTAATGGAAATGTTATTTTAAATATGTATGTAAAAAAATGATTTTTTTTTTTTTTTTTTTTTAGTGATTGGTGTATATGGTCTCAAAATATATGCAACATCTTTAAAGGGGTTGTAAAAGCAGAAGGTATTTTATCTTAAGCATTCTATGCATTAAGATAAAAAACCTTCTGCGTGTAGCAGCCTCCTCAACACCCCTAATCACTTACCTGAGCCACTTCTCTCTGCAGCGGTGTCCCCGATCCCCTCAACTATCCAGTACATTCCTCCTGATTGGCTGAGATATGGCAGTGGCGCAATTGGCACCTGCGGTTGTCAAAGGCTGTCAGCCAATCAGGGGAGAGGGAGGGCGGGGCTCTGTGTGAATGGATACACAGAGCTCTGACTCGGCTTGGGTGCCCCCATAGAGAGCTGCTGGCTGAGGGGGCACTCGATATGGGGGAGGGACTAGGAGAGCAGAAGACGGACCAGAGAAGAGGAGGATCCGGGCTGCTCTGTGCAAATCTAACTGCACAGAGGAGGTAAGTATAACATGTTTATTAAAAAAAAAAGAAGCAAATCTTTACAATCACTTTAAAGTCCCTTGACTAATAGTTGGACATATGTAACTAACACCTGAAACTTGTCCAGTTACAACTATAAGGGTATGTAGTAAAACATATCCTCAGAAGAATAAGATGTGCACATTTAGAAATTCACAGAGAGATTAGGTAGTCTTGATATGGGATGAGTTGAGGCCGCTGACTCCCTGCATATGCCAGGAATCCTCTTGTGCTGGTTTAGACATAAACAAGATGCGTTTTATATTTATACTGAACTATTAGTCCTGTCCTGTGTTTTTTTATTTTTTATTTTTATTAGAACATTTAATTTCTATGCCTAGACTAATGAAATGCAAAAATTAGCAGTAACTTATGGTCAGGGTATTATCTTCGAATATAATGAGAACTGTGAACAGTGATTATATTCTGTCATCCATCATTTTACATGATTAAAAACACTTTTAATTTGACATTTACTCCTTTGTGTTTTAAAACAGGATTTTCATAATGGCAGCAAGCTGAGGTGCATTAGCACTCTGTCATATTTTATAATAGGGCTTTACCTGTTCCATATTTAATTAATTAATAAAGGTATTTAATTAACATGGCATTAAGTTTGTAATACCCACCAATTACTAGACTGTATGATGTCCACTGGTATTTTTTTTATTTTTTTTATTTTTTTTTGTTTTTAAGCATGGGATGCCAAACATTTATCATGAACCATATAGCAGAATCATTTGTACACATTAAAAAATACATTTTAACATATTTATGAAGCAGCATGCACTCCTCATTGGTCACTGAATGTCTTATGCATCTCTTTCTACAAACAATTACCATTTGAATGTTTGACAGAAATGTCACATTTACCACTGCTTGCATTTAATGTGCTACATAAAATGAAGTTCTAATAATATAGTAGTTTGAAGTGTGGTTGCAATTACTCTGCGTGGTATTACTCTGCGTGCAGGTGTTTTTAACCATTTCAGCCCCGGAAGGATTTCCCACATTAGGACCAGAGCACTTTTTGTGGTTGTGCGACGTTGTACCCAAATTAAATTGACGTCCTTTTTTTTCCCACAAATGGAGCTTTCTTTTGGTGGTATTTGATCACCTCTGCGTCACTTATGATCACCACTATAAACAAAAAAAGAGCGACATTTAAAAAAAAAAAAAATAATAATTTTTACTTTTTGCTATAATACCAAATACCAATGTCCAAAAAAAATATAAAAAAACTAATTTGATATACCAAAAAGGGAATGGCGCCCTAAAAAGTATTGTTGTACAACGATAGCCTAACAGTGTCACTGTCCCTTTAAATGTGAAAAGCCACAAAAATCTAAAGCAATTAAAAAGGAAAGGTGATGGCGCTGACTAGGCCGCTAAATAAATGTGTGCTAGTGAAAAAAACGTGCCTGCAAAGTATTTCACCCTGCACTATATGTGCGTGCTGCCAACATAAGATAATGCATACACATAAAAAACATGGGTCAACAAAAATAGTATAAATAATTAACACAGATAGTAATTAGTGTCATAAGTATCATGAATAAATGTCCACTTCGGTATCCCAACACCACATGAATCCTTTTTCTCAATGTAAGTGATTGCTCCACCCGTGCTCATCCAAAAAGTGAAGGTGGCAACTCACCAAAAAGTTTTGACCCCTTTTTTACAGGAAGGTCAAAACCATCATGTTCCCAAATCCTGGGGTGTTCTGAGGCTCCACTCCTCTCCACTAGAGGGATATGGCCAGGTGCTACAATGTAAGAAGTACTCCACATGAAGGAAGTCTTATAGTGTAGTAAATTTATTTAAGATTAAAAGCAATGTAGGATAAAAAGATTTCACTCACATTTGTCCGTGCTAGAGACCCGGCACTGAGGTGTATTCAGCAAGATATAAGCGAGCCAGTGAATGCTTGGGCCGGTCGCTGTGAGATATGGTGATCTCTCAGGATTCGCATGCGCTCCAAGCCTCAATATCGTCCCTTGTGGTGATAGGGAATACTGGGACCCGCAAGTGCTGCTGTAACAAACGTTTCCGACGTAAGGGGCGTCTTCAGGAAGTGACGTAATACTGCTTCCGGAAACCTTATTTATATGCGTGTGCTGTATAATGATTGGTTGTACTTGGAGGCAATGGAATATTCAAATATAAATTCTTGGCTCGGATATATTCCGTTACACTCAGTTTCCCAGTCCCTCTTACAACCAAAATCATATTACCAACTTTAATTATTAAAAATTCATGAAAAACATCTAAAAGGTCTCAATACTTCTGTGTATATACAACACACTTTTTTTCATTAACATAAACAGCAGCCCAAAACCATGCTGGGCAATAAAATCATCATGACTATACATGAACGTAGCGGCCCCTATTGTGAGTTGGTGGGATTGCAGGTTTTCCCCCAGCTGTAATCAATATATTTAACAGAAGGAGTATACTCGCTACCATATGCAAATAACAAACTTTTGATATTAAAACCTAAATAATCTTACTCACACCTGCACTGAAATATAATGTAAAAATTATAAAAAATGTTTAAAAGAACCATGACTGATGGGCTTGTTCAATAGATTGTAAGCTCTAACGAGCAGGGCCCTCTGATTCCGCCTGTATTGAATTGAATTGTTTTGTAATTGTACTGTCTGCCCTAATATTGTAAAGCGCTGCGCAAACTGTCGCCGCTATATAAATACTGTATAATAATAATAAAATAATATAATACCAATCTACTCATATATCCGATAGATTGTTATCCCCCTCAGGGGTATAACTCAATCTAGCCAAGATATTGAGCCCTCTTCTGCCATTAAGGAATATAAATTTACTAAACGGAGCCCGCCTCCTAAAAAAAATTATTATGTTTAAAATTGAATATAGGAGTAGTGAAGTACCAGAGTCTTGAGGGCTGTGATAATAATTAACCCCTACCATGTTCAATGTAGGGCCCAGCCCAAAATGAACATGGAAAACCCCATATCGACCATAAGTCTACCAGGGCCTACCCAGCCCCTACCAATAAACCCTTAAAAACAGAGGAGCAACTGAACAAAATAGTAAAACCATGGTAACTCTTTTGTATGGAACCCACATTTTTATATGACAATCGTCTTAATTCCATCCTGAACAGACTGGACTAAGCATGTTAGTAGTCTGTTAAAAAGCAATTGAGGTCAATGTCTTTATTAAGTCCTAAAGGCTGTAAACTATGTAACCTATGAATCCATCGTGTTTCCATTTGGGAAACTGCTTTGATCATATCTGTTACCCTCCAATGTGGCACGACTCTATACCCAAAAACCTTAATTTGGTGGGGTCGCTGTTGTGAAATAGTCTGAAATGATTAGAAACACTGTAACTTAAAACCTTTTTTAATGTTGTCCATATGTTCTCCCACCCTTTTGGCCAATGTGCGGGAAGTTCTACCCACATATTGAAGGTTGCATGGGCACATAAGGAGATAAGTAACATATCTGGATTCACAGGTAATGAATCTGCCTATGTTGTATTCCTTCCCTGTGATCTGTGACGAAAAAGTAGTTACCCCCCTACTTTTGTCCTGAGAAATTCTACATACCCTACACCTCCTGCATCTAAAGAAGCCCTTTCAATCCAAAAATGTGGGCCTTCTAGCAGGTGAAAGCAACACAATCAGCGCAGACCTAGAGTCTGGGTTTAAACAAATTTCCAAAGTTTTGGACAAGCAAATTAAAGCATGGTGGGACATTACCACACTAGAGCAGTACATCAAAGAGAGTATCACACCTAGGAGCCTGAGGTGGGACTTGGGACCCAATGATGGGTTGGAAGATGAAGGACTGTTCAACGAACGGTGTCAGTTTTTCAATCAGTGTGAACAAAAACTGTTAGGACTTATTGTAACCATGAGGAGAGTGAAACTCCAGACCTTAAAGTCACAGCTCATCACACTGAAAGAGAAAATTGCACCATTTGTGGACACACCAGAATATAAATTGAAAATGGACAGGCTTCAACAATTTGTCAGCAAAGTGGATAATGAAACTAAAAATAAAAAAATTAAGAAGTACCAGCGTGATATGAAGGATTATAAGGACAAAACTGTCTACAAATGGCAAACCCAAATAGCTTCTCAGGGCATGACTACAGGAATGGAGGTGGGAGAGAGATCAGGGGAAAATTCATGCACCCCCCCCCCCCAAAATACCCCAACCAACAAACCCAATCCAGTCAGCAAACCAGGGAAGGGGAATCATCCAAAAACTCCCCAGTGGGACAACCAACCCCAAGGCCCATCCTTTTGGGAACATGCATCACCTGTTACCCCGAGATATCGGGTCCCAGTACATAATGAATATACTCCTTTAGAGGACCTTCCCCCTTGGACACCCCAAGATCACTCGGGGTTCAGACTATATAGGGGAAAACCGAGGGGATCCAGAGGTAGGGGCAGGGGAGGGGTGGGGGTAGAGCCCACCATTATCCTCACTATCCCCAGGGGGAATGGAGAGAACCCTTCACAATCCCAACATCCAGTTATCAACATCAGGAGCCCACATCCATGCAATACAGACAGCGGTCAGAAATAAGAGGGGGTCAACAAAAAAAGAAAAATGCTGAACTAACCCAAGGCATCTTTAACCTCACTAACCTAGAGTTTTTGAAGGAAAAACTCATGGTTTTGAGTGAAGGATTAAAGTTTGCACCTTCCAAATTTCTTGACAAGTTTGAAACATATAGATATAGAAAAATTTGCTAGGAAACTCAATATTAAAAAACATTTTTTGGAACATCCAAGTAATTACCCACAATCATCCCCTACTGACTTTAGCCACACAACACTTAGAAATAAGTCAGTTTTCAACCACAATGGCAGTTCTCATCAATTTATTGAGGTTTTTAAACGCATGGTTCAGGAGGACATTGGGAATATCCCCCCCCCCCCAACCTGTAAAAAAAAAAAGTAAAACAGTATAAGGAAGCTATTAAAAAACTAGAAGAAAATAATCAAGTAGTCATTAGGCCAGCAGATAAGGGGGAGGTTTGGTTATCCTCACCAGAGAGGAGTATCACGCAGAAATGCGGCGCCTACTCCAAGACCCGGAGACGTATAAAAAAATTACGAGGTAATCCCACGGAAACCCTAAGGAAATCGCTCCAAAAACATGTCAACAAGGGATTCCTGAAGACACCCCTTACGGCGAAACGTACGTCGGAGACGTTTGTTACAGCAGCACTTCTGGGTCCCAGTATCCCCTATCACCACACAGGATGATATAGAGGGTTTGGGGCGCACGCGAATCCTGAGAGATCACCATATCTCACAGTGACCGGCCCAAGCATTCACTGGCTCGCTTATATCTTGCTGAATACACCTCAGTGCTGGGTCTCTGGCACGGACAAATGTGAGTGAAATCGTTTTATCCTACATTGCTTTTAATCTTAAATAAATTTACTACACTATAAGACTTCCTTCATGGTCTCCTGTGAAGTCCTTCTTACATTGTAGCACCTGGCCATATCCCTCTAGTGGAGAGGAGTGGAGTCTCAGAACACCCCAGGATTTGGGAACATGCTGGTTTTGACCTTCCTGTAAAAAAGGGTTCAAACTTTTTGGTCAGTTGCCTTCTTCACTTTTTGGATGAGCACGGGTGGAGCAATCACTTACATTGAGAAACAGGATTCACGTGGTGTTGGGATACCTAAGTGGACATTTATTCACGATACTTATGACACTAATTACTATCTGTGTTAATTATTTATGCTATTTTTGTTGACCCATGTTTTTTATGTGTATGCATTATCTTATGTTGGCAGCACGCACATATAGTGCAGGGTGAAATACTTTGCAGGCATGTTTTTTTTCACTTTATTTAGCAGCCTAGTCAGCGCCATCACCTTAACTTTTTAATTGCTTTAAAAAAACAAATGTATTCATCAGTTTAGGCCAATATATATTCGACATGTTTGATTTAAAAAAATCGCAATCGGCTAATATTGATTGGATTGCGCAAAAGTTGCCACGTTTACAAACCATGAGAATTAATTTATGGCGTTTTTACTTGTATTTATTTTTTTTACTAGTAATGGTGGCGATCTGCGATTTTTCGCGGGACTTCGACATTGCGGCGGACAGTTTTGACACTTTTTTGGGACCATTGACATTTATACAGGGATCAGATCTAAAAAAAAAAAAAAAAACACTGATTACTGTATAAATGTCACTGACAGGGAAGAGGTTAACCTGCAAGGGGCAATGAAGGGGTTAAGTGTGTTCCCTGGGTGTGTTCTAACTGTGTGGGGGCTGGGCTGCCAGGGGCACGAAAAATTGAACTGATCCCGAGTACATGGATCAGTAGATCTCTGTCATGCCGCCTGTCAGAAGGGGGAACTGCCCCGTTTACATCGGCGGTTCCCCGTTCCTCCCATGTAGTAAGCAAAAGTGGGTTGTCGGCGGACATCGAGTCTGCCCAACCCACGGCCACAGTGAGGGCGTGTGGCGGGCACAAGAGCATGCCATAGGCAGCTATTTGCGTTACGCTGCCACTCTGCAGCATGTACGTGAGTCGGTCTGTTCTGTGCTCTTAAAATAAACCATCTAGTCTAAGACGATTTTTCATTATGTCATCAGAAGTAAAAACTAGAATAAACCATCCGTATGATAGGAAAATGTGTGTGCTGTCTGCATGCTTGCAGTTCTTCCTGCCTTAACCGTTCTAAATGGATACTTGTCTGAATTTGCATTGCCATTTAGAGTTGTTTATTATATAAAATGATTTCCCTCTTTTCCACTGTTTCAGGGGGGTGCAAGTTCAAGCTACAAAATCTGCTGCTACTGTCAAAAAGCATGACTTAAGTAAATGGAAATATGCGGAGCTGAGAGATGCAATCAATACTTCATGTGGTAAGTCAACAAAACAGACTTCTGCTGAAATGGCAGTAGGTCATTAAGGATAAGTACATTAGACAAAATGATACTTTACCTTGAGGCTGACATGATAGATGCAGAGTTCTATGTAAATGTTTTAAGTACTGAATGCCTAGATTATCTATATAGTTATTGGAGACAAAAGATCTCCCAGCTGATAGCTCAGCTTGTGTTGTTCAGTAGTTGGACATAAAGTAAATCTGTATGAGTATGGTTAGAATGAAGCATGGACTTCCTCCATGCAGAGCAAACAAACAGGGTCACTTATGGAATGTTATTGACCTCACAGATCAGTACCTTCAGGATCTTTGTGGAGAGAACTTGAGGCCCCTTTCACACGAACGGATACATTCCAGCTTTTAGCTGCAGATAGATGAAGTTATCTACCGCAGCTATACTGTGACAATGCTTTCCTATGGCCCCTTTCACACTGCATTTAGCAACGGTTTCGTTCCAGACGATTTCGAACGTTTAGAATAAATCGATTTGAATGCATCCAGGAACGATGTTATACAGCTAACCGCACGTATCTGCACGAATCTGCAGCTGAACTGTGTCAGCTATGGATAGCAATGGCAACAAGCATAGAAATCAATAGGAAGCACTTCAGGAATGTCAAGAATGTTAACAATGTTTCCACCGCAGCAGCATGTATCTGTGGCTAATCGGAATGTAACAAATGCAAGTAATCATTGTGCTTTATCTGACTAACTGATAGCAACAGCAGATCAGCTGATTCTATCCGTTCGTGTGAAAGGGGCCTGACAGTTCAGCAAAAGGAGAGAAGCAACCAAGACCCTGAGCCGCTGTAAAGCACTGCAGATAACCCAGACCTTGTTCATCATTACCAGAAGCATATAGTCATTTGAGGTGACAACAGTAACCAGCTAGTGACTCCATTTGTTTGCTGTGTATGAAGGGATACACAGATAGTCTAAGAGAAGTGCTGCTATCAACAATGGGTGTTTTTATATATAAGCTCTGGAAGTTTACTGCATAGTCATTAAGTGAAGAAATAGGGGGAACATAACATATAACATCAATAATGTAAACCTGTCACAAAGTAGTCAAGGAAAAGTGCATAGAATGAATGTTTGGCTTAACTTTCTTTACCTCTTGAACCTCCTTGTTGAATTTTAAAGATATGATCACTGACAAGTAGTGGGTGATTGAAGGGGTAGGAGGTGTGGTCAAGCTTAAATGTACAGAAATAAGTCAATATTTGCATATATTGTCAGCTGCCTAAAAGTATAAATCATATTTTTTTGTCACGTGGTTTTCACTCAACATATCTACTACTAGATGGACTTGTGCCTTTTTTGAGCCAGAATAACTATGTAACTATATCCTTTCCTTATGATTTTATTGAATCTAATACTCTGAGCTACCCAGTTTTATGACAGATTTACTTTTACTTTTGTAAGAACATATACAAACTTCATATTTTTTTTACTATCAAAGGGCAGTTGCATCTCTTCAGAAAGCCAATATTCCCTCCCCTTTATGAACATAAGTACTTTTTACATACTGAAACAGTGAGAATGCTTTCATCTAATGTCTGAATAAGTTAGTGAAAGAGAGAAGTTTTTCCATGTCACATTGATAATTCAACTTTTAATAGTATCTACCAGAAAAGGTGAATTCATAAGAATAATTATTTTGGCTGCTAAGAACAACTGAATGAGAACAATTCTTGAATTGAAGGGAATCTTTCTATGCTTAAATGTATTAAAGCAAGGGTGGGATCAGGTGAAATGTGTGCCCGTATACTGTCGGAGTTCATGCGGAATATCTTGTTCCAGTATGAGTGGAAAGACTTACATTTGCATTGGAGATGATACAGAGAATCCAGATCTCTACATTGGCTCCAATAGTCCGGAGCCGTGGTAGGATAGTATCTAGATCTAGTTTATAAGTATTGAGGTACCATCTATGAAGTACATTTTGGTAGGTTTCTCAATGGTTGATACATTGAGGGCTTTATAGGTATAGGCTGGTGTCTGAGAAGGGACCTGCCAGTTCTGATTCCTACATAAAGTATTAACGGCATAGAATTTGAAAAAGGGGCAGGTGACCAGCATTTCAGAAAAGGGACATAAATTACATTCTTCTTTTTTCATGCATTGTAGTTTTCCTTTAATCGTGTATTAGTGGAGTAATACTGCCTTACCTTAGCCATTGTAAATCACCCACTCTTCAGGAAAAAACTCTTTTTAAACAAAATATAGATGATGTTTAACCGCTTCCCATCCACATTCTATAGATAAGCACTCCACTGTATGATTCCCCATGGTGATGGAATGTTAATCTGCATCACACTTTTAGCAGCTAGCAGCTGTAATCATGTGTGCTGTTTTTTTAGACTGGGCTGTCAAGTCCCCATTACAGGCGGTCCCCAGGTTACAAACTAGATAGGCACTGTAGGTTTGTTCTTAAGTTGAATTTGTAAGTCGGAACAGGTAAATTTTTTTAAGTGTAACTCTAGGCAAACCAATGATTTCTAAGTTTTTCGGATAGCATAGGGAAGGGGTAACACCTCTGTAAGGTTTGTTTTGCTGTCTGTGCCCCTGTTTAGAAGATTTTACCTCACTTTCTGTCCCTATGAAAATTGAATTTTGAAAATTTTGAGGAGTTGTGGAAACAAGGATTGGTGATAAATCTTCAGTGGAGACACCTTTTTCCCATGATAACTCTTATAGGAGTGAATTTCCCTTCCTAGGGGGAGAATTCCTCTCACTTCCTGTTGTCTCCCTCCGTTTGTAAGTAGTAGTCGTTTGTAAGTCAGATGTTTGTGACTAGGGGACCTCGTGTAACTATGAGAAACCAGTCACCGTATTTCCAGATCACATGATCATTATATCAGTTAATAGGGAGGTTTAAACAAAATACGAATGTTATGTATAAAAATTTCAGCCTGTAATAATAAAAAATGAGAATGCATTCAAAGCAGTAACACACCGCTCAGACAGCAGAAGCCAGAGTGAAGTAATTAGTCCACAAATGGCATACCCACAACAGGTGCTCTGGCTGGCTCTCCACATCCAATAGGGAAATCCAATCCCAGTAAACTAAAAAGCCAGCACAACTGTAGATGCAATCTTCAGTAAATTTATTGGACAATGATCATGTGCAAAGAAAGTGCTTTCTTTGTACATTATCATTGTCCAATACATTTACTGAAGATTGCATCTACAGTTGTGCCGGCTTTTTAGTTTACCAAAAAATGAGAATGGGTTTATTAAAACCGTGTACCAAATAAAACCTTCTATAACCCAAAACATGTAAAATTTAGTTAGACAAATTAGTCAAAGTTAAGTTTACTCTGCTAAATTTGGTCTGCACATCTAAGCTTCAGAAAATTCTGGGCACAAAAGGGTTAACTCCCCTGACTGTATTACAGCTCTGAATCTCAAATAACCATTTAAAATGTTGCATAGTTTATTACCATCCCTCAAAAATGATTTTTAAACATGTATGTACTGAAGAGGCTTGAAAGTAACCTCTAAAATTCTACTGAGTTTGCTATGGACTCTTATCAATCATGTTTATTATAGTGCCTCTGGAGGAAGGAATTTGAGAACCAGTTTCAGTATGTGTGACAATGCTTGTAATAATGTTCAACTCATTATACATGGTTTGGTTAATAATTATACCATAGCTGTAGTTCTACTGCATGTACATATGAAATCCACTTTTTTTTTGGTAGAAAATAACTGCTAGGAATTTGTTCACTGTGATTTTTTTTTTTTACTCTAAAAAGGTTCTTGTGTTGGTTGTGGTCTTACTTTTCACCTAAATTAACATAAGTTAATTTTTTAATCTACCCCTCCTAAATCTTTATATTTTTTCTCACTTTTGATTATCTGTTATCTGTTTGATGTCGTAAATAAAATGTGCCTTTTTATGTCATTCTATTCTTCTCAGGTAACCCAGTTGTTATTATCAGTATGCCTATGGCACTTTAAGAAAAATCAATAAAAATACTCAGGATTTATGCAAGATTAAATTATCCCAAAAGCACTTAAAAATGTAAATTGATTTCTTCTAAATAAGCAAAATTCCAATTAGTAAAATGAATCAGTAATTTCCGGTATGACTTCCAAGCAGAACATCTCTGTGCTATCTTTAGCACATAAAATATTGTAACCACTCAGGCAGTGCTACTTTTATTAATGGATCTCTACTTTACAAAAATTACTTTAATGTCATTGTCTGCTTAGTGTGAAAAAGAGTTCTGTTAGTAGGCAACTGCCTCTGTTATCTAACACTTCATCCCCTTGTGCTCCCATTAAAAGTACCAGTATCTGGCTGTATTGTATGGAGAGCTGAACTCCATCTCACCTCTAGAGAGAAGACCACAGAGTTCCTAATAGATTGGCAAGCGATGTGATGTCTCAGACAGAAAGGGCAGCTCACTGGCAGAAAACAAATGACTAGAACAGTGATTGGGATTTTTTTTTTCTTACCATTTATGTTTTCCCCAAAGTGTTTTGCTAGTATGTCAGCAGGAATAATGTAGGATAACTCTGTGCATCTGACAGTTTTCCTTTAATTTTTTTTTTATTTACAAGTAAATATTCTGTTTCCTGCATGAAGTCAGTCATTTAAGTTTTGTTGTGGGGAAAAAAAATCTTGGTGATACTTAGGTAATGTGGATTTTTAATAATACATTAAAAGGCAACTTTAGTCAAAACACTGTAATCAGTATGTAATTCATGAATACCTATGTCTGTTTTCATTTCCGGATGCTCTATTTAGCAATAAGCTGCTGTTCTATGTTTTCTTTCCTGCTAATAACTGGATATAACGGGAATGCATGCCCAAATCAAAAAGGAAACTTCTAAGAGAATAACCCATATCTCTACTTGCATATGTAATGAGTTGAGTATCGGCATATTAGATACTGCTACACTCTGTACGTTTTCGCTGTGCATAATGTTTACTTTTTTACACAAGGCTATAGTATGCTGCAGTTGAGGTGAATAGAGAAGGTTGTCCATATCATGTTCTTTCATTAAGTATTTAGTATATTTTTGAGTGTGAATACAAAGCAATTCTCACCTGTCCTAGCAAGGCCCTTTCCCAGCATTAATAAGCTCCACACATTTTGCAAATGGCTGTTCTAAAGAGGATTTTAGAAGATCTTGCTGTCAGTGATGCTCTGAGATGCTGAATGAGTGGTTCGCCTGTCACCAATTCTCTCATAGCTCATAAACAATCCTTGGGTTTTCGTGATAATGTTTAATCAATATGGAAGCCCAGAGGACAAAAGTGAAACTTAAACAATTTATTAGAGTATTTGGGGCCCTGCATACTTTAGAGAAAAATACAGTTTTTTACTGTACATAGAAATAAGGTAACAATAAATGGATACATTTTGCTGAAGGTACAAGTAGTTAAATAAAAACATGAATGCAGTAATATACTTGTCACACCTTAAGAAATAGGTGTGACCAACACACTAAACATAAAATTGTATGGTAATAAAACATTTAAGCCCCCCAAGAGAGAGCCCAAAAAATAAACAGGACAAATCCTGAGGGCAAAGGAGAAGAGGAAAGACAGAAATATAAGAAAGGAGGGAGAGGGGAAAAAGAGAAAAAGGGAACCCAAAGAGTTTGGAAAAGGAAGGGGAAAGGGATCTTGAGCAATCAACGTGGTCCCAATCTTGAAGAGGTGATCATGGTGTGGTGTTGGGCTGGTCTGAGGGTAGTAACATACATTTTAAAGTGTCAGAGGTAGAGAAATTAAGCCAGATAAACCATAAAACCTTAAATTTCTCAAAGGTGTCATTATCTAAGACCATCCTTTCTTCCATTCACATAATATCATTTACAGTAGAAACCCACAAGGACAGTGGAGGGATGGTGGCCGTTTTCCAGAATAGAAGAATCAGTTGTCTAGTGGATGATAGGAAGAAACATGGCAAACTCCTCCGAGGGAGCACAGGCGTTCATACTCTGTCAGAGGTCTATGGATTTGGGAGGAGGCAAATACATTTGTGCAAAAAGAGGAAATGTGTATAAGGGATGAGCCAAGAAATGGTAATGCAAGCTATAATTTGTAGTGTGTGCCATCATCCAAAAAGAGACATTTGAAGGAGGAATGTATGGGGTATGGGTGTCCCACTAGCACCTAGGCACCATAACTAGAATAGGCATGGACTATCTCGGCACTCAAAACACAAATATATATAAGAAATCTTAAAACAATTTATTTGAAAAATATGACATACAACAACACACTATAAAAAATACAGCATTGGATACAAGCTCCAATAATTTTTACATCTGATGCCTGGAGTGGTCCCTGCAAGGGGTACCACCGGCCCTTAGCATGTAGGCTGTGGATGGTGTGAGGCTCTCGACCGGTTTTGCGGGGCTTCCGTTTCTTCAGGAGTTTTAAGCAGCATACAGCTATATTATTTTTTTAAAAAAAACTATGTATACACAAAAAATAAATGACAGAGCATTAGTATTCACAAAAAAAGAATAGGTAAGACTGGGAACAATCAAGATATGAACTTACCCACAATGATCACAGCCGAACATAAAGGTCAAGAGTACGCCCACTGAGGGGCTATCCCCCCCACGGCGGACATGGGGGACAAAGGGAGCTGTGTAACTAAATTAAGAAAAGATTGGTATAATTCAATCAGTCAGAGACGCCAAAAAAGGCATGTAAAGAGGTAACCCCGTGGTGGAAATGGGAAGGGGGGGAGGAGAAGAAATAGAATTGGAAGGAGAAACTGAAAAAAATGAAAAGGGGAGAAAGGCAATGGAAGAAGAGAATGAGCAGTAAAGAACAAAAGTAGAACGGGAAAGGGGAGAACATGGCAGGAAGGAAGGAAGAAAAAAAAAAAAACGAAAAAAAAAAGGGAATCAGGAGAAAAAGAGAAGGAAGAGGAATAAGATGAAGAAAGAAAGTGGGGAGGAGAGAACAAGAGAAAGAGAGGACGAGGGAGGGGGGAGGGGAGAAAAGGAGAAAGAAAAAAGAAAAAGGGAAAGAAAAAACAGGGATGTAAAGAGGAAAGGAAAAGAAGAGGAACACTGTGAGAAGCATAGATAAAAAGTACCAACGTGCCTAGGGAAACAGAATCAAGGTAAAATAGCAGGATATAAGCTATATACTGTAAACCCACCTTCCAATATAATGACGGCAGGGACAAGTTCCCCCAGAGACACTGTCAAGAAATAAGGAGCATATGTCCAAAATATACAGAGCCCGGACTCAGAGGGTAAGCTGAGAACCGGATTTAAGGAGGTATGCAAACAGCATGTCTGGAAAGATAAATGAAATACATAGTAAATGAGTAAGTTGCAAGGGCCAGCCGCCCAAGCAGACTGCAGGGAAGGACATAGGTCACTACACAGCCAACAGCTGCGGGGACCTGTAACAAAGCAAAAACTTACCAGACAAAGTAGTAAACGCAGGATGTCTCTTGGGAAAAGCAGTGCCGAAGGTGAGGCTGAAAGCTCCATTTATGCCCTGCATGGAGACGCCAGGAAATCAGCAACAGCTGAGCCCAGCGTGTCCATGCCTGACCCCTCCCAGACACTCAGAGAGGCGAGTGTGAGGCCAAACATGGTAACACCCTGGGAGGGCTGAGAACCAAGGCAAATGCAGCAGCGTTGCTAACAACGCTGCTGCAAGTAGAGAGGTCACATGCCCGCCGTACGGGGACAAATATCCTCAACCCTAGGAGGTATGGTCATGGTGGGATATGTATGTAGCATAGACGTAGCAATAGCAATTGGGATCGGATCGGGGCCCGCTAACAAGGCAGCAAAGCGCCCGACTGGAACCAAGTAATAGTACCACCAACATTTACAAACGGATCAAACGTAAACATAAATGACGCGGTAGAATAATTGCAGTAGTGAACATACAATGAATTATTTCAGATACACACAGAGTGATCACCGAGATCCACATGATTACATGTGGAACAAGGCATAGAATCGAAGATCAACCATTGTGATGATGCAAGAGCAGGCATTCATGGGGGTGGGTAGGGGAACAAAGAGCAGAGGGATCATGAGCAATGTGGGTTCTCACAGTAAGTCTACTTATAGAAAAGATCTATAACTGTGTGCCTCATTAATACCCGGGGGAGATTTTGCCCCCAAACGTTCAATCCACAGGGTTTCCCGCTGTAGGATGCGATGATCCCAATCTCCTCCCCTAGGATCCTCGGGGGATCACCTCCAGGACCATAAATTTCACCATTTTAATGTTATATCGGTGGTACAGACCAATATGTCTACCCACGGTGGTGAGTTTACCACCATAGGAGACATAGAGGTGGTCCCCGATACGCTGTCTAAACTCACGTATGGTCTTGCCTATATAAAAGGCACCGCATTCACAAACCATAAGGTACACTAGACCCCTAGTTGCGCAATTAGCATGGAACGAGGGTGAAAATTTCTGGCCATTGGAAAGTTCAAAGCAAGTACCTTCCAACACCCAGGGGCATCTGGGGCAATCTCCGCACCGGAACGTGCCCTGGGGCATGTGGAGGCAATTTGGTAATGACTACTAGTGAGTATGTCCCGAAGAGAGGTATCTCTCCTAAAAATTAGTTCCGGGGTGGAGCGAACATATTTTTTCAGGATATGGTGTTCAGCAAGGAGGTGCCAGTGTTTGGACAGGGCAGACTGCAGTGAGCTATGATGGGCAGAGTAGCGGGTGACCACCCCCACTGTCTCCCGTGTTTTAGGCCTGGGGCGTCTAAAAAGTAGGGAGTTGCGAGATTGTGAATAAGCCTTATTAAAGGCTTTTCTGAGAGTGGTGTGTGTATACCCTCTGGCTAGTAATTGTTGTCGGAGGGCTGTAGACTGGGATAGGAAATCCTTGTCTCTAGTGCAATTCCGCCGTAAACTTAAGTACTGGGCATATGGAATGCTTTGTACAAGAGAACGAGGGTGTGCACTAGACGCATACAGGAGGGTGTTGCCTGCAGTGGGCTTTCTGTATAAATCTGTCTCAATTTGATGTTGATCATTAATGACTAATCTGATATCCAGAAAGGGGATACTTTTCGGATCATATACATATGTGCAGTGAAGATTAAGTGAATTTCCATTAAGTTGTTGTATGAACTGGTGTAGTAAATCCACACCTCCAGTCTATATAATCAATAGGTCATCAATGAACCTGTACCAACACAGCACATGTGGAAAGTATGGTTGGAACAATTCTTCTGAGAAGATCGATCTTTCCCATTTATCCCAGGCCTTGGGCCTGTAAATAGAACTGTTCCATGAATGTAAAGTAATTTCTCGTAAGTATGAAGCATAGGAGTTCTAAGATAAAGTCCATTAGGGGCCATGCGTTGTGGTCCTGCTCATATAGAAAGGAGCCCGCCATCCGGACGCCCTGCCCATGGGGGATACTCGAGTAAAGAGCAAAAAGAGGAAAGGCGACAGGAGAAACATAGCAAGCTCCGCTTCTGTGATGCTATCATTCCCGGAAGCATGGATAATAGCGCCATGTCTGGAGTAAGAGTCAAAGATTCATCGTAGAGGCTACAGTATATGGAAAAAACCTGGGACCAAAAGGGTTGAATCCGGGGGCAATCCCGCCAAATGTGAAGGTGAGTTCCCTCAGCTGTGCCGCACCGCCAGCAGGTGGCTGGCACCGAAGGGAATATTTTGTAGAGGGAATGGGGGTCCCTGTACCATCTGGAGAGGAGTTAGATTTTTTTTTTTGTGTATAGCAGGATATGGAGGATTTATGCGTAAAGTGGAATGAGGTTAGCCAGTCTGCCGTTGTGAGCTCTTTCCCCAGTTCCGCGGACCCTGCGGATCATGCACTTTAACGTTTCACATTTAACCAGGGGACTAGTATAGTCGGAACTGTGGTTTACGACAAAGTCATGTATCGTCTCTTTAACCGCTGTAATACAAGGCTTATCCTTTAGTAAATTATAATTTAAGCGCCAGGAGTAGCCCCGGCGTGCCTTAGGCACGTGGGCCAAATGCAGGAGGACAGGAGCGTGGTGTCATAAAATAGTCAATACGACTATACCAGTTGTGGGCCACTGAGTAACAGCTGTAGTCTCTTTGAAAGGGGTGTTGTACACGCCAAACATCTATCAATTGGAAAGAGTGTAGAAGAGACTTAATGCGTGTGAGTGTAGAGTGGGAAATAGAAGACTTACCTGAGGAGGTGTCTGAGGACGGGGAAAGAGCCATGTTGAGATCTCCACCAAGGATGTAATAGGGGCCCCCAAAAGAATGCAAGCAGTCAAGGACAGTCGGCAAAAACCCCTCTTGTTCCTGATTAGGTCCATACACGTTAGCCACTGTAAAAATGGAGGAATTAAATTTTAGTTTGAGAAAAATAAAGCGACCAGAGGGGTCCATGTAAGAATCCAGGGCTTCCGGGATTTGTGGAAAGCTATAGAGACACCTTTTGATTTGGCCTGTGGGATTGTTCTGTGGAACAAAGTGTGGAAGTAACGGTTTCGGAGGGCAGAGATATTGTCCCCCCTAAAGTGCGTCTCCTGGAGGAATAGAATTTTAGTCCAAGCTTTGTGAAAATGGTATAATATCTGGCTCTTTTTCTCAGGGGTGTTAAAGCCTCTACAATTAAAAGAGTACAAGGTCACAGCACTATGGGATATCATGGCCGCAGGGTAGAAAGAGGAATGGAAAAATCACCTGAACACAAATCCCACGTCTATACAAGGCAGGTACCAATTTGCTCGGAGCATGGAGAGTTGAGATTTGGGAGTAGGGATAAGGAAAGGAGGGGGGGGGGGGAGAAAGAAGGGAGTGAAGAAGTGGTGAGAGGATTTCCCATCTGCATTCTTTGTGGTAGGAGGAACACTAAGCTGTAGGAGGGAACCACCAACATATAAATAAACAAAAATTAGGCCACTAGGTGGCATCATGTGACAATAAAGATAAGGGCTAGCAGCGAAAAGAAGAATGGGGATCAGCTCATAAGGGTCAATCTTCCAGAGACTTGTGAGAGGATGATCTGGAATGTTTCTTCTTTTGATTCAGGGTTCCTCAGGCCCGAGCTCCTGTGAACTCTGTCCAGCTTGAGTGGGGTAGTCTTTAGGCTTTTGAAACAGCTGGTTAAAGATGGCAGTGACTACTGCTGCTAGATCTTTGTGCTCAACCCTCTCAGGGATGCCCCTAAACCTAATGTTGTTCCTGTGATTTCTGTTTTCAATGGTGTCCTGCTAGTACATGATTTGCTGTAGCAAAACTATGAGAGTTCAAGGTCTCCTCATAAGACTGTACTGCATTACACAGCCCATCTGTTGTGTTTTCAATGTCCTCAATGCAGACCCCAGTTCTATTTTGAGTTCTGTGATCTCCTGTCTGTAGTTCTTTTCAATATGTTTAATATGTTCTGTTTCAATATTTTTATTGACATTTTTGAAAGAATGACAATGAAAAACATCTGCATAAAGAGCAATACCCATTATCTGAAACATTTGTAAATTCCCAAAAAAGGTGTGCATTATCAGTCAAAAAAAAAAGAGGACGTAAAGCCCCCAAACCCCGTGTTGAATAAAGAGTATGCCCATGAAAGTGTTACTTCCAGGCCTACCCAAGACATTTAGTGGCAGACCTAGGAGGCAAGCATAACTATTACGGGGAAAGCAACCCTATCTTGCAGAGGATCTATAAGTATCTAACCTACCCATTATGACATAATATTTACAATAAGACCAATGTAGGTCAATGGAGTTCAGGATTTGCCCTCTCTCCATGGAGAAGAGGGTCCCCCCTTCTAAGGGGGAGGAACCCCCTATTCTCCATTACTGAAGCTGCACATGCAGTACATTCTGAGCACACAATTCAGAAAAGAGAAAGGTAAGCAGGAAAAAGGGGAAGGAATGGAAAAAAAAAAGGGGGGGGGATTCCGGGGATCGTTGGTCAAGTATCTGATCCACAGGCCCCAGATTTTTTTCAAACAACTTCATCTTGTCATTGAGAACTGCTGAGAGCCTTTCATTAACCATCAGCCATAAAAGCTTTTGTTTAAGCTGGTCAAATGGAATAGCAGCAGACCTCCAGTTTCAAGCTATGGTTATCCTAGCAGATACAAATATTATAGTAAGGAGTAGCCTCTGGTTCTTCGAGGCTTCTTCAACTTTACTAGCCAACAGGGTATGTTTATGAGATTTTGTTAGATTCATTTGGGTGAGGGTGAAAATAAAATTATACACTCTGATCCAAAATCTTCTCACCTTGGGACATTGCCACCATATGTGGTATGCCGTTCCTTCCTGTCCACAGCCTCGAAAACACTTTGGAGAGGCTCCTGGGACATAGGTTGCCAATCTGGCCGGCACCATGTACCATCTCAGGCGAACCTTATAATTTGCTTCAATAATAGATGTATTGAGTTACCTCAATGCTGCCTGTGCAATCGAGTGCCTCTCCTCAATTTCAAGGCTCTCCTGGAGGTCTTGCTCCCATCTGACCATGTAATCCTGTTTGGCTGAATTGTGCATTAGGATAGTATACAGATCAGATAGATGACCCCGGACCTTATCATATTTATGACAGAGATATTCCATGTGTGACATAGTGACAAGATCACAATTGCCATATAAAGTGTGTAGATAGTGCTTCCATTGAATATATCAAAAGTGTTCCGAGGCTGGCAACTGGTACTTATCCATTAGGACCTGCTTAGTTAACATGCACTTGTTATCACAAAGGCCTGCAATGTGCATGACGCCTTTGCTAGTCCACCATTCAAATGCCTGGGGTGAAGTCCTTATTTCTAAGTAGAGGAAACAATGGACAGTGTGGAGACCCAAATTTGTGGGATATAGAGAGTCTGTCCCATACGCTAAATGAAAAGGAGAGGGGAAGGGCACAAAATTGGAGGTCAATCCTGAGCCAGTAAACATAGCATGGGATATCGGTCTCAATGGGCTAGAATGTGATTCAGTTTGCATCCACAGCAAGTGGGGCTGGTGGGAATGAAACCCGATAAGCTGGGCTACCTGTGCAGCATAGAAATATTTGAATAGATCAGGGACTCCCAGACTACCCTTAATTTTCGGAGTATATAATGTACGCCTGTTCACCCTAGGCCTCTTTTCTCCCCAAATAAACAGGAAAACGTTTCTTTGTACATTTGCAATTGGTAATGTGCAAAAGAAGTATAGAATTCTTGGAAAAATATTCATTTTTACAGAGTACAGTCTACCAAACCGTGATGGGGATGCAGTTGCCATCTAGCCAAATCTGCTGTTAGCTGTTTATTTAGTGCAGGCTAATTCCTAGAATATAGAGTATGTAGCGAGGGTGTCAGGATTATGCCCATGTAAGGAAGGGCCTCGTGTTCCCAAGCAAACTTATATGAAAGTTTAAGGGCTGCTACCACGTCATCCTATAAGGAGATATGTAACGCCCGTGACTTTTCATGGTTTATGGTAAGGCCAGAAATCTCTGAGAAAGGCTGAAGTATTGCATAAAGATTGGGGAGGGTGTTGATAGGCGTCGTCGGGACCGTTAACATATGATCTGCAAATGCGCATTTATGCTCCCTATCCCCGCACTCTATCCCCCTTACATCTGGGCAGTCGTGTATTTTAATTGTATTTTAATTGGAAGTGGTTCCAAAGCCAACACAAATGGCAAAGATGATAAAGGACAGCCCTGGCGAGTCCCCCTTTGAATTGTAAAATCCTGCGAGGAGTAGCCCTTGACCATTAGAGATGCAGTGGGTGAACTGTACAATACACGTAATATGAATAAGAATTTTGGGCCAAAACCGAGCTGGGACAGTACATAGAATAAAAAGTGCCAGGACAGGGAGTCAAAAGCCTTGCGTATATCTAGACACAGCAGCATACCCCGCCGGGGCCCTTTTCCATCCCAGTCAGAGTGAATGGCTTAGATAACATCAATAATTCCCCTGGTCTGATTCGATGCCTGGCGATTAGGGACAAACCCTGCTTGATCAGGATGTATGAATTGTGTAAGGATAGAGTTCAATCTAGAGGTTAGTGTTTTATACATAATTTTTAGGTCCACGTTTATCAGCGAGATCAGGCGGTAATTAGAGCAGTCACCGTGGTCCTTTCCCGGCTTTGGTATGACGTGTATATATACCGCATTCTCATGATCTGGGATATCATTACCTCATCGTATATCATTAAAATAGGTACATAAATGAGGGATAAGAATCTCTTAATATTTACTATAGTAATGACTCGAGAATCAATACAGGCTCGGGGCTTTAGAGGGATGTAAGGACATCTGTAAGGATTCTAATTTCAGACTCAAAAAATTCCTTATCCATAAGCTCAGTATGACCTTGCTGGAGCTGTGTCAATGGGATATCTTGGAAAAAGTCGTCCGTCCTTTCCGTAGGAAATTGGGTGGGCTGGCGGTATAGCCCTGAGAAATATGTGTGAAATTCTTGTATGATCGATTCTGGCTTTTGGGTCAGTTGCCCATTATGCAGTCTCAGTTTTGGCAGGGCCAACGTAAATACCCGGGGAACCAGTTTTCTGGCTAGCAGAGTGGTAGGTCTGTCACCCATGGTGTAATATTTATCTCTCGACCAACAGATACCTTTTTCCACCTGGGTGGTGAGGCTCAGAGGGATGTAAGGACATCTGTAAGGATTCTAATTTCAGACTCAAAAAATTCCTTATCCATAAGCTCAGTATGACCTTGCTGGAGCTGTGTCAATGGGATATCTTGGAAAAAGTCGTCCGTCCTTTCCGTAGGAAATTGGGTGGGCTGGCGGTATAGCCCTGAGAAATATGTGTGAAATTCTTGTATGATCGATTCTGGCTTTTGGGTCAGTTGCCCATTATGCAGTCTCAGTTTTGGCAGGGCCAACGTAAATACCCGGGGAACCAGTTTTCTGGCTAGCAGAGTGGTAGGTCTGTCACCCATGGTGTAATATTTATCTCTCGACCAACAGATACCTTTTTCCACCTGGGTGGTGAGGCTCAGAGGGATGTAAGGACATCTGTAAGGATTCTAATTTCAGACTCAAAAAATTCCTTATCCATAAGCTCAGTATGACCTTGCTGGAGCTGTGTCAATGGGATATCTTGGAAAAAGTCGTCCGTCCTTTCCGTAGGAAATTGGGTGGGCTGGCGGTATAGCCCTGAGAAATATGTGTGAAATTCTTGTATGATCGATTCTGGCTTTTGGGTCAGTTGCCCATTATGCAGTCTCAGTTTTGGCAGGGCCAACGTAAATACCCGGGGAACCAGTTTTCTGGCTAGCAGAGTGGTAGGTCTGTCACCCATGGTGTAATATTTATCTCTCGACCAACAGATACCTTTTTCCACCTGGGTGGTGAGGCTCAGGTTTAAAGCTAGTCTCGCTGAGTCTATTTTGTGTCTAATATCAACTAGAGGAGCTGCTCGCTGTTCATCTAGAAGGCTTTGCAATTGCTGTTTGATTGTATTCTCGGTTATATTTAGTCTTTGCAAGCAACTGGAGGAGTTTCATCCCGAATGGCTGCCATATGGGCAGCCCAATTTATAGTGGCAGATGTATCTAAAGAGAAGTTTTCCCAAAAAAAGGTGCGTAATTCAGTCTCTATCTCGGCATATATAATGGGGTCATTGAGCATTGACATGTTGAGAAGCCATGGGGAGGAATATGGCTTCATCCAGAGATCAGAGAGTGACAATTTGACCAGGGAATGATCCAACTAAGGAACAGGCAAGATTTTTGTTGATGTTCTATAAGGTAGTAGAGCTGTATGTGTAAATATATGATCTTTGTGTGAATATGTATTATGTACGTGTCAAAAGTTGGTGTAATCTCTAGTTGACAGTTCCCCTCCCACCATGCATTGACCAGACCACAGAGGTGTAGCAAACGAGCTATCTTTCTGCTGTTTTTAAGCACATTTTTGAAGACCACCCTATTTGGATCAGATTTATCCAGGATCCGATCAAGTGGGATGTTATTATCCCCCCCTAAAATTACCTGTCCTTGGGCCTTGGGTAGCAGTACCTTGAGCATGGTACTGAAAAATTCCACTTGTCCCAAGTTCAGGGCATAATAAGATATAAGGGAGACAAGTTGATCATTGATATGGCCTACCGCCATAATGTATCTGCCTGACTTTTATTCTAAAAGCATATTGCTACCCCACGTTTCTTTTCAATACCAGATGACAAGTAGTGTTGTGGGTACCTGACACTAAGAAATCTAGGGGCCGAAGTCCTAAAAAGTTTCCTGTAGTAACAGGATGTCGGCTCCCTACTTGTGATAATATTGGGAAGCTTTAGTTCTTTTGCCATTGTGCCATTGCGTCTTAGCCATCGTGGTTAGATAGAGAATATTCACCTAGATATATGTGATGAAGGGTCCAGGACCTAGGATGCGAAGTCGCTGCCTTCACCGTTCACCATAGCAATTTGGCTGGGCCAGAGCCACGGGGTCAAGATCCAACATAGGGAGGGAGAGGAGAACAAGAAATGAAAGAAGGTGAAATTGAAAACATATTACATGGCCAATAGCCTATCATACAAAATGTGATAAACAGAGGAATATATAAACTGTAACGGGTCAGAGCCCAGGTCACAAAGCGTGAAGTTGCCTTCACCATGAGATGCAGGCAAGATCACTGGAGGGGCATGTGTATTCACCCCGGCTCAATGTCTGTAATGCTGAGATACGAACAGGAGGCAAGGTAGGCAAGCCTGAGCTAGAAACCACCCCACAGGGGTGGTAGTGGTCGTACCACCTCCATCAATCCATCCAAACCATCCCAATCCAAAGAAATGAGGCAGCCCCCCAGTAGGATAAGGGGGAAATGGGATGGCAGGTCTATCAAGTGTGCGGTGGAGATCTCCGAGCTGGTGATGAGCGGTGCTCCACCCATAGTGCCTTACGAGGAGGTGAGGTCGTCTGAGGTTCCTTGGAGATGATACCCAGCTCCAACAGTATGGCTTCACCATCATGGAAAGTGCTGAAGGAGTGAGATTTGCCTTTGTATGTGAATGACAGTCTGAATGGAAAAGACCATCTATATTTAATCTGTCTATTCAGCAACTGCTGCAGTAAAGGCTTCAGATTTCTCAGTTTCTGTACTGTAGACAGGGCAAGATCAGTAAACAGCTGTAAAGGTGCACCAAAAAGTGACAAATCCTGTCTGCTTCTGGCAGGCATCATCAATTTTTCTTTAACCTTGTAATAGTGCGGTTTAGCTATCACGTCCTGTGGCAGGCCATTGGATCTAGGGGCAGTCAGAGCACGATGGATCCTGTCTACTTCCATCTGGTAAGGAGAGATGTCTGGTATCACGTCCTTCATTAGCCCCCTGATGCCCACATTATAGTGGCGCGACCTGTTCTCCGGGTCTTCAAGTTTAGCGTTGGCTTCCTCCAGCTAATCAGGACGATGATGATGGTGGAGTTCTGGTTGACCCGTGCGACTGTGTTGTCAACTTTAGATTCAATCATGTCAAATCTGTCTCCTATGCTCTGAATATCTCGTTTGAAGTTAGGGGTAATAATGGAGCAGGCCTGGGACAACTCTTGCTGGAGCACTGTTGAGAACTGGGCCAGGAGGTCTGTGTCCCCTGCATAAGGAGCTGGTTGTAGTGCATGCACATTTTGGCCAGGGCTGGGTTGGCTGAACAGTAAGTCAGCTGTTTCAGCCATGTTTCTGTCCATGGTGGAGGCCGGGGAACCAGCAGGCTCTGAAGTGCCCAGGACAATGGCAGAAGATAGGGTCAATGAAAATGGCTCACCCCTTTTGTCAGTGTTCTGTTTTCCAGAAGACTGAGAAGAGAAGGGGTCCCGTATTGCCTGAGACTGCCAGCCGTGTGTGGGCAGGGGTGGAGGTGATGGGGACCAAGCGTGGCCCTGGCCGCCTTGTGTCCCTTTCTTTCCTGGCACCATCTTGTGAGATTGTGTGTGATCAGGGGGAGGCACGCCGCTCTGCTCTGTTCCCACTGCTTGTACGGCCACTTCCTTGGCTGACCCAGTCCCCGCCGCTGCATCTCTCTCCAGGGGTGCCAAGCTGGTGGATGGTGGCTCCCTGCTCCTGAAGCTGAATATCGATGTGGTAAGCTGGCGGTGCATGGAGCTCATTCTGAGCATGTCCGATCCCAGGTCCATGCGCATGCGCTAACATAATGTTCAAAGTTCGGTTTAGTAGGCAGGGATTGCATTTATGTGTGGAGGGATTGTATCTGGGCTTCCATGTCCCATCCATCCCCTGTGAAAGGCTTTGGGAGCAGTGTGTGCGTCTGTCAGAGCCCTCAGGGGATGTAGAGCGGCCCCGTGTGCTCACCTGAACGGCGCCTTCTGACTCGGAGTGGGACAGTGAGGAAGACGCCAGCACCATCTTGGATTTTGCCTTGGTCTGTGATGCGGCCTAGGAACATGTAAAAAAGTATCCCAAATCGCCTCCTGCATGGCCGCCGCCGGACTTCTGTTCTTTGAGCTTGTCCTTACTCATTTGTGAGGTTTGGAGGAGAAAGTAGAGGAATTAATGCCCCATGGGAACTTCCAAGACCGGGAGCTTCAGATAGACACGTCTTACAGCTCCATGTGCTAAGCCAGGCGCCCCACCCTGCATACTTTAGATCAGGCATCCTCAAACTACGGCCCTCCAGCTGTTGCGGAAATACACATCCCATGAGGCATTGTAAAACTTTGAAATTCACAGACATGACTAAGCATGATGGGAATTGTAGTTCCTGAACAACTGGAGGGCCATAGTTTGAGGACACCTGCTTTAGATGTTCTACAAATTGACACAAGGGGTAGATTTACTAAAACTGTTCCACACATATGGTGTAGCTGTGCATAGTAACAGCTTGCTCAATTAAGCTTTGAAATTAAAATCTGGAATCTGGTTACTATGCACAGCTGCATAGATTCTATGTGCACCAGTTTAGTAAATCTCCCCCATTGAGTCTTTGACTCCCTGCCATCTTTCTTTGCTATCATAGCTTTTCATCACTATCTTTCACTGCCAATAATGAAAGGTTGCATTAAAGTGTTTGTTTCCCTAACAAAAAAAAATTGGATCCTGTTCTCTTAAAGCATGTTATACAGCACAGTGCTTGTGCTGTGTAATTTAGCCCCCTGTAACAACTGAAATACCTGGCTTATCCTGCCTGGCTATACACTCTCCCCTGTAAACTGACCATGGTATATCATGGCTGCTGAGCCCTGACATCAGTTTACATGCCTCCGTCATCCGCAGCCCTGCTCTCTGCTCTCCTCTGTGCTCCTGTGTCCTCCTCCCTTCTCCTCTCCCTTTCTGTCAGCTCGTACCGGCTATTTCTCTCCTCCAGCTATGTCTCTCCTCCTCCCTTCTCCTCTTCCTGGCTGACGTCAGCGGGGGTTTCTCGGCTCCGCCCACTTTGCTGTCAGACCTGGAAAGGAGAGAGTTGACTGGTCACATGAGCACTGATCTGCGCTATAAAATAAGGTATTTATCAGCGGATTTTTTACAAAACACATACAGTGGGGCACAGCATTTATATAACAGAGAGGATGGTAGCAACAACTTGAAGTGTGTTAACCACTTTAAAACTATGAATTCAGTTTTACCTGTGCTAAATTGTAAATAAAGTCTTAGTACAATATATTACTATTTAATTAGGTTTCTGCTGTTTGCAAGTCATGATTTTTTCTATTGTCTTACTGAATACATTTGCCAGTAAGCAATACTATGTTGACAAATGCCTGTACAGAATAAGAAGTCATTGAATGTGAGCAGCCAGTGACAAAGTCACCAGCCTCTAGTACTTTCACAAAAGAAAAATAATAAAATAAACACTTCTGATACAGACTACTGCTTTCTCCTCTGAAAACCAGATATATTTATTTGCCTTGATGCAAAAGACATAGCAATAGCTGCTATGGGAAATGGATTAGGATATCAATGAATGTCATTAAGACACGTGTGTACTTGCCTAAATGTTCTTGAATATTTGCTGTCTAGAGCTATATTTTACATATTCAATTTCAAACTGCAAGGCCATTACAACTAGTAGCAGAAAAAAAGGGGAATGGCAAATACATTTAATATTAAAGTTGTTTGTAGGTTAACATGGTATGTCGGATAGCATTTATTCATGAAGATACTTCATTTTTAGAAAAAAAAATGCAGGTATGTGTTATTTATTCATCAAATACTTTGAGCCTGTTGTCATTTTCATGAATATGTCACATAAATAAAGTACCTTACCTAGATATGGCATCCATCTTATAACAGCAGAATAAAAAAAGCATAAATAAGAATGTTGGCCTAGCAGTGCTGACATTATCTGGGCACTCTGATATTTCTTGGTAGCATTAACCAAAATATATTTTCTCATAAATCTCTTGAACAGACATTGAGCTTCTGGCAGCATGCAGAGAGGAGTTTCACAGGCGGCTCAAAGTTTATCATGCCTGGAAATCCAAGAACAAGAAGCGCAATGCAGAGACTGAACAGCGAGCTCCAAAGTCGATTACAGACTATGGTAGGTCTAAGTCATCCAGGAATGCAGAATGTTAAGTTCTGTTGCTGCATAAGTGTTTGCTGGTTTTTATGGTAATTATTCTCAGCAGGCCAGACACCAGTATATTTTTTTGTATGGAAACGCTTTACAAATTAAGAGAACTAGCAAAAGTGGGCATTTTACCAGAATGAGCAAAGTTAGGAATATTACAAATAATGCTGAAGAAATGTTTTAGTTGGATGTATGGTCAGGGGAGAAGGGGTCTTTATACAGCTTTGGCCTAGAATCTAACTTCTTATAACACAAACTTTCTAAAGATCAGCATAGTTACTTTGCACTTTATTAGATATGCTCATTTATTCCCTTTAGTTGAAATGACAAGTTCACTTTAAATCTTCCACTCTCAAGGTCGAAGTATGAGTGGTAGTCCCTTTTATTAGATAAACTGTGTTGAAAACACATTTAGGTTATTGTGAGCTGGGCTACAGTGTAATCGTTGTTGGAAAATTCTGTGTGAACATCATGTTCATGAAGCTGAAGCAATGCACATTCTACTTTTTAATAAATTAAAACCCTTTGTTCCTTATCTGGGCAAAGCTATGCAAACTGTTCCCCTGCATCTGTGGACAGCTGTGCATCCTGACAATCAGAATATCAAGTGCCTCTACAGCAGGGGTAGGCAACCTTAGAGGTGGAGATCTACATCAACAACATGGGAGAAGTCAAAGATCACCGGGCACAGTGTCGCCTCCCCACTCCTGATTTAAACCCCTAATTGCCATACTACTGTGTAGCAATGGAATGCATTGCACAGCAATCATGGGTTTAAATCAGGTGGTGAGGAGGCATATCGCCTTCTCAGCACCTGTCAAACACACTCTGATCGCTTTTCAGGAGACCAGAAGTGCTTGCTGCACTTGTGAATGAACCCTTACTGTTCTGAGCCCCCTATAAGCCTGCTTTCACACTGATGTGCTGTGATTTACCTGTACCACAGGTGCAGTGCAGTGCATCTGCAACTTTCCTGGGTTAGCTGAGCTTTGCCATAGACTTTTATTATATCCTGCAGGTGTGGGGAAAGGGCACCAAAACTCTTGCATTCAGAAAGTGCACCAAACCCTCATGATTTAGTAGAAGTCTATGGCTAAGTGCAGCAAACCTGGAGGAAAGCTGCAGGAACACTGCACTGCACCCATAGGGTGGGTAAACCGCAGCACATCAGTGTGAAAGCAGCCCTATAATATTATGCCCAGTGTATTGCTTCACACTGACCTGAAGATCTCTTCTTTCCTGCTGCTGGCACCACTCTGGAGACCGCTAGCCAGGATAAGAGGTGGAGTTCAGTTGGGATCAGCTTATGTGGCTCTTGCTCCCTACTACAGCTCCAACTTTACAAATAACCCCTCTGCATTGCACTCGGTTGGATGCTCTGGAATGGTGGGTCAGCAAGCCCAGACCGTGATCTACCAGTCAACTGACCTAGATCTACTGGTTGCTGACCCCCGCTCTACAGGCTAATAATGTAGAGATTTTGACAACTGGCTGATGCATAAAAAAAACATTAGTATACCATTTCCAGATACATAGATGGTCATTGGGACATAAAGGCATATGCCTTTCTGAAGTCAGTTTAGACAGTTTAGTTTTTTTCTAGCTGACCTTTTTTTATAACCTGCCTTGTTATTATACCATTTTTAAATTAAGACATCAGTTCAAAGCATTTTAATTTTTATGTAATGTGTTGAATTCAAAATAACTGGTATTTATTTACAGATTTTGCTCCATTTATGAACAACAACCGTAAGTGTGGAGATGGTAAACAAACTAACCAAAAGGAAGCGGGAAAGGTGTCTAAACCTTATGCTACTAACCATTATAACATTTGCTACAGTTATGGAAACCATGCAAACATTTACATACAAAATGTACTTTTGTGAGTCCCCCAATCATACAGTGCATCCGGAAAGTATTCACAGCATTTCACTTTTTCCACATTTTGTTATGTTACAGCCTTATTCCAAAATTGATTAAATTCATAATTTTCCTCAAAATTTTACAAACAATACTCCATAATGATGTTAAAGAAGTTTGTTTGAAATCTTTGCAAATTTATTAAAAAAATCACATGTACATATATTCACAGCCTTTGCTCATTACTTTGTTGAAGCACTTTTGGCACCAGTTAGAGCCTCAAGTCTTTTTGAGTGTAATGCTACAAGCTTGGCACACCTATTTTTGGGCAGTTTCTCCCATTCTTCTTTGCAAGACCTCTCAAGCTCCATCAGGTTGGATGGGGAGCTTTGGTGCACAGCCATTTTCAGATCTCTTTAGAGATGTTCAATCATGTTCAAGTCTGGGCTCTGGCTGGGCCACTCAGGACATTCACAGAGTTGTCTCGTAGCCACTGCTTTGTTCTCTTGGCTGTGTGCTTAGGGTTATTGTCCTGTTGGAAGATGAACCTTTGTCCCAGTCTGAGGTCCAGAGCACTCTGGAGCAGGTTTTCATCAAAGATGTCTCTGCACATTGCTGCGTTCATCTTTCCCTTGATCCTGACTAGTCTCCCAGTTTCTGCAACTGAAAAACATCCGCACAGCATGCTGTTGCCACCACCATGCTTCACTGTAGGGTTGGTATTGGCCAGGTGATGGGCGTTGCCTGGTTTCCTCCAGACATGACGTTTGCCATTCAGGCCAATGAACTCAATCTTTGTTTCATCAGACCAGATAATTTTTATTTCTTATGGTCTGAGAGTCCTTCAGGTGCCTTTTGGCAAACTCCAGGCAGGTTGTCATGTGCCTTTTACTGAGGAGTGGCTTCCGTCTGGCCACTCTGCCATTCAGACCTGATTGGTGGAGTGCTGCAGAGATGGTTGTTCTTCTGGAAGGGTCTCCTCTCTGCACATCTAAACATTGGAGCTCTATCAGAGTGACCATTGGATTCTTGGTCACCTCCCTGATTAAGGCCCTTCTCCCCTGATTGCTTAGTTTGGCTGGGCGACCGCTCTAGGAAGAGTCCTGGTGGTTGCAAACGTCTTCCATTTACAGATGATGAAGACCACTGTGCTCATTGGGACCTTCAATGCTGTAGAATTTTTTCTTTACCCTTCCCCAGATCTGTGCCTCGATACAATCCTGTCTCAAATGTCTACAGACAATTCCTTGGACTTCATGCCTTGGTTTGTGTTCTGACATGCACTATTAACTGTGGGACCTTATATAGACAGGTGTGTGCCTTTCCAAATCATGTCCAATCAACCGAATATACCACAGGTTGGCTCCAATCAAGTTGTAGAAACATCTCAAGGATGATCAGGGGAAACGGGATGCACCTGAGCTCAATTTTGAGTGTTGTGGCAAAGGCTGTGAATACTTATGTACATGTGATATATTTTTTTTTTTTTATATATATTTGCAAAGATTTCAAACAAACATCTTTCACGTCATTATGGGGTATTGTTTGTAGACTTTTGAGGAAATTATGAATTTAATCAATTTTGGAATAAGGCTGTAACATAAGAAAATGTGGAAAAAGTGAAGAGCTATGAATACTTTCCAGATGAACCATAAGCTGGACTGTAATTATGCCTCTTCAGCTGGCACTAAGTGTGCACTCTAGTTGAAAAAAGAAAAAAAAGTGAGAGGTTTTCACATACCCACCACGTGAGCCCTTTGGTGTATTTAACACGGTTGAACAGAATCTAGTGACCAAATAAGCCCATCAATACATACATATGAGAATCCAGCAGTAGGTAGGGTGCCATGGACTCTACAGATTATGTCAATTTAACACAGACTTTCTTAGGGTTCATGGATAGCATCTCACTCCTTTTTCTTGTTATCCGGACGTTGCTATTTAACCCCTTGACAGCCAAACAAGTACCATATATATCATGGCATCAAAGGGTTAAATCAAGCTCACAGCTACGATAGCAGCTACATAAAAGTTTATGTAGGGAGGTGAGGGATGGGTCAGAAATGCTGGGCCAGCTCAGAGAGTAACTAGATACTCCTAGAAGAGTAGAGGGCTAGGATATGCAAGGAGAGAAGAGGCTGTTCTAGGAAACTGGCTCATGTAATAGTCTGTTCTATCAAGCCCAAAGACACATGAATTAAAATTACTTTATGGAAATGCTGCAATTAAGTATTTAAAGTATGAGATTTTGTGTGTTTTTTTTAAGTTGGTGGCAGAGTCTTGTTAAAATGATTCATAAAATGTAACAGTTAAATAATTTACATAGGCACACATTAGTTACCCACTTACCAATTTCCTAAACTGTTTTTACTGATTTGCTCTGCACCCATATACTATTAAAGGTTTTTTTTTTCATTTTAAATAAAATGGCTAAATTTGTTTTGCATGGAAAGGTTTTATACTGATTCACATACCTGTAGCAAAGTGCTTGAGGAGTGAGAAGCTGTAATATGGTGCCGCTCTGTATAATTCTCTAACTATCTTGGTGTGGTGCTGTACATTGCTATACATCATCAGCTACATGAAAGCTTTGCTTTAAGGAGCAGTGATGATGTGTGCGCTGCTCTAACATAAAGAAAACAATTACTGGTTCAAATACAGTATGTAAATATTTCTTTTCTCATTGGTTGGTGCTGCAAACTGCAGTTTGCACATTATCATTTTCCTTTCTCTTTCCTTAACGAATAAGTTGCCTTGTGTCATGTTAAGAAAACATTGTTGCTCCTGGGTTTGAAAATGTTAAAATAGAAAAGATAACACAAAGGAGGGCATTCACTAAAATTGGAACGTGCAAAATCTGGTGCAACTCTGTATAAAAACCAGTTTCCAGGTTTAGGCTGGGTTCTCACTAGTACGACACTACAGTCTTACGACTGTGAATTCGTCTTTGCCCTGCAACTTGAAGTCCGACTTCCATCCAACTTCAATGAATGGGTTCCCACTTTAATCCTGAAAATACCAGGCACTGTGTGTCTGGTATGAATCGTGAAGGGGAACCCCACACCAAATAAAAAAAAAAAAAAGGCATGGGATTCCCCCTCCAAGACCATACCAGGCCCCTCTGTCTGGTATGGACTTTAAGGGGAACCCCCATGCCAAAAAAAACACGTGGGGTCCCCCTGAAATCCATACCAGAGCCTTATCAGAGCAGCTAACCCGACAGGTCAGGAAAGTGGGTGGGGACAAGTGAGCACCCCCCTGAACCATACCTCAATATGGGGGTGTGGGTGCTTTGAGGCAGGGGGGAGCCCTGCGCCCCCCCACCCCAAAGCACCTTAGGGTGGGGGGCCAGGATCTGGGGGCCCCCTTGTTAAAGGGGGATTCCAGATTCCAATAAGCCCCCCGCCTACAGACCCTGACAACCACCGGCCAGGGTTGTCGGGAAAGAGGCCCTTGGGGGAGAAGGGCAGGGCCCCCCTGCCCTAAAGCACCCACACCCCTATGTTGAGGGCATGTGGCTTGGTATGGTTCAAGAGGGGGGCACTCGCTTGTCCCCACCCCATTTCCTGACCTGCCAGGCTGCCTGCTTGGATAAAGGACTGGTATTGATTCCGGGGGGGACCCCACGCCATTTCTTTGGCATGGGGGTCCCCCTTAAAATCCATACCAGACCAAGGGGCCTGGTATGGTCTTGCAGGGGGAAACTCATGTTGTTTTTTTTTTTTTTTTAACACGTCATGCGACATGTGCTCCCAATGTCGGAGCGTTTGTCATACCAATGTGAACCCAGCCTTATGTTCAAAGCTTAATTTAACAAGCTGAAGTTAGAAGCTGATTGGCTACCATGCAAAGCTGCACTAGATTCTGAGTGCTCCGGTTTTAGTAAATCTCTCCTACGCAGTTCACATTAAATTTCCTGTCTGTATATGTTTGGTGTTGACAGTATAGTGTTTGCAATTACATTGTGATTAATTAACTATATTCTTGTAATAAACAAATTGATTAACTATTTTCTTGTAATAAACACTCAGTGTTTTCTTAATTCATGATCACGTGGCGTGAGAAATAAAAAGTTACCTACCTCTAACAGGTTAAAGGAGGCAGGATCTTTACAGCAGATGGGTCTATACGGTTCTTTCTTCAGCTTAAAAAGATATGCTTGCTTTGGTTTTCTTTTTCTGTACTATGTTTTGATAAATTAAAAATGCTGAAATTACGCATTTAGCATTCTCAAAAAAGCATTTTGACAAACAGCTGGTGAACTTTAGGCCCACATGACATTGAAACAAGTTAGTAAATGTCAAGACAGCAGCTTCTATCACCAATATAATTGTGTATTTTTTTTTACCCCTTACTGTGCGGTGGGGGGGGTGGACAAGTTAAGTAGGCGTTAGGTGCAGAACAGTACACTTGATATTTGTACACACATTTGACACCCCCCCCCCCCCGTACAGGGTGACTCAGTACGTTGTTTGCTAGAGGAGCATTATCAGCCTACACTATCTGCAGGATAAAACATTTTTCCAGCGACCCGCTCCTGCTGTGATTGGACATTGCGTCCGCTGGGACCTGAGGATCGTTCTGAGGAGAGGCAGAAAGGTGGACAAGGCAGATTGCTGTTCTAGCAGAGGGGAAAATGGAGATCTTGGCCAGGTCATGTGGAGCCATAGATCTCAGTTTAACCCTAGTCAAAGCAGCACCCCCCCCACAGTTGTAAAGCACCCCCTAGGGACACACTTAACCCTTTGATTGCCCCTGATGTTAACCCCTTCCCTGCCAGTGTCATTAGTACAGTGATGGTGCATTTTTTTTAGCACAGATCACTGTAATAATGTCATTGGTCCCCAAAAAGTGTCAGGTGTCCGGTTTGTCCATCGCAATGTCACAGGCCTGCTAATAATTGCTGATCGCCGCCATTACTAGTAAAAAAAATAAATAAATAAAATATCCATAACAATATCCCATAGTTTGTAGATGCTATAAACTTTTGAGCAAAGCAATGAATTTGCGCTTATTGGGATTTTTTTTTACGAAAAATATGTAGCAGAATACATATTGACCTAACTTGATAAAGAAATTAGATTTTTTTACATTTTTTTTATTGGATATGTTTTATAGCAGAAATTAAAAAAATATTGTTTTTTTTCCAGAATTGTCAGTCTTTTTTTGTTAATAGTGCAAAAAATAAAAACCACAGAGGTGATCAAATACCGCCAAAAGAAAGCTCTATTTGTGGGGGGGGGGGGGGGGT
>BLSH010135754.1:309769-325993 GCA_018402905.1 Glandirana rugosa
AAGGACATCAATTTTATTTGGTTACAGTGTCCTACAACCGCACAATTGCCAGGTAAAGTAACGCAGTGCTGTATCACAGAAAATGGCCTGGTCAGGAAGGGGGATGAACCTGAGGAAGTTGAAGTGGTTAAGAGAGAGAGAGCTCTATAACCTAAAGCATTCTTATGTTTGTACTGACTTGAATTAAAGTTTAGGGACTACCTGCTGCTAACCACCCCCCCATCATTGCCTCCTTATTGCTATTCAAGCTACCCATCAATTTCATGGGTCAGTAGTGAGACACGAGAGGTGGAAAGGGGCAGGCAAGCCCTGGATTTTGCTTCCTCAAGTTGATATGCATATGCCTGTGGTTATGGTCTTCCCAAAAGTAGAGTAGAAAAGGCACTCAAAGAGCAGGTAAGAGCATCTGAATCTAATTGTGTTACTATATAAAGCCTAGCTAAACCCAAAAATATATTGCAGCATGCCAATCCTTAAATTTGGTGGCAGCATTACTTTTCTTTTTTTTTTTTAGGTATTTTTCCATAATTTGCACCCGGTGATCCGGGCAATAAATCTGTTATTTCAACTTTCTTTAACAGACTAAACTGTCTAGAAAAAGTGGCAGTTATAGGGTTGTGAAAAAGCACCTAACACTAATGTGGGTGTTTACAATGGTCAGCTTGTATTCATTAAGGCCCCTTTCACACACACGGACCGTTTGTCCGTTTTTCATCCATCTGTTGATGGATGAAAAACGGACATCAATGCATCTCTATGGAAAAATGGATGACAACTGATGATCATTCACTTGCATCCGTTTTCATCCGCTTCCGTCAGCATCTGTTTTTTTGAACGGATGAAAGTCCTATTTTTCATCCGTCAAAAAAACGGATCGGACGAAAAACGGATGTAAACTGACGAACGGTCAGTTTTTCGTCCGTTTTTGCATTGGTAGTGGATGTAAAAAAAAACTGATGAAAAACTGATGACCACAGATGAAAAAAACGGATGAAAAAAAACGGATGAAAAAAACTGATGAAAAACGGATGAACTGATGAACGGTCCGTGTGTGTGAAAGGACCCTTAGTTAGAAACTGCAAGTGCTTCAGCTGGTTATATTGAACAGGGACACTCCCATTCGGGAATCAGTATTCCAAGGACATAGTTGAAAATTCAGCTTTTTCTTAAGAACAGAAAAAGGTAGGACTCTCTTCCAAAGTTTAACATACTTCCAATATACATACATATTTTTATTTTCCTAAGGATTTTTTTTTTTCTGCTCAAAATTGGAGTTGCTCTTTAAAAATTAAAGCTGGTTTGTAAGAAACTTCAACACACTTATTTCCCTTCAGCATGAGAGAATAGGTCTGCAAGCATTTTAAACTTATTTGCAACTATAAATTCAGTGGTGTCATAGAACTGGTACCACATCTAACATTATGCAAAACATTCACACAAATAAAGCCTAGGGTGCCTGCTACAGACAGCTTACCTGCAAATGACTCCTGAATATTTACCCATTCCCTTCTGTAAAAACGCAGACCTAGCTCACATAATTCTTAAAGGTCTAATTGAGCTTCATATTATTTCAGCAAAAATAAGGGAAAGTACTGAGCCATGTAATATAATTTCATCCTTTTTAAAAGTACACCATTTTTCAAATTTAGACTTGAAAGCCAAGCACTGTAATAAAGTAAATGCTACATAATATGACAAACTTTAGCTCTAGGCAATAATACTGCAGAATGGACAAAAAGCAATACAGGCCCATTATCCTGTATGAATTTCTAATGCAGTATCGATGGCCGTTATGAAACTAGGCACGTAGTATAGCTAATGGAGAATTTTTATGTTATTTTATGCTCTAGGTAGGAGGAATAAAATGTACACTAGGCTGCAGTCAGTATCTCCTGTTAGTCAAGGAAAAATACCCCTTTACAGAAATGCATTAACCAATCAGCAGTCGTCTGTCATTGACCTAAGTGCGTCAGTTATCTTTGTACTACCATAACAGGCCCGTAAACTTCTATAACAAGATATGTAAAGTGCAGGTTTTCTTTACATAAGAACACTTCCATTAGAAATTCAATAATGTGGGGTTGATTCCTCACTTAGCAATGGTACACTGAACCAATCATATGCCAATTTATGCTATAGTGGCCAACGTAAAATAGTAGGGCTATTATTTAATGTATCTTGCATACAACCCTATCACATTTTAGTCATCAGCAAAAGAGTTTGCCTTGGTCCTCTGCATAGTAAGGTTTCAAGGGTGCCAAGATGGCATACAGTACTCACTTAGATTAGGGTGAGGAGCTTAGGTCAACTGAAAACACCTTCATTGGGCATAATTTTGGTACAGCTTTATTAAAAAATGATGTCACCACTTTACATAGCTCACTTGTTATATGACTGGAGGCTATAAAAAAATGAAATTGACATTTTTGCTGAATAATTGTTATTTGTATGTAGCCCAACAGAATCCAGTTGTACAGCTGCCTGCCAGGCAACAGGAGATTGAAGTAAACAGGCAACAGCGTTACTTCCGTATTCCATTTATTCGTCCTGCTGACCAGTACAAGGAGCCTCAGAACAAGAAAAAGGGCTGGTGGTATGCACATTTTGATGGTCCATGGATTGCTCGTCAGATGGAACTGCATCCAGACAAACCTCCCATCCTATTAGTTGCAGGTGTGCTTCCTTATTTTTTAAATAATGCCTAGTAAAATGTATTTGTATTAGAGGTAGGTTAAAGACATTTTGGAACTGCGCTAATAGCACGCTTCTATTTTTAACGTTCTTATTTTGGTGTATAGTTGTGAATTGCACTCAAGAATATTTCATTTGATTAACTTTCAATAAAAACTTTGGTAAATTAAAAAGCCATGCAACAAGTATAGCCTTGTATGCATTTCAGATGTATTAATCCAGTGGAGGAGGCCCCCTCCAACCCTGTTCACCCAGGGGCGGTAACTGTTTTTTGTACTGTCAACGTACATGTAATGTTTTGATTGTTATATATGTATGCGGGCACAGTTTTATATACATAATAGTATTTTTAGATTTTTTTTAAAGCATAAGTTTAGCCAAATTATTTTTTTTCAACACACATCTGAAACAAAAAACAAATATAAAGCAGCTCACAGAGACTTAATTGTGGTGGTTGCATTGGGTGTCTTTCTTGAAGTTTTTTCCTTTATCTTGGTGAATCAGCCAGTAGCACACCTTCTATCCAAGGGTGATAATGCCCACTCGCCCTACTATATCAGGACAACAGACATAGGACAGAATTTATAAAACACCCCTCATCTCCTCTGCTTCATAAAATAAAAGGACAGGGTTTTCTAATCCTTAAAGATATCTATAACAATGTAATTATTAAGGATGCAGTGTGGGCATTTAGTGAAGTTGTTATCTGACAGGATTCTGGCAAGATCTACATGTATTTTTGCACTTCTTAGACCAATATAACAAAACACTTTCAGCTTTATATATAACAGACCTAAAGAGACCAAAGAAGAGAATTTTATTGTTAGGATCTACATAACCTTTAAAGACGCTATCAATCTTCCTACCTGCACCTTGTGGTTTTCACTTCCATAAGATGTGCATTGATAATGTAGTTTTGTGGTGTTCACATCCTATAGTAGAGTAAATCTTCTCATCCCTTTGTCAAAAGCTTCTTTTAGTGTTCAAACATGAGGCATGCTGAATGGTACTGCACAGGTTCATGCATGACCTCTGCCTGTAGTGCGAGCTCATGCAGTTTCATATCATTAGCACTTACACATTTGTGATGCAACACAGAGGAAATGGTGAGTCATGCATTGGATGCTGTGTGACCCAGAATAAGAAGTAGCCCGTCCATATAAATAAACTAAGTCAATTAATACATGGATATAGAGGAATAAATTAGCCATGACACTGCAAACTGTAACCACAACACGTGAGCCCATTGGGAGTATAACTACAGTAATACCTAGTTAAAGAGGAAGTAAACCCAGATTGGGTTTACTTCCTCTGTATTCCCCTGCAAAGTAGATGCATAATGGGCTACTATGCGTCGCATAGTAGCCCATTAAGTGTCACTTACCTGCAAACAAAGCCTGCGATGTCTTGTGCTGGCCACGTCCATCTTCAGCCCCTCTTCCTTCCGGGGCCGCGATCTCTGGCTCTGTGACTAGCCGGAGTCTCGTGACGTCACTCCCGTGCATGCGAGCAGGAGCCGCCAGTCACAACACGATCACAGTGAAGAAACGGCACGGAGGCCTTTCCTTCACTGCGCATGTGCCGAAATGACTTCGGCACAGCTAGTACACTGCATATCTCCTGAACCGTGCAGGTTTGGGAGATATGCAGGGCACCTACAGGTACCTTATTATAGGCTTACCTGTAGGTGAAATTGGTTGTCACGAGTTGACAACCACTTTAATCCGGCCATACAAGGTTCGAATCATGGCTGGTTCCGCAGGAACCAGCCAAGATTTGAACCGTTAATGGGCAGGCTGAATGTACCAAATTGATTGATCAACCTGCATTCAACCAGAATACAACCAGCCTTTCGGATTTTCTTGCGATTATCGCTTGTAGCTGCTATAGTTGCTAGCGATAATCACTGTCTTCTCCCCATGGGGATGGCTTTCCCTGCACCCCACCGGGAGAAGACAATGGCTCGGGAGGAGGGATTTCCGCATCAACACTGTCCATGTAGATGGGGGAATCAAGCTAAATTCTTTCCTGCAACCAAATTCACTCCATGTATGGCCCGCCTTCATGTATAATGCGGGGATGGGGAGGCCCTGCAGTTCTGTGCATGTATGGCCTTTTGTTCATAGTCCCCAGTGGAAAAGTCTACTTGAAAATCTCCTGGGAGAAGGACTGGAGTTCCGCGGAACTCTGGTTTCTGGTCCAGGTTGCCAGCTGATTTGTTGTATTTAGAAGGGGTGTATATAATACAAGAAGTGCAAAGGGAGCTTTCAAAGTTAAGTTCCTTAAAAATATTGTTCAGTTTTTGAAAAATGATTACAATTACATAAACCTGTATGTTGAGCATACGATTTGTAGAATGATTTCTTCTGAAATATGTGTGTTATTTTCAGGCAAAGATGACATGGAAATGTGTGAACTAAACCTTGAAGAAACTGGATTAACAAGAAAACGAGGCGCAGAAATTCTTCCTAGACAATTTGAAGAGATTTGGGAGCGTTGTGGTGGTATCCAGTACTTGAGTAATGCTATTGAAAGCAGACAAGCTCGGCCAACCTATGCCACGGCAATGCTGCAAAACCTACTCAAGTAGCTGGCTAATGATTGAATTGTTGCACTAAGAGATTAGTACATATGGGTTTATGTAAAGGGAAGTAACCTCTGCAAGAGGAACTAGACATTCCATAATAATAGAGAAGTTTTAATATAAAGCAGACAGGTTTTATTAATTGCAGAGATTTCTTAATTCATACTTTTTGATGTTTTGATCTAGTAGCACAATAGAGTTGTTGTCTGTGGCCCTAGTAGGCTATTTTTTAGGGTTTTTTTAAATTTTATTTATCATGCTTCTTGAGGCCTTACCTTTGATAATTTGTTTTTTCTGCATCAACATAAAGTCAAATAGGGCGATATTTTCCAAGCAGGAGAAAGCCATGAAGCACAGTCTGCCTTACTTTTTTGAGGTTTAGTTTACCTTCATGGCTTTTCTTTTTTTAATACTGCAGAAACCTTTAGAACATCACAAACATTTTCTTAAAGAGGAACTTTATGTAGAAATTAAAAATCTGTGAACAGACTTGCTTTTTATCGCAGAAGAGACCTATGTCTCTTCTGCAATAAAGTCTGTTCACTATCTTATCGATAATGTACATTGACCTGCGCATGCACAGCATCTGCTGGGATGATATATGCACACGCACGGGGGTTACGTCATTCCGGTGTGACCAGTTAAAATGGCTGAAAATCTCAAACCCATGAAAAAATGCAGGCGGTGCATTCCTGAAGGGGAGGTGAGTATAGTACCAATTTGTTCAAGAGAATCTTTTTCACAGCTTTGACTTGAGTAGATCTACACAGAAATATGGGGTCTACCAATATTGAACTCTTTTGAAAATGCTAGTTAAATAGCTCCCACACTATCCTAGTGCTTTCGGTACTTCCAGAGCCACTGACCTGGAACATGTACACAGATGAGTACTTCTGGCTATACTGGCTCCATGTTTGTTGAAGGTCATTGACTCAGAAAGCACTGAAGTAAGAGTATCTGCATAATTGCCTGTCATTTGGCATTTTCAGAAGGAGTTTAGTAGTAGCATCTTTAGCACAGGTTTCCTTTAAAGTGTAATTTCTTTATAAGCTGTGCACCAGTATTCCCTTGATACAGAAATCCATACACTATACATTTACAGAAGCTCACAATACGTAATATGATTTTTATGTAACATTTTAAGATAGGCTAAAACTGATTTTAGCGTTTTAATTTAAGATAAGTAACCTAGCAATATGAGAGAGGTTATATTTTTGTTAAAACAGAATTCAAGGAGAAGATGCCTTTTTTTTCAGGTTTGATACCTTTATATGCATGTGTACATGTATTTGTGTATGTTTTACTGCACTGAGATTTATGTTTGGCTTGACCACTAAAAAAATAATTGATTGGCTTTTGTCATATGCAAACACAAATCTCTCCGACCCCTTGTACTGCAGATGCAGAGACCCATCTTTTTCTAATATACACTGTTGCCATTCTGTCTAGTCCTTAAACTGACATGCACATGTTAATTTACTAAATGTAGAAAACCTATTTGTTTTGCAACAGAAGTGGCACTTTGCTAGGGGATTTTCCCTCAGCTTAATGAATGTGGTGAAATTTCATTAGCATGACCAATCATTTGCAAGGAAAATAAAACCCATTTTTGCTTGCACATGACTGGGTGATGGAAGTCTGCAGAGCTTCATCTCATTCACTAAGGTCTGGAAGAAAATCCCTTGCAAGTGCAATTTGACTTCTAAAGTGAACAGTCTATTTGCCTTTAGTGAATCAACACCCAATGTATGATTTGTCATGCTGTTATACATTTCTTACTTTGAGACCAGTCATCCTCAAACTGTATGAGAAACCTTGTTGTGTCAACAGCTAATGACCATGTTGTGACTCTTGTTATTTATAATTGTCTTCATTATTTTGATGTCCTCTCCGTTAATACGAATAAAATCATTTGGTTGTGACTTGAATCTGATTACTGCAAGTAAACTTCTTGTTTCTTAAATGCTTTAACAGAAAGGTATTTATACCACTGTATTTACCATCTGTCACGTAAGAAAATGTTACTGCAACCTGGTCAAAACATATATCAGAATGTCATACGTTCAGAATCCATTTTGAAACTTTTTTTTATAAATCAACCATTGTTACCACTTAATTACACTGATTGGACTTTTTAATCTCATTTGAAGTTGGAGGAGCATGTTTAATTTACAAGACCTCAAGTTTGTAGTCTGTAAAGGGAATTTTCAATGTTTTTCCTTTTACTATAAGTAATCTGTGTGTTTTGTCATTGAAAAATGAGTGGTAGCAAGGTTAAAGATTTTGTTCCATGCACAATGTGATACATGTACGCACAACTTGAGCAATAGTTCCAGAGTAAATACCTGTGTGGCAGAAGGTAGCATAGTGTTAATCTAGAAGCTTGCTTTAGAAAGCTTTAGGAGCAGAATGCAACAGTGAGGGAAGGTGGCAACATTGAGAGTGTTGCGCTATATCGTCTCAGAAAGAATCAACATAATAACAGTAGTTTCAAACCATTATAACTCAAACAAATCATATAGAAAAAAGTCCATCAGTGTAAAGTTCTTTAGAAATATCCAAGTGCTTAAAAAGTGATCGAACAGAAAATCCAGTGTTTAGATCATCTTCCACCACAATCACTGTGTATCCACCACCAAAAGTATCTCGATACTCTTACCAGAGGCAAGCTTTAAAATCACATTGAGATCTATTTCAGGCATATATCTCGTGGCTCCAGGGAATAGATCCACCCATTGCACATCCACATAGGCAGCCTCTGTAGCGGTCAGCCGGGATAGGGGGCTCAATCAAATCACTCCTCAATATTCAAGCATTAGCCTCACTGAGCTCAGATTTTTCCCCTGACCCCAAACGTCAAGAAGCTCGCCCATCGCCGCATGCCACACCGGGAAGGGGGTCACTGTGCGTCCACAAACTACCCCAAGAGCCGCCGGATGTGGCAGGCTGATAACAAAGATCAAGCTTGGAGGATGCAGGAAAAATCTTCCTTACCGCTACAGAGGCTGCCCATGTGGATGTGTGGATCTAATCCCTAGAAGTTCCTGGGATGGATGTGGTTTGTGGAAGGATGTCTTAGGACAATCAGGTAGAGGGGCTGAATTAGTGTAGCTAAAGGTATTGGCAAAGGTCCTGAAAAAGGAAGACCAGTCCTGTGTTTGAGTACCCAAACAAATTTGCCAAATTGAACAGATGTGAGCTTGGCACACCTAGAAGTGGCAGCACTGGACAGATTTTTTGGGAAGACTGTACAGGAAAGAATCATTTGAGAAAACCAAGACCATTACCATAGGGTGAAATGGAGGAGGTTGATGGGTGCTTTGTGACAGATGAGTGCTTATTCAAACTTAAATACTATACAGTTGTGCTCATAAGTTTACATACCCTGGCAGAATTTATGATTTCATGGCCATTTTTCAGAGAATATGAATGATAACACAAAAACTTTTCTTTCACTCATGGTTAGTGTTTGGCTGAAGCCATTTATTATCCATCAACTGTGTTTACTCTTTTAAAACCGCTTCAGCCCCGGAAGGATTTCCCACTTTAGGACCAGAGCACTTTTTGCAATTCGGCACTGCGTCGTTTTAACTGACAATTGCGCGGTAGTGTGACGTTGTACCCAAACAATATTTGTGTCCTTTTTTTCCCCACAAATAGAGCTTTCTTTTGGTGGTATTTGATCCCCTCTGCATCATTTCTGATCACAGCTATAAATATAAGAGTGACAATTTTGCAAAATTATATTTCTTACTTTTTGCTAAAATACATATCCAAAAAAAAAATAAAAAACGTTTTGTTTTTTTATCGGTTTTGACCGATTTATATTCTTCCTCATGTTTTTGGTAAAAAAAATCGCAATCAGTGTTTGGTTTGCTCAAAAGTTGCCGAATTACGAATGATGAGAATTAATATATGGGGTTTTAATTTTTTTTAAATATTTTACTAGTAATGGCAGCGATCTGCAATTTTTTTAGCGGTACTGCAATATTGCAGCAGACATGTCGGACCATTTTGACACTTTTTTGGGAACATTTATACAGCGATCAGTGCTATGAAAATGCACTGGTTACTGTGTAAATGCCATTGGCAGTGAAGGGGTTAACCTGGAGAGGGCGCTCTAAGGTTTAACTGTGTTCCCTCAGTCTGTTCTAACTGTATGGGGGCTTGGCTGGCAGGGGGAGGGGAGTGATCACGGCTCCCATATACAGGAAGCCTGTGATCACATCCCTTCCCCCTCTATCACAACGGAGATCCATGTTTACATACACGTACCTCCGTTCTCTTACTGCAGGGGAGCCATCACGGGTAGCCGGCAGAGATCGAGTCCGCCCTACCCGCTCCCTGGCTCCCCGGAACACAGTAAGCACGCACTCACAGTGCGCTATCTCGCAGCCGCCGTCAGGTGACGGTGGTTTGCGATAACGAACCAAGTTGCCACTGTCCAGCCACAGCGGGCAGTCTGCAACTGGTTAAATCATAAATGGCAACAGAAACTTCCTAAATAACCCTGATCAAAAGTCTACATACCCCAGTTCTTAATGCCGTGTATTGCCCCCTTTAACATCAATGACAGCTTGAAGTCGTTTGTGGTATTTGTGGATGAGGCTCTTTATCTTCTTAGATGGTAAAGCTGCCCATTCCTCTTGGCAAAAAGCCTCCAGTTCCTGGAAGTTCTTGGGCTGTCTTGCATGAACTGCACATTTGAGATCTCCCCAGAGTGGCTCAATGATCTTGAGGTCAGGAGACTGAGATGGCCACTCCAGAACTTTCACTTTATTTTGCTGTATGACAATGACAGGTTGACTTGGCCTTGTATTTTGGATCATTGTCATGTTGGAATGTCCAAGTATGTTACATGCGCAGGTTCCTGGCTGATGAATGCAAATGTTCCTCCAGTATTTTTTTGATAAAATACTGCATTCATCTTGCCATCAATTTTGACCAAATTTACTGTGCCTTTGTAGCTCACACATCCCCAAAACATCAGCAATCCACCTCCGTGTTTCACAGTAGGAATGATGTACCTTTCATCATACGCCATGTTGACATCTCTCCAAATGTAGCGTTTATGGCTGTGGCCAAAAAGCTCAATTTTTGGTCTCATCACTCCAAAAGACTTTGTGCCAGAAGGTTTGAGGCTTGTCTCTGTGCTGTTTGGCGAATTGTCAGTGGGATACTTTGTGGTGTTTGCGTAGTAATGGTTTTCTTCTGGGGACTCGACCATGCAGCCCATCTTTCTTCAAGTGCCTCCTTATTGTGCATCTTGAAACAGCCACCCACATGTTTTCAGAGAGTCCTGTATTTCACCAGAAGTTATTTGTGGGTTTTTCTTTGCATCCCAAACAATTTTCCTGGCAGTTGTAGCTGAAATTTTAGTGAGTCTACCTGACCATGGTTTGGTTTCAACAGAACCCCTCATTTTCCACTTCTTGATTAGAGTTTGAACACTGCTGATTGGCATTCTCAATTCCTTGGATATTTTATTATATCCCTTTCCTGTTTTATACAGTTCAACTACCTTTTTCTGCAGATCCTTTGACAATTCTTTTGCTTTTCCCATGACTCAGAATCCAGAAACGTCAGTGCAGCACTGGATGAAAGATGCAAGGGTCTGTCAGGAGTCCAGAAACTCATTGACATTTTATACACACACACTAATTACAAGCTCACAGATCAGATGAGGATGGTTACTTTTAATAGCCATTCAAACCCCTTTGTTTCTGTCAACTTGTGTGCATGTTATCAGGCCAAAATCACCAGGGTAAACTTTTGATCAGGGTCATTTGGGTAGTCTCTGTTGTCATTATGATTTAAAAAGAGTATACACAGTCGATTGATAATAAATGGCTTCAGCCAAACACTAACTATGAGTGAAAGAAATGTTTTTGTGTTATCATCCATATTCTCTGAAAAATGGCCAAGAAATCATAAATTCTGCCAGGGTATTTAAACTTGCGTACTTAGGTTTACTACAATGTGATTCATTTTGAATGGCACCTTAAAGCACCATTAAAACGCACCCACTCTGCAGCACACCACAATACACAGTAACCATCCGTGTTGAAACAGAAAAAAAAATGTGCATATCTGATTTTAAATATAAATAATGTACACTCGCGCCAAACTCAAAATAATTTAGATTTTGTAGCTGCTGTTTCAAACTTTTTAGAAGTGATCCTCTGTGAACACACAGCATTTTCTTACTTTAAATAGCAACAACATAACGTGTTCAAAGGACACAAAAGTGCATAATTGTGCACACAGTTAATAAACAATCATAAAGTCCAACTGATATTAAAATAAAAAAGCTGTGTGCCCATTTTCTCATGTGATATCCAGTATGCAAAATTCTCTCAAGCTCACACAACTATTGCTGTGTACATTCAACAGTGACTGACACGTTGCTCTGTGTGCTCCCAAAAAAACACCACATGCAGGTGAAGTGAAGGTCCCCACTGACCAGATGTTGTTGACCCTCTTTGTCATATAACAAGAGAGGTCACATAAGGCTTAAACACTCTCCGTGACCGAGTGCTGTCTACCAGCCAGCTCCACACGTCCCCTCCTCACATCGGTCCGTGGTTCCAGAGTTTGGATTTCTTAGGCAGGGATGAAAAAACAAAAAACAAACTCATAGCGTAAAAACATCTGGGTATTTTTATTATACACCTTCAGCAGGTTCAACATACGAGAAAGACATTAAAAATTCATCTTGTCCAGGTATCCGCATTAGCGGTACTAGTAAACCGTCTAAATGTCAGCGTGTGTTTCACCTAGAGCTCAGCGTGGCAGAGCGGTGTGGTGTGTGATTGAGAGAGTATGTAGAACAAAAATGTACCCCCTGGTACTTGGGACTTTAGCGGTAAAATACAATATTTTTTATAAAAATAGAAATTTTATTACAATATAGGTAAAATAAGGTGCATACATCACCAGTACAAAAGATTCCTGGACAGCCACACGTGGTTTATGCTCCTGCTCGACCTTTGGGAGTAATACTTTGACTGGCACTCCCTAGAAATCCACGTATTCACTGTACATTTTACCTGCTGTCAAGAGCTGCCTGGTCGGATCTACCGTTGGGAATTCAGTGTGAAAGAGTCTGGGCATTGTTGTGTGTGACCTTGGGAGCATAATGTGAGGCATATTTACCATCTGTCCCAGGATTTCATGCAGTGATGCTATCTGTCGAGTCATGTGAGGCTGGGTTGATATCATCTTAAAGATTAAACTTCTCTGCAGCTCTGCCCCTGAAGAAAGGAAAAGCTCCTGAAACGTGTCGAACATTTGAAAAGGATTTCTTTCAACTCTGAATTCTCACATGAATTATTTTATCATGTTTTTGTCATCTTTTGTACTGGTGATGTATGCACCTATTTTTACCTATAGTGTATTAAAATTTCTATTTTTATAAAAATATTGTATTTTGCCGCTAAAGTCCCAAGTACCAGGGGGTAGATTTCTGTTTTACATATATACTAAGGGATGATGGCAATTGGGTGTTTACCCAGGTAGTATACATAATTGTGTGTCTGAGAGAAGTGCTCAAAAAATTGCTATTTTTGTTTGAAGGTAAAAAAGCGCTGAGATGTTTTGGGTGGCTTTACATATGGGTTTGCACACATCTACTTTAAGTATCAGATTATGTAACTGGTTCCTAAGTATTAATGAGGAGGTAGATACTTAACATCTTGCACAGATACAAAAGACTGTACGTTCTGTAACAGTTGAAATAATGGGAGATTTTGACCTCACTGTATTGATGCTCTGCTTGACTTGTTAATATCAAACAATACAGATCTTAAAATAAATGTTCCTATTTAGACCATGTCATGATTCACTTTAAAGCATAAACACTAAGCACATACTGGAAAGATAAAAACACACAGTTTTAGGAAATTCTCTTTGCTACTCTCTAAAGCCAAAGAAATATTGTCAGCAAAAGTAATGGATCATAAATGGGAGTTTCAAATTTTATTTTATATAAACGCATTACACAATTTATTCCTATTTGCAAAAAGTATAAAAAACTCAAATCTATATGTCTTGCTAGTTGTGCTAAAAAATAAATGCCAAAATAAATTGCAAAAGGGCGCATTTTCATTTTCATCATTTGTAAAAGGATACAAAGGCACTGCAAAAAGATATTTGAATGACAGACTACTAATGAGAGTAAAAAAGATCTCAAAATATTCTGGCTGCTGTCTACAGAAAATAACGTCATACTATGATGAACCAAAGTGTTATCATACTGCCTTTGGAGATGAGGAAGAAGTTTTTCCCTGTTAGAGCAATCTGGACTGCTATAAAATGATATTTGCCCCCTCTGTATGAACTGCAGCCGTAGGGCAAGTTATGGTTTATGGGCATGTGCCTTTAGTCTGCAAAGCTTGGTGTGGAATGTGCCTTTCAGTGTGGGAAGTGTTGTGGAGTTGTTGTCTAGGATGCTGGTATCAGAAAGATGAGGCCATCAAGGTAGATGCTTTTTTTGGAGGTGTTGTAAGAGCATGTCACTGAACCTGGCAACACATGGATTGAAATTCGTCTGGTTCAGCAGGGACTGCCAAATTTTGATACATGTATGAGCAGGCTGGTTGTGCACAAGTCAATCAACCAGCCTATAGGGCTTTCCCCAAACGATCAGTGCCTCCGGCAACACTGATCACTGTGTTCTGACAGAGGGAAGGGCTCCCTGCTCTGATTACAAAGGCTCAGTGGGAAGGATCCCCCTCCCCATGTGCATCGAGTGTATGGATGGGGGAATCGGCTAAAAACATTTTAAACCCACTAATGGAACTAAAAAAACAAACCTTAGCTTGTATAGTGGAGTATTAATTTGCAGAATTTACACATTCTTTGTACTCTTACATGAAATAATGTGTTATTCACACACTTTATCTACTTTTTTGCTACAGAACATGTATTGGCCAATATTTTACGCATTTGCCCTGCTTTATACCAATTTACATACTATGTAGCCTGTTTTCTACATTTACAAAGTATTTACAGGACAATCTTTCCTCATCATCACCATTCTGTGATTAATTGGCAAGCCATACACTTAAGAGCAGTCAGAAATTCATGTACAATCTGAATTCCTTCCAGCATGTGTTTTGGCTAGCCTGTTCATAAATATGAACATATGGATTATCTGATTATAGCATAAACATGATCAGAGAGAGGCTGGGAGAGAAGAACTGCACAGACAGACTGTGCTGGCAGCGGCATGTTGTGGAAAGTTATAGTAATTAGATCAGGTTTTCTGACCTGATTGAAGTTCCTTACAAAAGCAACAGCCAGCAGAAGTCTGCCTGATTAGGATACATCTTATGTCTGTGTACATTTTGTAGGGATCATCAAAAGCAGTATTTGTAAGGAGTCAGCCTGTAAGTAAGGTTGGATTTTGGGGGATTCTTGTCTGCACCACCCTCACCAAGAGTTTTTGAAAACAATACCACAACACAAATATTTAGCCTCCAGGCTGTTTACTTGACTGTTCGGTCAGCTCCTACCCTCAGTCTGTTTTTAGTACTCACTGAATCATCTTATACTAGACTTTATTAATCAGGTGTGAGAAGGTGTGTTGAGTTAATAACCCCATCAACTGCTAAACAGCACGAAGACAGCCAACCAGTCTACCCTCTACCTGATAAAAAAAATGCAAAATTGTGGGTGTTCCACAAACATCAGTCCAGGTCATGCTTTTGATTAGCTGGAGACATCTTGTCACATGTCACTCTTGTCATCTCCCCCTTCCCCACCATCAACCTGGATGTTTGAAAATTTTCAGCCTGTGAGCTCTTGAGAGGGCTTCCATTTTTTTTATGATCTAACCCAACAACACCAAGGAAAGTTCTTACTTTATTTCTTGGTAACCAAAGAAGGCCACTCTGCTTCTACCATATGGATATGGGGTTTTATTAGCCCCCACTCAATGGTTTATCCAAGATACTCTGGCTTTTTGTATCCTGATGGCACATTTTTTCAAGGTTGTTGTTAAGCCTGCTTTCTTGATGGGATTCAGGACAGCCTGCACCTTAGGGAGGTGACTTTACCAGTTTTTTCTAAAAACAACTGCCTTATCTTGATAGACCATCAGGAAGTGTTAATGAGGCCTAATAATACACAGCCAAACAAACGAAAAAAAAATGTTTTCAGTGCCTTGCTTTTTAGACCTGTTCCTGGGGTTATTAGGGGTGCTGATTCAGAAAATTGCATTAACTAGACTGCATCAGCCCTAGTTTCTTAGATACAGTCAAATATATATAATCTTTTGGGTCAATTTTGAAAGGATCGTGCTGATCAACTTGTTCTTCTGTTACCTAGTTTGTGTTTTTCACATATAGTGAGAGTGTTTATGTACTTCCAACTGCAACTTTATATTGAAAACAGTGGATTCTAATGTGTAAGTTATTAACTGTATTATAGTTCTGATCGAATAGGAGGTGTGCATATATAGCCATTCGTTTTATTCTTGCAGTTCGAACACCATAGAGGTTATGGCTACTTCACAATGGTGCTGCCCAAATCATCCCAACATATTTTGCTATATTTATATACTGATTTTTGATGGGCGGTTCTTATTTTGCTTACCGATATATACGTGTGGAGGATAAGCTAGTCTTGATATTATGTCAATTATTGAATGTGTAATCTTAGGTGACAAAAGTTATATTTCAACGTCAACCTTCATGTATTTGTGAGAGTGATATACACTTTTTGTGTTTGATCCATTGTCTTCTTGTTCAACTAGTCGTGCTAGGAAAGTTTTAACTGGGTTTTCTAATATATATAAACTGACATAGATTCTTTGATCCCGACTACGTCAGATCAATTACGTTAAAAGACTTAGTCGTGGGGATTATTGGGGTCCTTGTCCAGATTTTTCGTTCCGTGACTTTTGTAAAAAAAAAGCAAACAAACCGACACATAATAATCCGGAGTAA
>BLSH010135754.1:336198-346491 GCA_018402905.1 Glandirana rugosa
GATGGGGTTGTGACAGGTACTCGGGTACTTTGATGGATAGGTGACAGGTACTCTGATGGACAGGTGACAGGTACTCTGATGGACAGGTGACAGGTACTTTGATGGGGTGGTGACAGGTACTCTTTATTGGAAGGGGGGGCAATCAGTGTGCTTGGTGCTGACAGTAAGCGGTAACGAGCTGTTACCGCTATCTCCTCCTCACACACGATCGGTGTGTGAAGGGGAGAACCCGGTAACAGCTCGTTACCGCGGATTCCCGTCATTTTGTGACTGGCTGTGATTGGACACAGCCGGTCACGTGGTAAAGAGCCAATACTATTGGCTCTTTACCGTGATCGGGGTCGGGCTTTGTCCGAGGGACAAGCCCGCCCCCCGATCGCCGCACTGCGTGCCCCCGGGGGCGCGCACGAGTGGCGTGCACGCCGCTCAGTCTCCTTTGTTGCTAGTGACCGGCTGTGATAGGACACAGCCGGTCACGCGGTAAAGAGCCAATTTTATTGGCTCTTTACCCCGATCACGGAAGGCCGGGGTCCCGAGGGACACGGCCGGTCCCCCGATCGCCGCGATGCGGGCCCCTGAGGGCCCGCAAAGCGGCGAAGACAAGAGGACGTCATATGACGTCCACTTAGGATGGGGAGTCCACCTTGCCGACGTATAATTACTATACGTCGGTAAGGAAGTGGTTAAGGCAGTGCTGGAAAATAATGGTGGCCACACAAAATATTGACACTTTGGGCCCCATTTGGACATTTTCACTTAGGGGTGTACTGTTACTTAGGGGTTACACTGTTATGCAAGCAGTGCACTCACTACTTTACATTGTAGCAAAGTGTCATTTCTTCTGTGTTGTCACATGAAAAGATATAATAAAATATTTACAAAAATGTGAGAGGTGTACTCACTTTTGTGAGATACTGTATATACAGTGTATATATATAAATAATAATATATAAACAACATTTTAAGTGGTTTACAACCATACAGTGTGTCACCTTCAGTTTCATCCATCAAGAAGTTAAAGAAGAAATATTGCCAGAAGATGAAGAAGCTTGTTAAACTCCCCATGGGATTCAGTGTGAACCGCACATGATTCTGTTCAAATCTGTGCAGGATTTTTCACACAAAGTTACTTTTTTCTGTCATTGCGGGCTGTAGCTCCAACTGTTGCTGACGCCTAAATTCTGTCTATTGCTATGGGTGAGTTACAGCCACACAGCCCCCACACCCTCCTCATCTTTCCTCTGCTCCCTTCTTTAAAATAAAAAATCTTTAGCCCCATATAACAAGCAAGTGCTAGAAATGTCCCCAAAGTTCCATCTCTCCAGAACAAATGTACTTCTCTTGATGGCTCTGCTCACTGTATCTTAAAGCAATCTCTTCATCACCAGATATCAAATTCAGAAGGATTCTTCTCTCCACAGTACAATCACAACATTAATGACAGTATCTTCTGTCGAGGTTGTGAAATAAAATAGACAGCCCTCCTCCCTTCTCCAAAGCAGTGTGTGCTGTGGAGAGAAGGGCGGGGAGACACAAGTGTATACCACTCTGAAGAGGATGAAGACAGATGTCTTTTATCCCATGACCTGAAAAGAAGGTACTGTGATTAATACTGTGTGTTTACTTTGGGAGTAAAAGGAGAATTTAGAAGATGGCTTCTGGAGATGTGAGTGAAAAAATCAAGAGAAATAAAAAGTGTTTTCATTAGACAGGTGCAGGAGGTGGGGCTGTTCAGGCTGTGGGAGAACTGGCTATCACACCCCTTCTCTATTTTGTCAGAGTTGCCATCTTCTTCATCCAACCCTTGTCAGATAGCGCTGATGGGATGGGAGCTATCAACCAATTCTCATTAGCAACCCTTGCACAGATTTGAATGGGACCACATGTGTTATGCACTGGATCCAGTGGGGGGCGAACACACTTTTTTTTATTTCCTGGTGATACTTCTTACAATTTTATTAGAGTATTGAGGGGTGATTTGCCTAGTCACTGCTTCTATCTATGAGGGACTTGAGCAGCTCCATCAGTTTGTTGACCTATGTTTTCAAATGATTGGTTATTTAAAGTGAATTTGCTTTCCACTTGACTGTTTAATTGAGATTATTCACACCACTTATTGAAAGGAGGTACTTAACTCACTTTGGTAAATCAACTTCATGTGTTTAATGTGGAAGATGGGGATGCTTTCTCAGAAGCCAGTGGGTGATAAAGCTCATTAACGTTTACATTTTTGGTAGACTGATCTTTTAAAGAAGACTTACTGAAGTGGTATTCTAAAGCTATCTTAATAATCTTCCTGAGATAAATAAACAAAGACTAAGGCTGGATTCATTCTATTGCAAATTGGATGCGGGTTACCCTGCATCCATTTCGCATATCAGGAGCCTGTGATCAGCTCTCAATGGAACTGGTTCACACAGCTCCGGGATGGCTGCGGAGCGAATCGCACAGGAGTCCTGTGCGTCTCCTGGTCCAAATTCAGCCAAAAATTGGACCGAAATCAGACCTGAAACGGTGAACAGGGATACATCGGGCCCCTACTGTGAACAACTCCGCATGGCAGTGTGGACCCAGCCTTATAGGACAATTAGCATGCTAGTTCTCAAGAATTCCTACAGTGCTGCATATATCTAGCTTTTTGGTCACATGATACTCCATGATAAGGGAAGATGGACGTCAGATGGAGTTAACTGATGTTTAACTTCAGCAGATATCAGGTGACCAAATCTCTAGGCTTTTAGACATGTGGCAAGCACCAAAAGGATTCTTGAGCCACAAAGTACATATTTCCATCCTTCTATTACTTCTTAACGGTACAGTCCAAAAAGACTGGTAACATAGTTAAGGTAACATTTAAGTATAGTTCTGCAACAAAGTACACCCATCACAAACCTGTGTAATTAAAGCTCAGCATATGATGACAAAAGCAGTGGGGTTGAATTACTAAACTGGTGAGTGCATAATCTGGTGCAGCTCTGCATAGAAACTAGCTTCCAGTTTTTTGTCCAGCCTTAATTGAATAAGCTGAAGTTAGAAACTGATTGGCTAACATACACAGCTGCACCAGATTTTGTACTCGCTATTTTTAGTCAATCAATCCCGGTATATTAGCAGAAGTTACTGTCAGTGAAACCCCCAACTAAAATGATGGAGAAATAGGCAGCTGATATTCAAATCTCAAACTCTTTAAAACCTTCCCTGTTGCCATTGTTCTCCCCTCCTGAGTCTCCCTGTAGCTCTTTGATGGATTGCATTCACCAGTAGAGTGGCTCAGGGGGAATGGGGATTTGCTCAAGCTAAGCTTTTTTTCAGGAAAATTCAAAACTTGCATAATACTTAAGTTACCAAAATCTCTGAAACTATAATGCCGTTTTCATGAATGTAACTCTTAACATTTTTATTATTGTTTTACTTAAAGTATACATATGTACAGAGCAACTTGCATCCAATGTAATACAATTAGGCTACACAATACAATTCTTGTATGTTTTTTATTTTTTTATACTTGCTAGCAAGATAAACCTGTTTAAGGGCATTTGACAAACAGGATCATTAATCCAATTAGACTTAGATAATACATTAAACATGTCCATCAAAGAGTAATATTTTTTCCACAAATAATAAAGCCAACTTCACATGTCTTGCACTGAAATTGCACATTGTATTTAACATTTAAGATATATATCTTCTAATTAACAATATAAACATAATACACAGAACACTTTACTCTCTAAACAATTTATATGGAGCTTGGAGTGGACACGATTTCATGGTTGAAAATGAATGTAACTTCTTCTCATTTTGGTGCCTCTCTTGATGTCGTAAAAACCTGAAAGAATATAGTCAACAAGTTAATAATACAATTAATATAAAATGCATGATTAAATTTTAAGTTGTACATATAATATTTTTAAAGTTGCTAAACTGCAACATCAATATCAGCTTTTTTTCTAGAGCCCAAAATCCCAATTTTATATAGGCTGTTAACCTTGGTTCCACCCTTCATGTCTCCCTTTTCTCATTGTTGTTTCATGTGACTGCCAACTATATTAAAGAGCACAAGGCGTCTAAATGTCAAAGTGGATACGATGGTTTTGCAACTTTAAAACCATTTCAGTTTTGTTTTTAAAGTATGGCTTCAGATTTATTTTTTGATAAAGTGTGGAAAGCTTAGAACATCTATCAGGTTCTTGTTACTGTTTACTGTATGTTCCCCAATTTTGGACATCCCAATCCCAGCACGAAGACAAAAAAACAGGAAACATCCCTCAAAAATGAGGGAAAATCCCATCTTTGATAGTTGTCATTGTTCCAGTGACAATGTAAAATGTATTCCACTTTACTAATGTTTTTTCCTAGTTTCATTGGTCTTAGGATAAATAGTTATGGTGGAACTCACCAAAGGCGACATAGACTGCAATTAATATGTGACAGAGCTTCCAACTCTTTCACACTCAAAGGTTTTGGCGGGAGTACTACCTATGCTGCTTTTGATTTGAGTCATGACAGCGACAAAAGAAATGGGTTGATTTACAAAAAGTAAATAGGCTGTGCACTCTGCAAGTGCGGTTGCTCCAGAGCTTAGTAAAAGATGGGAAGCTCTGCTGGCTTTCATCATCCAATCATTTGCAAGCAAAAATGCTGTTTTTTAATTTTTCTTGCATGTAATTGGGCATTCTTTGCAAAGTGAAGTTTCACCTCATTTACTAAGCAGTGGAATAATTGCACGTACAAAGTGCACAGTCTAGTTGACTTTAGTAAATGAATCCCAAATTTTCCAGTTAACTTATAAATCGTTAATTTATAATAGTTTCCAGGTAACTTTTATAATAGTTGATTTAAATTGAAATAATAAAGGGTTTGAAATACTTCAATATGTATTACAACTTTCAATATTAATAACCTCATGACTAGTTATTCTGCATATGGTTGTATCAGTAATTGTCAGTTTTAATTTACATATAATACACATTTAATTTATTTAGCCTAGCATAAGCCACCCACTATAAGAAAAACGGTTTAAATTTTAAAGCTAACATACCAGGATAAGAATGCTTCTTTTAAAAAAAAAATGTTTTAAGTTGAATCCAATGATATTTGAAAATTACAGTTACATTTTGTATATATTGAAAGATGCTAGTTATTGTCCAGTGTATTGTTACATGACACTAATGGACCCCTTACCAGTCTACTGCAACTTAAAACATGTAGATTGATGCCTTTAATTCAAAATGAAAGGATACGTTCACCTTTATAAAATAAATAAATACATACACAAAATGTACACTTATTTTTTTTTTATTAACGGCCTGCAAAGCATTGCACCCATGATCAGCAGATCATGGGTACAATCTCAGGCTCCTGCAGACTTCCAGTGTAGCTGTTTGCCCATACCTTGTAAGGGCAAGCATTTACTGAATGATAGGAATAATAGGAAGCATCAATGATAGTTCATTGAGAGCTACAAGCCTTTATCTGCTGTTGGTACTTGTAGTCCATTCATTCACAAAACTCTATGAATTAATGATGTGGCCATGTGACAGTGGGTGCAGGCAGCTGGGCTCCAGAGATGTAGAACATCAGTTCCTTAAGCACCAGGCTGACATTATCAGATTGTGTCCATTTTTTAACCGCTACCAAACTGTTAAGCCATCAAATGGCTGTTGGCATAACTGATCAAATGTGAAGCGCCATGGCAACTGCAGATCAGAGGATACGAATTTAAGGTGGGTTTACTTCTGCTTAAAAGAAGAACTCACATCAAAAATGAAAAAAAGGTACCGGTAAGTCTACCCCCTCTTCATTCTGCATCTCTCTGCCTCCTCAGCTCTCCTGTTTATTGCAGACTGAGCATGGACTCACTGCCAACTATTCAAGGCACAGAAACTGTCAGTTATGCTGTTGTAAACGCTAACCTATGCTACATAAATCAGTGCCCTAAAAAGTCAAAAGTACATATTTTTTTTAATTTGGGGAATGGTCTTGAATGTACCATAAGTCAGTATTCATGACAGCACAAGCTGACAGGTTCAGGCTCAATCTGCAATAAACAGGAGAGATGAGGCAGAGGGATTGACAGCAGAACTCCTTCTAGCAGCTTAGGAGGAGGTTGAAGGCTGTGTAGGTTCTGTGTGCATTGCTTGTCATACATCTCCCCTCATGTGTCAGTCAGAACCCCATCTCTATTGTTAAAGTGTTGTTGGATATTGGTGGTGGGAGACAACTATCTGATAACTGCTACTCTTGAAACAGATTTAAAAGGAGATAGGTACAAAACTTAACTCCACTGAACAGTGCAGAAGCAGATGAAATATATTGTGACAGTCAAGGTTATTTAGCCCATTGGTAGATAGATGTGTTTTAGTTCATGTGAGTCAGGAAGTCTGTTTTAGGGCTTGGCGGCCCACTTTTATTGAAAAAGTCCTTATAACAAGTTTTCCCATGCAGGGGTCTTCACCATTAAAAACAGACACAGTCGAAAGAATACCGACACAGACCTTTCAAGAGCTAAATGTAAAAACTGTTCTATGAACAGGGCAATAAGAGCAGCAAGTTCCTCACTAGAGCCCTTTACTTTTAAGGGAGCAAGCATGATGGTACAATGCTTACGGAGTAATGACTGTTCCATTGCGACCTTGCCACACAATTTGAGCGATATAACACAGGCTTATACAAACTTCTCTCCATGTCTACAACAAGTGATACTCACGATTCTAAGTCCCACAAAATTGCTGACTTCTTGTGCCAGTACAGCCCAAAACCTGTCTCTGCCGCTATAGCCCAGAGCATGGAGCGCCCAAACTCACCTGAAGAATTGTCACAGGCAGTCAAACAGCTGATATTTGGTAAGAGCCCTGGCCCTAATGGCCTTTTGAAGCCTATTACAAAACCTTCCTGAATACTCTGATGTCTTATTTTTTTATCAGCCTTCAACTCATTGTCCTCTTCCACACGTACACCACACCGCCTGCTTGAAGCGCACATCACAGTTATCCCCAAAGATGGCAAGGATGACTCTTCTATCATTAATTATATGCCCATTTCCCTGCTGAATGCAGACATTAAAATGTATGCAAAGATACTGGCTAATACCCTTCTACCCCTCCTTCCATCCCTAATAGCCAAGGACCAAGTGGACTTTGTCCCTGGTTGAAAAGCCAGGGCTAATAAAGGCCCCAAACCTCCACTACTGGTTACATACTTCGAAAGATAGCTTCTTTTTCCTCTCCTTGGATGCAGAGAAGGCATTCGCCAGGTTGCTGTGGTATTTCATTACAGCTGTCCTTCGGGCCATTGGCCTCCATGACGATATGTTTAATAACATTATGTCCTTGTATTCACACCCTCAAGCCCAAGTTACTGTTAAGGGCCACCTGTCAAATGCCTTCCATACCTGTAATGGGACACGTCAGGGATGCCCCTTCTCACCCCTCCTATTCATCTTGATGCTTGAGCTGCTTCTCCCAGTGTGCCAACACTGACATAAAGAGTCTTTCCATCCCAGGCCACACTTTCAAGCTAGCCACTTTGGTGGACAATATTCTTCTCTTCTTCACTAACTCTGATATTATATTGCCCAATCTGCTCAATGGTTTTGCCTTGTTTCACAGCATTTCAAACCTGAAAATTAATTTCACCAAAATAATTTCTACATTCCATACACTCAGACCGGAAGCATTGGAATACTCCCACCTTCAATTAGTTTGGCAGAGATGTAATCTTAAAGATGAATGTATTATTGTGCCTACTATACATATGCAAACCTTGCCAATCCACCTACCCTCTACTTTCTTTGGGGCAATAAGCGTCCAGGAACTCTTATGCTCACCTCACCCTCCTTTTCAAAAATACCATTGGTCCTGTCTTCTCTCCCAGATTATATACTGGAATGTCCATGATTCCACAAAATCCTGGGTTGGATTGGAAAATACCTTCTCACATATAACTCTATCTCCTGGCTTACCCCCTAGTTCGCACCCCAAACCCTTCTAGACCATCCTCTCATAGGCCCCGCTATTAAGTGCTTCCACACAATTAGTACGTTTTTTTCTTCCTCCCCAGGGCCAATAAGTTTCATTCACCTCATGTCTTAATTCCTCCCAGGGCTACCTAGTTATTTCCTTGCTGCTATCTGGCCCCTCCCATGCATCCTTGCTAAACACTTCTTTTACACAGGCAACCTACTGAGCTATTACTCCTTGACTTCTCATATGCTTGGGCATACATACCCAAATTCGCCATTTCTTTAAATGCCCATACTATGTCAATCAGTGGACCTGTCCCCTTACTCAATTTGAGTCTGTGTGTTCCAGATAAGAGGCCCAACAACATACTGTATCAACTACCTACTCACTTCTGTTTAACTCACATTCACCAAAGGCACACAAGGCCTGCCTCTCTTGAGAAAAAGACTTGTTCCTGGACTTGCCTGAGGAAGCTTGGGAACGCATCTATAACTACATTCACAAGTGCTCTGTAGAAGTTATGGTACAGGAGAATGGCTGGGGGCACAGGACCCCGATGTGGCTTCATAAGTTTTCACTCTCAGTGTCATGATCAGGGGCCAGGCTCAAAGACCAGCCCCTGTAGCAGTAGCAGGACTATAACATATAGGTACACAAGCATTCACCCTGGCAGATGATGCAGGCTCATCTGATGTGTAGAGTCTAAGTACTAACAGGTGTTCACCAGAGCTTCTGATGGTGGAGATGGATTTTGCTGCATGTTAGTACCAGGTTGCAGCAGGAAAGACATGAGCGAGATAATGGCTGAATCGTTCACAATAAACTGGCAAACAGGAAGTGCAGAGACATGGTTTAAATCAGGAAGTTCATGGGAGGAATAAAGAGTTCATGTTTCAAGGCAAAGGTTCACGACAGGATCATTCAAGGAATTGTCCTAGGAACTGTCCAGCATTTTAGGTGGCTGAGAAAGAAGAGACATTGACTGACACAGCGGAGGTTCCAGATTCAAATCCAGGCCCCAACACTCAGCTTCCAACCTTTGCTGGGGATATGGCTCAGACCTGGGCTCATTATTGCATATCTGGTGGGCTTTCCCGCTACTCTAGACTTACTGTTCACCGCGTCATCTCCTCCGTCACTAACAATTGGCACTCCAGCCGTATTCCTACCACACCATACATCCCTCCCACAGAAAGTGTATTTCAAATCCCTAGTAATGCATAGGGTAAATGCTGTCAAACTCTGCATGCCTGTTCTTTGGGGGCTCCACATGCTTGCCGCCCATCAGAGGTCGGCTTCTTCGGCTCAGCAAAATAGCGGACTTGGAGAAAGTAATTGCAATAACGCAAGACAATCCCTCTATGTTTAGGAATACATGGTCATGTTTGCTTCATTTCTAAACCACGACAGAATACAGCAGACTTATGGAAAACCTCCCCTTATCGGCTGCTTAGCTGCAACCGCTCTTGACAGCACAGCTACTCCATTGTTCCCTTGCCAGTGCTGAGTGCATTCAGGCAGCATCCGGTTTGTCACTGAGAGATGGAGGCTCGGGGCAGAAGGAGAAGCCAATGTGCCCCTGGATGGTTGGGCCACCTGGTTCCTTTCACCCACTACTTCCCTCTACCTCCCTCTAATATTCTGCTGTCCTACCCCATCCGATTCTCATATACTTCCAGCCCCCACTTTTTCCCTGCCCTCACCCACCCGATTCCCCCTCCCTTCTTTTTTTCTTCTTTCCTTTCTTCCTATCTCCCTTCATTCTCTTCCCCTATCCACGTTCTTTTCAATCTCCTCTTCTCTTTCACACCCTTGCCCGCTCCTCCTCACCCTTCGCTCCTCCCTAGGTCCTTTTCCTAGGACTCTCTCACCCCCGCAGTTGAGCCCCCTGCAGGGAATCTGATGACCAGACTCGCCTACAGTCAGTCCGTATCATACAGATTCTGCCCCCCCCCCCCACCGCTCAGACCAGTAGTCTAAGGGACGTCCCCCGAGTTGACGCCCCCACTCTCTCAGGATCCTTTTCCTGGATCCCTCCTCGCTTCCCACTCCTCCTCGCCCGTTCCCACACTTTCTCTTCTCCTCTAACTTTTCTTGCACCTATCCCCTTCTCTTACTTCCCTCTATCCTTCTTTCCTTTCTTCTTTTTTTCTTCCCTCCCCCTTAGCCCACCCACTCCCGTCCCTTTTTCACCCCCGACCTTCATATACTCTTAGCCTACCCCATCCTGTCGTCTTATAATCTCCCTCCATCTCCCTTCATCACCCACTTTCCTTGGTCCACCGGGTTGGTAGGTCCCCGTGTAACCGAAGAGGAAGACGGGGCTCGG
>BLSH010135754.1:348468-369745 GCA_018402905.1 Glandirana rugosa
ATTACAATACAACTATAACTCACGAGACCATTTTTTAGGGACACAGATGTCCCCAAGGAGGGGCTATGCTCGACACTCACCACCAAGAGATCAAAACTGGAGAAGTCCTCCCCCCGAACGAAACCAAAATTATGGCAATCGAGGGGAAAAAAGAAAAGAAAGAGAGGATCGAGAGGAGGAAGACGTATCCAAAAGGCAAAGGCCCCACTAGGAGCCGGGATATACAATCTTAGTAGCACTACATTAACAGAACAAGAAACTAGGGTCTTGGATCAGGGCCTAAAATTTGCCCCAGTACGTAATCTGAACAAATTTCAGACATACATCAATATCCAAAAATACGTGAGAAGGCTGAATATTAAAAGATATTTTTTGTCTAATCCAGTAGCAAGACCAGTCTCTCAGGTGACAAACATAAGTTCCAATTTAAGGAACAAATCAACGTTTAATCCCCCGGGCCCTGACAATAAATATTTAGAGGTCTTTAAAAATCTAGTGTGTAAAGATTTAGATTCCTTGAAAATGAAAAAAGTACAAGACCCTCACCATCTGAAAATAGGGATTACACGTTTACAGGAGAGGAATAACATTGTAATACGACCTGCAGACAAGGGGGGTGGTCTTGTTATTTTGGATAAGTCATATTATCAAAATGAGATGAACCGCCTTCTGGATGACCCAGAAACCTATAAAACATTGGGAAAAGACCCGATGATTGAATACAAGGACAAATTACATCACCTTGTGGCAAAGGGTAAGGAGAAAGGCATTCTAAGCCACAAGGAGGCATTGTATTTGGACCCTTTGTTTTGTAGGACCCCTATCATTTACTTTTTGCCTAAGGTGCATAAAAACATGGAGAAGCCTCCGGGCCGACCTATTATCAATGGTATAGACTCAGTGACCTCTAGACTGGGTCAATACATAGATACCTTTCTTCAGCCATTGGTAGTCGGCACGGAGGCTTACCTTAAAGACACCAAACATATTATACAAATAGTTGATTCCCTCACCTGTTCATCCAATAGTATATTGGTAACCGCTGATGTAGGGTCCCTTTATACTATTATTAACCACGAAGAGGCCATTTCGTCAGTGCGATGGGCCCTAACTCAGTCCGATCTTCCCAGAAGGCACAAACGTTTTTTGGTAAAAAGTTTAAACTTCTGTTTACATCATAATTACTTTTGGTATGATCGCCGGTTTTACTTACAGGCCAGGGGGGTGGCCATGGGCGCTCGTTTTGCTCCCAGTGTGGCCAATCTGTTTATGGCCCACTGGGAGGAGGATGTAGTGTTCAGGAATCGTCCACCCCAGCTCGTCTGTTACCGGCGATACATAGACGACCTTATATGTATCTGGGACGGTAATTTGGACGATCTAAAGAAATTTATGGAACATCTAAATAATAATGATAAAAACATCCAACTAACGTGGAATGTCGACACACAAAAATCCAATTTTTAGATTTAGAAATCTTCAAGGAAGATAACCACTTCAAAACAAGAAATTTCATTAAACCAACTGATCGTAATGCCTATATACCCCTCACCAGCTGCCACCATAAGTTGTGGCTCTGTAACATCCCTAGAGGGCAGTTCATCAGGCTACGACGAAATTGTTCTTCGGAGGACGATTTTCTAACGCAGTCCCAGATTTTGGCTGAAAGATTTCACCAAAAAGGTTATCAAAAAAACATAATTGAGGAAGAAATTAAGAAAGTCCAAAAAATGGAACGGAATTCCATTATTGCTGGCCCAAAAGAGAACAAATCTGCCTCTAAGATGGAATATAGGATGGTCTTGGAGTATAATGTACAATATAAGTCCTTTGAAAAAATAGTAAAAAGACATTGGCCCATCTTAAAGGGGGACAGGATTTTGGGACCTGAACTTCCAGAGTATCCCAGCTTTATATATAAAAAAGCTCCCAGTTTACGTGACATCTTAGCACCGGGAGTAGTAGATCCTCCTAGAAAACAAGAAAATAAGCTGTTCTCCTTTCTATCTGGCTTTTACGCATGTGGCAGATGCGCTGCCTGCAGGGGGGCGAGTGGAAACATCAAGAAAAGAAAACAGTTTATTTCGCGAACCACTAACAAACAATATGACATTAAAGACCTCATTACTTGTGACACCAAAGGGGTAGTATACATGCTTGAATGTCAATGTGGCCTACAGTATGTAGGCCGCACTTCAAGGGCACTCCATGTCAGGATCGCTGAACATGTTAACAACATCATCAAGGGACGCACCACCCATAGCGTGTCCAAACATTTTAAATTGTGTCATCATAAAGACCCAAGGGGTTTGAAATTCTGGGGAATAGAAAAGGTATCCCGTCATTGGCGGGGTGGTAATTTTATTCGACATTTAAGCCGCAGGGAATCCTATTGGATATATGAGTTAGGGGTTCTCAAACCTGTAGGCTTAAATGTCGAATTTGATCTCAACTGCTTTATTTCAGACAGGTAACTAGGATTCTGAGGGATGGTGGAGGGTTTTATCTGCCCCCTCATCCCTTAGTATCTATATAGCTATTCCATTCTATTTATTTTAATTTTTTCTATTTTTGTTAACCTTTTGTATTAATGTGAGGGTGTTACAGAAACATTTTTTTACAGGACAGCGGTGTCAACGGCAATGGCGTGGTTATTGGGCCCCGCTAACGTGCTTAGCGATGGTTTTTGACCCAATATAAATTGTCCTCCAAATTGGAGGGATCTCCCCTGTAAGGAAAGTCTCCAGCGGGGTGTTTTAATTTTTAATTTATGTTATCGGTCTAAGATCTCAGGGGTTAGTGAAGGTTTACCCCTTTTTTCTTTCCTTTTTTTATTAGGCACTAATGACAAATTAACTTTTATTATCAAATCATTAGTCCCTTTTTATTTTTGTCTAACATGTTTTTATTAATAAAAATAATTTTCTATTAAATTTATTTCCTGCACCATAAAGATTAAAGTTATGAAGTCCTTTTAGAAGAAATAACAATAGTGTGGGACTATTGGAACTTATTTAATGCGCCACATTAGATGGTTGTCATTATAGATTTTAACATTTTATTTCTTGTAATGAGCGATTTTTGAATTTCCGGGGACACGAGCTAAAGGGGCGGATATAAACAGTGTTTTCCTCCCTGAGCGAATCAGTCAGTTCCCCGCTGTATGCATTTATTCATCTCTTATTGGTTTATAGAAGGTAGAAGGAAGAGGAAGGGGCGGTCCCTTTGAGATGGAACGCAGAGTCTGCTTCCGTCTCCGCTATTACAATAGGAATAGCGCGATGAAGAGGATGAATAGGCGGACATGCGCACATTGACCTTCCGGTCAGGAAGCTCGGTTCCCTTCTGCTTCCGGGTGCATGCCCCTATTCGACTTCCGGTTTCTTTTCACTGTACGCGCGAGGTTGTCAGCTGTGGCTGACTTATCAATTATCAAGTATATAAAAGTATGGCGTTTCTGGCTGGCTCCAACTCACGCTGAAGAAGTCCATATCATAACAGGACGTAACGCGTACGGAGGTGGAAGCCACGCCATTCGTTTGTTCATACCGCTGCCCTATATATCTATCGTGTATATACTCACACCAGTGGAGGTGTTGGAGAATGTGAGTAACCACTTTGTTTAATAAATGCTTAGTATTTTTCACAAAACGGAGAGCACTAGATTTTTGTTTCTGTCCTTACGCATGCAAACCTTGTGTGGTACCCTTTCTGGACGGTGTTTGGAGGGATCTGACGAGACCATCCAGGAATAGATGATCTTACCGCAAGGATAATTTATATACATATGCTGTGTGACCCTCACGGGTCGAGTGGATAAGGTGAGAGGCTGATATTGTCTTTGGTGGCAGGATCCACGTGTTCCCTCACCCGCATGTTTTCAGGACTGCACGCTGTCTCACTTGGGATTTATTGTTTTCCATTTTTTCACAAGAAACCATCTTCATTAGTGGACGTTTTAATAGTTTACTTACCTTTCAGAGACTTGTTTTGCGCTGCACTATACTTATTGGATATTTCACATATCACCACTGGAGAGGCAGAGGACAGGGATCACCACTAAAGAGAGAGAGGGCAGGGATCACCACTAGAGAGGGCAAGTATCACTGTTGGAGAACCAGAGGACAGGGATTATGACTGGAGAGGCAGTGGATAGGGATCACCGCTGGAGAGGAAGAGGACAGGGATCACCAATGGAGAAGCAGAGGACAGGATCACCATTGGCAGGACAGGAATCACCGCTGGAGAAGCAGAGGGCAGGGATCATCAGTGGTAGGACAGGGATCACCGCGGGAGGTGCAGAGGACAGGGAATACTGCTGGCAGGGGAGGGGACAGGGATCACTGCTGGAGAGGCAGAGGGCATGGATCACCAGTGGAGTGACAGAGGACAGGGTTCACTGCTGGAGAAGCAGAGGGCAGGGATCACCATTGGCAGGACAGAGGACAGGGGCCACCGCTGGCCAGACTTCAGTAGATGTAAATGGTTGTAGGGTTTCAAAGATATAAAATCTTTAGACTTTTGTTTAAAAGCGATGTGTATAGGATGACCTGTATAAAATCTGGTGAACAGCCATTGCCTGTGACCAAGCAGGAGAAAAATTGCAAGCAGCTATATTAATTGATCCCATGCCGGTTGCAGACGTTAAATTCAAATGTCATTGTAATATCTTTTTTTTCACAGCATAAAATAGATGAAACAAAGAATTATGTCTGTTCATTAGAAGACTACTTTTTCCACTTCAATTTGTTTTCTAAAATATGGCGTGACAAGGGACCACAGCATCCTTTGTTTTCCTACACGTGTTTTATCTTCAACATAGCATGACTGAAATTAATCATTTTGTTGTCACTGGAGTATAAAATAAATTGCTCTGACCGGCAAGGTTAGTCACAGAGTTTCAGGTCACTGACACTGGGGAAAGATGACAAACACATGGGAGACCTGCAGGGGAATCGTGATCGTATGTAGAGGTGTAAATGGGATAAGAGATTTACAACTCTTTCAGGTGGATTTTAATATCCAAGGAATATATGTTCATATTAATAGATGTAGTATATAAAAATCCAGGGTGTAGTTCAAGCTTGACAGTTATAATTAAGATTTTGCAAATCCATTTACCACTGTGATAACAAGAAACTGTTGTTAAATGAATTCTGAATGTTTTACAGTTAAACTAAGCTAAGACACTTCTAGGCAAGAAACAAAATTCATTATTAAATATGCGGTGGGAATAGTTGTTCATTGGTGTTGAACACTTCTCTACCCACAATGCTTTAATTAGAAACTCAACTCAGCTACTGGGAACTGTTTTAGAGTTTTCTGCATGGACACATCTGTGCCTAAAATACCAGTTGTGTACCAGACCTGATATGTTTGTGTACTGACAAGATATTTTTAACATGGTATCAATAAACAGCAAGTATCATTTGTATTTCTACATTTGTCATAAAACATATAAACGTGAACTCGTGGCAGATATAGATGACCTAAATGAATGCTGCTCTGTATTTATTAATATATAATACTACAGTAGAACAAATATCAGGAAAAAAATAGGATCAGGGGAGGCAGAGTTTTATGAATGACTGATTACCATAATGCTAAAGAGAAGAAAGGCTGTTGACATAAATCTGTTCTTGATGTGAGGTAGCTACCTAAACTGCTCGTGACCAGAAAATCTTTTTTTTACTATAAGATTACAAAAACTGACTTTTTGACTATGTTTTTGGTCACTAATAGAACAGTGTATTGTTTTATTTTAGACTGTAAGTCCATCTATGTCAGTGGTTCTCAACTCCTATCCTCAGGACCCACCAACAGGCCAGATTTTAAGTATTACCTTGGGGAGATGCAGACTAGAATACGGCAGCAAATGATATCACCTGTGATGTATTTCAATTATCCTGCAAACCTGGCCTGTTACTGGGTCCCGAGGACAGGAGTTGAGAACCACTGATCTATGTCATAGTGAAACTTGTGTATCTCTGATGTACCAGATCACTTCCTGACACTGCTTAGGAGTAGCAATCCCTATTTTATGGTATTTTGGCTTACTATTTTAGAGTTTTTGGGCTGATTTTTTGAGAAGTGGATAAGCCGAAACAAGGTTTTATTTCTTATTGTCTAAATGCAGGATCGAAAAGGTTATTGCTGTTTTGTATTTATTTATTTTTTTTATTATATTATACCAGTCAGCCTACCACAAATATCAGATATCCACAAAAAATGTGCACCAAAGGAGAATTTAGATAAGAAAAATCTTCTGTGAGTCATTTGAAATACTTAACTATACAGGGTGGGCCATTTATATGGATACACCTTAATAAAATGGGAATGGTTGGTGATATTACCTTCCTGTTTGTGGCGCATTAGTATATGTGAGGGTGGAAACTTTTTAAGATGGGTGGTGACCATGGTGGCCATTTTGAAGTCGGCCATTTTGAATACAACTTTTGTTTTTTCAATAGGAAGAGGGTCATGTGACACATCAAACTTATTGGGAATTTCAGAAGAAAAACAATGGTGTGCTTGGTTTTAATGTAACTTTATTCTTTCATGAGTTATGTACAAGTTTCTCTTTGTTTACAGCCATTGACATGTCACTGAGGTTAACACGTGCGGAGCGGATAGAAATTGTGTTGATGTCTGGTGAACGCAGTAACCGGGTCATTGCAGCAGATTTCAATGCAAGACAGCCTACAAGACCACCCATCTCCCATGCTACAGTTAGCAAACTGCTTGCTAAGTTTCAGTGTTGGATTTGCCAAAATGTGGACGCATGAAATCTGTCACTAATGAAGAAACATCAGTGGCTGGCCTAGCTTCATTCAGCAAGAGCCCACAGTGTAGCACTTGCTGCATGTCACTGGAGAGTGGCATTAGTCGAACATCCCTTCGGCGGATATTAGCTACTCACAAATGGCACCCTTACAAACTCCAGCTACTGCAGCATCTCAACGAGGATGACCCAGATCGGCGCACTGAATTTGCAGAATGGGCAAAACAAAAATTGGAACAAGACCCTCAGTTTACGCAGATTTTGTTCAGTGATGAGGCAAACTTTTATGTGAATTGTGAAGTTAACAAACAAAACCACCGCTATTGGTCTGACACTAACCCACTTGGAATAGATCCCTCCAAGACTGTTGGAACCAAAAAATTGATGGTATGGTGTGGTATATGGGGTACAAAGATAGTGGGGACATTCTTCATCAATGGAAACCTCAAGGCCACTGGATATGCGAAATTGCTACATGATGATGTGTTTCCCTCTTTATGCACTGAAGCTGGCACGTTCCCTGAGTTTTTCCAGCAAGATGGTGCACCACCACATTATGGGTGTCAGGTCCGAGCATTCCTAGATGAACAGTTTCCTGGAAAGTGGATTGGTCGTCGTGGGCCAGTTGAATGGCCCCCAAGGTCTCCCGATCTGACCCCCTTAGACTTTTATCTTTGGGGTCATCTGAAGGCAATTGTCTATGCTGTGAAGATATGAGATATGCAGCACCTGAAACTATGGATACTGGAAGCCTGTGCTAGCATTTCTCCTGCAGTGTTGCTATCAGTGTATGAAGAGTGGGAGAAGAGGGTTGCATTGACAATCCAACACAATGGGCAGCACACTGAACACATTTTATAAGTGGTCAGAAACTTGTAAATAACTCATGAAAGAATAAAGTTACGTTAAAACCAAGCACACCATTGTTTTTCTTGTGAAATTCCCAATAAGTTTGATGTGTCACATGACCCTCTTCCTATTAAAAAAACAAAAGTTGGATTCAAAATGGCCGACTTCAAAATGGCCGCCATGGTCACCACCCATCTTGAAAAGTTTCCCCCCTCACATATACTAATGTACCACAAACAGGAAGTTAATATCACCAACCATTCCCATTTTATTAAGGTGTATCCATATAAATGGCCCACCCTGTATATATGTGTACCTAATGAGCAACAGTATATGCTCATTTGGTACATAAATTAGTCTTGTCAATTTAAGAAGGTGCTCGTTATGTGTATAAAAGACACTTGTCCACAGAATCTCTTTTTTCCATTCAAACCTCACTTTCATGGGCAAGACTAAAGAGCCGTCAAAGGACATCAAAGACAAGCTTGGTAAGAAGGAGACAACTGTTGGAGTGATTCACAAATGGAAGAAATGCAAAATAACCAACAATCGCTCTCGGTCTGGCGCTCCATGCAAGATTTTGTCTCATGGGGTAAGGATAATCATGAGAAAAGTGAGGGATCAGCCCAGAACTACACAGGAAGAGCTTGTGAATGATCTCAAGGCAATTGGGACCACAGTGACCAAACAAACCATTGGTAACACAACATGCCACCATGGATTGTAATCCTGCAGCGCCCACAAGTTCCCCCTCTTCAAGAAGGCACATGTACAGGCCCTTCTGAAGTCTGCTGAAGGACATCCAAATGATTCAGAGAAGAATTGGGAGAAAGTGCTGTGGTCAGATGAGACCAAAATTAAACTCTTTGGCATTAACTCGACTCGCTGTGTTTGGAGGAAGTAAAATGCTGGCTATGACCCTAAGAACACCATCCCTACAGTCAAGCACGGAGGTGGAGACATTATGCTTTGGGTCTTTTTCTCTGCTAAAGGTAAAGGCCGACTTTGCTGCATTGAGGGGCCAATGGATGGGGCCATGTATTGTAAAATATTGGATGAGAACCTTCTTCCCTCAGCCAGAACACTGAAGATGGGTCATGGATGAATCTTCCAGCATGACAATGACCCAAAACATACAGCCAAGGCAACAAAGGAGTGGCTCAAGAATAGGCTTATTAAGGTCATGGGGTGGCCTAGCCAGTCTCCAGAGCTTAATCCTATAGAAAATGTATGAAGGGAGCTTAAACTTCAAGTTACCAAGAGACAGCCAAGAAACCTTAAGGATTTAGAGAAGATCTGTAAAGAACAGTAGACCAAAATCCCCCTTGAGATGTGTGCAAACCTGGTAACCAACTACAAGAAACGTCTTGGCTCTGTGCTTGCCAACAAGGGTTTCTCCACCAAGTACTAAGTCATGTTTTACTTGGGGATCAAATACTTATTTTACTCACTGAGCTGCAACTTAATTTATAACATTTGTACCATGTGCATATTTTGGATTTTTGGTTGATATTCTGTCTCTATCATTTAAAATACACCTAAGATAAAAAAAAAAAAAATCATAGACCCTTAATTTCTTTGTAAGTGAACAAGCTTACAAAATCTGCAGGGTATCAAATAATTATTTTACCCACTGTATATACTGTATATAAGTGTATATATTATATAGTATATACAGTTAGGTCCATATATATTTGGACACAGGAACCATTTTAGTATTTTTTTCAGGTATTTACCAAAACATATTTAAGCTATAGTTATATAATGGATATGGGCTGAAAGTGCACACTCTCAGATTTAATTTGAGGGTATGTACATCCAAATTGGAGCAAGGGTTTTGGAATTACAGCTCTTAAGAATAGCCATCCCTCCTTTTTCAAGGGACCAAAAGTAATTGGACAATTGAATCAAAAGCTGTTTCATGGCCAAGTGTGGGCTACTTCTTTGTTATTTCTTTATTAATTAAGCAGGTGTTGATTCTACGTGTGGTATTTGCATTTGGAATCTATTGCTGTGAACCTGCATCATACATTCAAAGGAACTCTTGTAAGGCTTCAAAAATGAAACAAATCCATCAGAGAGATAGCAGCAACATTAGGAGTGGCCAAATCAACAGTTTAGTATATCCTGAGGAAAGAAGAATGCACTGATGAGCTCAGAAACATAAAAAGGCCTGGACGTCCACGGAAGTCAACAGTGGTGGATAATTGTAGGATCCTCTCTATGGTAATGGTAAACCCATTTACAACATCCAGACAAGTGAAGGACACTCTCCAGGAGGTGGGCGTATCATTGTCAAAGTCTACAGTCAAGAGAAGACTTCACAAGAGCAAATACAGAGGGTTCACCGCAAGGTGCAAACCATTCATAAGCCTGAAGAATAGAAAAGCCAGATTGGACTTTGCCAAAAAACACCTAAAAAGCTGAACCAGTTCTGGAAAAGAATTCTTTGGATGGATGAAACTAAGCTTAATCTGTACCACAATGACAGGAAGAAAAAAGAAGGCTTGGAACAGCTTATGGTCCAAAGCGCACAACGTCATATGTAAAAAATGGTGGAGGCAGTGTGATGGCATGGGCATGCATGGCTTCCAGTGGCACTGGGTCATTGGTGCTTATTGATGATGTGACAGAAGCAGCTGGATAAATCATGCAGTGCTTAGAGATATACAGTCAGCACAGATACAGCCAAATGCAGCAAAGGTTGATTGAACAGCGTTTCATAGTACAGATGGAAAATGATCCCAAACACACTGCAAAAGCAACCCAGGAACTTTTGAAGGAAAAGAAGTGGAATATTTTGCAATAGCCGAGTCAATCACCTGCTCTCAACCCAATTGAGCATACATTTCACTTGCTGAAGGCAAAAATCAAGGCAGAAAGACCCACAAACAGAGAACAAGTGAAGACAGCTGCAGTAAGAGCCTGGCAAAGCATCAGAAAGTCCATGGGTTCCAGACATCAGGCAGTCATTGCCAGTAAAGGATTCTCAATAAAATATTAAAAATGAACATTTTATTTATGATTATATTCATTTGTCCAATTACATTTGAGCCCCTGAAAATAGGGGGGCTGTGTACAAAAACGGTTGCAGTTGCTAAAATTTGATATTTATGTTAAACCCCTTGAATTAAAGCTCATAGTCTGCATTTCAAACTCATTTGGATTGTTTTAGTTTAATTTTATTCTGGTGAGTTACAGAGCCAAATGTATGAAAAGTGTGCCTGTATCCAAATATATAACTGTACACACACAATACATACATTGTTTGCTGTTTTAATGGCATACAAGGTCAAAGGACTAAACTGATTTATCATAATGAATTGAATTGTTTTTCTTATTAAAATGAACTGCAGATACGTCTGTACATGCTGGCATTTAATTTCCTCATGCCTTCCTCTGAAAAAGGGCCATTATTTCCAAATCTATCAACTAGTAATTGTATTACATTATCAGTAGAAAATGGCTATATATGTAGAACATGTGTAGCTTCACTAGTAACAATAGCTAAATATTTAACTTCAGCATGTATATTGACTGATGTTTTGTTTCCATAATTGAGTAAATTGATTCGGTTTCAGATAGGGTTTTTCCAGTGATGCATAGTAATGGAATAATATGTGTGCAAGATTGTTATATTGCAGGTAAGGAAACCTTCCAACAAAACCATTTCTAGCTATTATAATAGCATATTAAAATCTTTATTCAAGTCATATGTAATATAAAGCAAGCTAGGGCTCAGATTTGCAGGGTCACATTTGAATGTATTTGATGGGTTGCCATCTATAAATGGGAGTTAACCAGACATATGGAGTCTGAGCAACATCTAATCTAAAGACCTGTACACACGGTACAATTATCGGGCCTGTCGTACTATATTCCGACTGTTAGTACGCTCCATTCGAAAGCCGATTTTGAATTACCACCCAACAGAAGTTGTATGAGCAAACTAGAAAACTTTTGTCTGCCGACAAGGCGTCGCCCAATTTTAGGCTCGTGTGTACAGAAGTTGGACAAACAAAAGTTGTAAATACAAACACGCATGCTCAGAATCCAGGAAGTGTTCGGTCGTGTAAAACTGCCTCTGTAATTCACAATTCACATTCACCTGAACTTCTTCTTTATACACTCGTAAATCGTCACTACGTTTGGCTTTGTTGAGCGATTATTTGACTACCCTCAGTACGCTAGACAAAATCACGGACAGCCGATTTTGAGAAAAGTTGGACGTGCGGTCGTACAACAATCGCATCATGTGTACGAGGCTTTAAAGTGTAGCATTCTGAGAATATGAAACTGCTAATCCAATCCAATTGACAGAAAATAGTCACTATAAAGCCTCGTACACATGGTGCGACGGTCGTATGAAAAGGGTCTCAAAACTCACTATACTCAAACATAGTAAAAGCAGCGCTAAAATTCAAACATAACACATCCAGTATACAAACACTTATATGTAAAGTGCTAGTGCAAACTGTAACTAAAGTAAAACAATGCAGGTGCTAATTAGCAATATCCTAAAGTGCCAGTGTCCATTAATTGTGCAATTGTGCAAACATAAGAGTTAGGTGTCCCAACGGAAAGTGTCCAAAATATTAATCCTTCTCCCGAAAGGATACCAAAATATGCTTACATCAAATTTAAAAAATCACCCTGTGAACAAGTCGGAAGTGACGAAACGCGTCAGAGGCGTGGCTACACGGCGGCCCGAAGAGACACACAACAGTTATACCAGCTGCTGGGACGCTCGTTGGGAGGGAGAGAGAGGCGAGGACCAGCAAACGGTAGAGGAGATTGGATCTTGTACAGTGTGATTTTTTAAACTTGATGTAAGCATATTTTGGTATTTGTGTTGAATAAATGGTTAAAAGAGATACACTATGAGGAATCTTTTTTCTATTTAACACCTATACCGAGTGACCCTGGAAGGAGTGGATCATAAGCTGTGATAAGCCTAGGATGAGGCTGATTGATTAACAGGCGTTTGTTATACAACCATCTGGTAAGCCTCCAGCGTGATCACCTGCATGGGGATTCTTTTGAGTGGTGGTGGAGGATTGAACCTAAGAGCTTTTCCTTTGCACTTTCGGGAGAAGGATTAATATTTTGGACACTTTCCGTTGGGACACCTAACTCTTATGTTTGCACAATTGCACAATTAATGGACACTGGCACTTTAGGATATTGCTAATTAGCACTGGCATTGTTTTACTTTAGTTACAGTTTGCACTAGCACTTTACATATAAGTGTTTGTATACTGGATGTGTTATGTTTGAATTTTAGCGCTGCTTTTACTATGTTTGAGTATAGTGAGTTTTGAGATTATTTATGATTTTTAAAGCGGCAGCTTTTTATATATATATGTATTCAGTTATATATATTGTTTAATTTTTTACACAGATATACAGTGGCAATAGAAGTAGGTTGCCATTGACACAGCGCGGTGTTTATATGTATTAATGTTATTAGTATGAAAAGGGTCGTAGGACCACTCGTTGTACGGTCATCCAACCGTTAGTATGCGCAATTAGAACAGCCGACGTACGATGGTCGCACAACAGCAGTTAGATGCGCAAGCTAGAGAACTTTCGTTGTACAACAAGAGGTCGTACGACCGTTGTACCGTGTGTACAGAGAAGTTGGTCCAACAAAGCTGTACGTGCAAAACACGCATGCTCAGAAGTCAGGAACACCCGGAGGTGTCCGTTCGTTCCTAATTCACAAATCACATTCACCTGAACTTCCTCTTTATACGCTCCTAACACGTCACCACGTTTGGCTTGGTCCTACGATCGCTTAGTTCACGTCAGTATACAACAGCCAACATACGATTTGGGCCATTCAGTCGTACGACCGCCGCACCGTGTGTACGAGGCTTTACGCGCTAGACCTTTCCTTCTAAATGCAATGAAGTTGATTTACTAAAGGTAATTAGACTGTTCACTGCAAGGGAAGTTGCACTTTGCAAGGAAATTTTCTCCAGAGCTTAGTGAATGTAATGAAATTTCACTTTGTAAAAAATACCCAATCACGTGCAAGGAAAAAATAATAATTTTTTTGCTTAGACATCACTGGATGATGGAGACCAGCAGAGCTTCACCTCATTCATGAAGCTTTGGGGATCATTTCCTTCCATTTGCCTTTAATAAATCTAGCCCACTATCTCTAATCCCAAAACCAATGATTTTCCAACCAGTTAATTGTTTTTTTTTTAATTATAGGTCTATTTTAACCAGGAACCCCTGCAAAGAGGTACAGTGATGTTGCACAATGCTTTTAGATTGCTGCTCTATGATTTGCCCGACTAGAGACAACTAACGTACTGGTAGATGGCAGAAGCCAGGTTCTTAGAAGGCAAAAGCATAGTCTTATGTGAGGGCAAACAGATTCCCAAGTTATTGTGGCCTTGTACAACAATACAATTTAGCTGTAGTAATAAACAATGCAGTGCATTAAGTTTACAAAGTTACTGGCGAATAATAGTACAAAATGGTAACATAACTATATATAAGAAAATACTGAGGTTGATTTACTAAAGGAAAATAGACTGTGCAGTTGCTCCAGAGCATAATGAGGTGATGCTTCACTTTGTAAAGAAAACTCAATCACATGGAATACCTTTCATAGCCCTGCAAATTAAATGTCTCATAAGGTCGCATACAACCGGGTCTAGGCCCCTTGTCGCAACGTTCCTCGTGGCCAACAGCACCCCCCTTCGGGGGGAGGAGGTCCGGTCTGGAGTGGTGCCTGCTGGTACCTGGTGTGGTGAGTACTGTCCCCCTATCTCCTTGGAGGTTTGCGGTGGACACGTGCCCCTCCCTGGGTTGGTCAGTCCTGCGGGTACCCCTCCTTCCCTACCCCCTCCCTTCCTTCTGGGGTGTTGGTATCTGGGTAATTCCCCCCTCTTCCCCTCTCCCCCCCATATGGGGTAGTGCGGTGCCGTGTGGTCGGCATGAGTCTGGGGTAGTGGTACTGGGGGGATGGGAGGTACGTGCTGCGGAGCTGTGGTTACTGGCGAAGGTGAGGGGGTTGATGGCACTGGTGGCCCCAGGGCCCGATGCCAGCTCTCTCTATGTTGTAGGCTGCTTTTCTGAGGCTCTGGGAACCCTCTGGGTGCATGGTATCAACGTGTGTGCTCAACCGGTGGCCATTTTTCTGTAGCCAGCCCCCTTTCCCTGTAGTGCCAATGCTTTCCTATGGCCGGTGGCCATGTTTGTGTAGCCTCGCGGCCATGATTTGGTGGATTATGTGCTCGGCAAGCGGCGGCCATTACTGTGAAGCCCTGGACGGCGGTTTTTACAGGCGGGAGCCCCTCCCCTTTACCCCGGCGCTGGAGTGGTTATCTCTTTGTTCCTGGGATGCCACATGGAGCAGTGCTACACTGAGGCAGCAGGCTACGCTGGTGGGGTGGTGAGTCTGGAGGGGTCCCCCTCCCTTTCTGCTACTGGCAGTGGGTGTTTTGGTCCCCGAGTGTGTTACCGGTGTGGGGAGTGTCTCGCTGCAGTGGTGGGCCGCTCTCTTTTCCTTCTATGGAGCCCAAGGAACACTTTTCCCCACCTGACCCCCTTTCGGAGCCTGCAGGACCCTCCGGATCCTAGCCATCCGTTCACCTACTGACACCGGTCTTAGCGTCCCTGGTGTCTCTGTGTGGAGGTGGCTCTTGGGCGGCACCATCTCCTGCCTCATCTGTCTCTTCAGATCCTGATTCTGATTCGGCCGCCGCAGACACGTCCCACCCTGAGGGGGTTTGCGAACACACTCCCTGACCTCTCAGACAGTGAGGATGATTCCTCTGCCCCGTGGCTGCGCATGAGAAGGCACTGGTGGACGCTTTTATTATGTCCATGCGGGAAACTTTAAAAATGGAGGATGTGGCTGCGGCTGAGGTACCAGTCCCCTTTGTCACCCACAAGTCGTCTCGCACTGCAAAAGTTTTCCCCTACCCCTCTTATTTTGACAAATTTGTCTATAAAGAATGGGAACGGTCAAAATGACCCTTTGCGGTCCCCAAATGCTTCACTGTACACTATCCATTTGAAGAGGGTCTGTTTAAAAAATGGATGACTCCGCCGATGGTCGATCCCCCGGTCTCTTGGCTGAACAAAGCCACCATGATTCCGGTTGAGGACTCTCCAGCCTTTAAGGATCCAACTGACAGGAAGGGGGAAGCTCTGGGGCGCACTATGTTCACCATTGCGGGTTCCGCGCTCCGGCCAGCTCTGGCGGGGGCTCTGGTGTCTCAAACACTTACTGAGGGGGCAAAGCTGTTACGCCGTGATTTGGAGGGTGACCAGTATCTTCCTGCCTTCATAGCTCCATTGTTGTCTAAGCTGTCTGTTTCAGCGGTGGTACTTCGGCGGTTGTTGTGTCTGAAGTGTTGGGCTGCAGACCAGGCCTCAAAAAAGGCCCTTACTGATCTGCCTTTTCAGGGCGAGTGTTTATTTGGAGCCACTCTGGATGACATTATTAAGAGTGTCACCTGGGGAAGAGTACCTTTCTTCCACAGTCAAGGAAGGGGAAGGAGCCTCGTTGCAAGCGTGACCCTTCCTTCTGGGCGCACAAGAAGTTATTTCATCCCTCAGGGGGCGCCAACAAGGGCTAAAAGCCCTTCAAGCCCTCCTTGGGAGGTTCCAAGCACACTTGGTCAGGCAAGCCAAGAGTGGGGTTCTCCAGACTCGCCGATAAGACCCCTTTGGCCTGAAGGGGTGCCTTCACCCACATCTCGGTTTTCAGGAGCCATGGATCTCTTTGATAACCGACTCATGGGTTCACAAGGTGATTTGTTCGGGTTACAAGATAGAGTTCCAGTCTTGCCCCGAACAGGTTCTTCCCCTCCAACGTACGTCTCTCCCCAGAGCGCCTGCTGTTACTCCAGGGTGTGGTTGTCCCGGTTCCGGCATTGGAACTTTTTCAGGGGTTTTATTCAAACCTATTCACAGTCCCCAAAAAGGAGGGTTTGGTGCGCACGATCCTGGACCTCAAGGCTCTGAACTGGTTTGTGTGGGTTCGAAAGTTCTGCATGAAGCTTATTCGCTCTGTGGTGGCATCCCTGCATCAGGGGGACTTTCTGGCTTCCATCGATATAAAAGATGCTTACTTGCACATTCCAATCTGTGCCCATCACCAGCGTTTCCTCCACTTTGCGGTGGAAGAGGAGCATTTCCAATTTGTGGAGTTACCCTCTCTGCTCAGCGCCACTAGTTTTCACAAAAGTGTTGGCTCCGGTTCTGGTGTTGCTGTGCCAGCGGGGCATTGCTGTTCTGGGCTACCTGGACGACCTCCTTCTGCGAGCAGAGTCTCCAACGAATCTGCGGAGCGATGTGGCAATCACCATTCAAACTCTGACGGAGTTTGGGTGGCTGTTAAACTACCAGAAGTCGGCACTAATTCCAACTCAGAGATTAGATTATCTGGGCATGACCCTGGATTCTGCTCTGGCCAGAGTTTTTCTGCCCCCCCGACATGCTCGGGAGGTTGCAAGCTGCGACTCGAATGCTGCTGTCCAGCAGGTGGCTGTCCTTATGGACTTGCATGTGGGTGTTGGGCCTGATGGTGTCTACTTTCGACACCATCAGGCCCGGCTCAGTTTCATACGAGACCTCTGCAAAAAAGAGAACCTATTAAAATAAGACCTATGTCTGGGGTTTCTGGACAATCTGATTCAGCTGAGCCAGAGGACCAGGGGGTCCCTGGCCTGGTGATTTCATTCCCTGGCCCTGGGGCAGAAAAAATCCTTTCTCCCCCTATACTGGACGGTAATGATGACCGTTGCCAGCCTGTCCGAATGGGAGGGGGAGTCTTGGGTCTAAACTCTGCTCAGGGTCGTTGGACGCTGGAAGAATCCAGCCTGCCTATTAACATCCTGAAACTCCGGGCAATCAGACTTTGTTTGCACCATTGGACGAATAGGCTTCAAGGGCTCCCAGTGCGGATTCAGTCAGACATTGCCACAGCAGTGGCCTACGTCAATCGCCAAGGAGGGATAAAAAGCATGTTAGCGGCCTTAGAAGTATCCGGCATTCTCCAGTGGGCAGAGCGCATCGTCCCAGCTATTTCCGTTGTCCACATTCCAGGGGTGGAGAATTGGTAGGCGGATTACCTCAGTCGCCAAGCATTGGACCAAGGGGAATGGTCTCTTCATCAGGATGTGTTCCGACAACTATGTCTGCACTGGGGCACTGCTGAGGTGGATCTGTTGGCATCCCGGATCAACAGGTGCCAAGGTTAGTGGCCAGGTCGTGGGATCCTCTGGCAGACGCCACAGATGCTTTGGTAGCTCCGTGGGGTCAATATCGTCTGATTTACACCTTTCCTCCTTTACAACTTCTGCCGCGGCTGTTGTGCAGGATCGAAGCTGAAGGGATTCTGGTCATTCTAGGGGCCCCGTCAGTCTTGGTACGCAGATCTGGTGCACCTGGTCGCAGATGCCTCCTGGGGATCAAGGAAGACCTTCTGTCCCAAGGGCCGATCTTCCATCCTTCTTTACTGTCTCTGGCTTTGACGGCCTGGCTGTTGAAAGCCAGGTGCTAAAGGATAGAGATTTGCCGTTGGCTGTGGTTCAGACTCTGCTTAAAGCTTGGAAGTCTACTTCTAGAAAGATCTGCCATCGGATGTGGAAAGCTTACTTTTCCTGGTGTGAGTCGGCTGGTGTTCACCCCCGTTCCTTCTCGGTTTTGTGAGTTTTGACTTTCCTTCAGAAGGGCGTTGAACAAAAATTGGCCTTGATTATGATCAAGGGCCAGATTTCAGCCTTGGCGGTTCTTTTTCAACGCCCCCTGGCCTTGCACGCCCTGGTCCGTACTTTGATTCAGCCATTTGGCTCCACCGGTGCGATCCCCTCTTCCACTGTGGGGCTTGAATTTGGTGCTTTCGGTTCTTCAGAAACCTCCCTTTGAGAATATTGGGGAGATTCCCCTGCTCATCTTGTCTTAGAAGGTGACCGTTTTGGTGGCTATCATCTCTGCTCGCAAGGTATCTGTCAGGAAAGGACCGATCTTTGCCTTTCCGCGGTGGTGCGCGCGCCTGTGCGCGTTCGCGCGCGCTCGTGCGCGTTCGCGCGCGCTCGTGCGCGCACCCGCGTGCGCGCGCGCACGCGCCGGAAACGGCGCCTGGCGGCTCTATTTAAACCAGCAGAGCCCTGCAGCCGGTGTTGTCCGCTCTACAACGTTCCCTGAACCTGTGATACCCCCGGTGACTACTTTCGTGTGATTTCCTGTTCCTGTGACCCCGGCTTGTTCCCTTGGACCTGTTGATATCTGCCCGCACCTGACTCCGGCTTGTTTACGACCATCCGCTTGCCTGCTCCCACTGTACTTCTGTCGCCAGCACGTTACCGACCCTGCCTGTACCCGACCATCCGTTTGCCTGATCCCGTTGTACCGCACCGCCTGCCAGTTGCCAACCCGGACTGAACCACTACTCTCCTGTCTTGCACGAGCTTCCTGGGACTTCTCTCAACCACCTGAAGTTTGTCCAGCCCTCGTGCCCCCCTGTGCTCCAGAGCTCCCTGTCCACACTACCAGGGGTTCTCGAACCAGGGCCGCAAGAGAGGTTGCCCCCCGCATAAGCCAGACTCTACCACCAGGTACGTGACAGAAGCGGACAACCATGCCAGAGTCTGCGCCGGGGCCCTCTCCTATGGAGGAGCTATGCACGTACCTCGCTGGACTAACCCACGCAGTGCAAAACCTGCAGGAAGGATATGCACGCCTGGAGGATAAAGTTCAGGACTTGACCACTCCTAGCCCCTCCAGCAGGGGGCACGCAGCTCCCCCTATCTCAGTGACTCTGCCCATGGAGCCCAAGGTACCTATGCCTGAGCGGTTTACGGGGAACCGCAGTAAGTTCAGGACCTTTCGCAGTGCCTGCTACTTGTATTTTGCTCTCCAGCCCCACACGTTCTCCTCGGAGACCACCAAGGTGGGCCTGGTAATATCTCTCCTCCAGGACGACTCGCAGGCCTGGGCCCATCGGCTTCTGGAACAAAAGGCCCTTGAGGTCTCCACCGTGGACGGATTCTTCAAGGCTATGGCCCAGCTATATGAAGACCCACACCTGGCAGCCACAGCGGAGTCTACGCTCCATACCCTCCAGCAGGGTGATCGCCCTGTGGAGGATTACGTGTCCGAGTTCCGGTACTGGAGCGCGGATACCGCTTGGAATGGTGCGGCCTTGTGCCACCAGTTCCGACTGGGACTTTCCGAAGCACTCAAGGACGAGTTGGCACGTGTTGGGGTTCCTCAGACCCTGGAAGCGCTTATTAGTCTGGCCATCCAGGTAGACCGTCGCTTGCGGGAGCGCAGCGCAGAAAGGGCCACCGTGTCCCTGCGTCCTTCCTGGATGCCTCCCCAAGCACCTACCTTTCCAGGTCCCAGCCCAGCGGCAACCTCCTCCTCCTCTCCACGAAGCCATCCTGAGTCCTGGCGACCTAGCTTTTTCCGCCCATCCTTGTCTCCGGAGGAACGCCGGCGGCGGATGGACGGTAATTTGTGCCTCTACTGCGGCAGCCCAGGACATCTCCTCAGTAGCTGCCCCGCCAAGACTGGCAAGAAACCTGCCCCAATCCTAGGGGAGGTGCTATCCCTGCCGGGTTCTCAACCCCACCTGACCCTCTGCATCCTGTTGCAGCTTCCCGATAAGGACATTCAAGTATCGGCTATTCTGGACTCGGGAGCTTGCAGTTGCTTCATGGATGTGTCCTTCGCTGCCCAGCACCGGGTTCCTCTCAGGCCTAAGGAACGCCCATTATCGATCCGTTTGGCTGACGGGTCAGCCATCAAGTCAGGTGCAGTGAATCAGGAAACTTTTCCGTTGCCGACCCGGACGGCCGAAGGCCACACTGAATTACTGGTGCTGGATGTCATCGCTTCCCCGTTGAGTCCCGTGATCCTGGGTCTCCCATGGCTCCGAGCACACAGTCCTCACATCGACTGGAACTTGGGTGAGGTTCGGTTCCAGTCCCCATACTGCCGGGATAACTGCTTCCCACCATCCCAGATAGCACCGCCAATGGTGCTCTCCCTCAATCCTGACCCGGACCAGGAAACCCGCTTTGCTATTCCCGAAGCGTACCGGGACTTCTGGGACGTCTTCAGCAAAAAGGGAACAGACACTTTACCTCCGCATCGGCCATATGATTGCCCGATAGACCTGCTGCATGGAGCCGAGATTCCTTTTGGCAGAATATTCCCGCTTTCCGAAGTGGAGCTTGCGGCTCTCAAGGTCTACATCGAGGAGAATTTACAGAAGGGGTTCATCAGGCCTTCCACGTCCCCAGCAGGAGCTGGGATCTTCTTCGTGGAAAAGTAACTGGTCTACAACCTTTCACCGGCCCCGTAACGTGTCGGGCTTACCGTACTGGTCTATAAGCTTCACCGGTTTAGCGCATGCTTTACGGCAGAAGGTAAGCAGGGGGAGGGCATACGCCTAATCTAATATCCGGGGGGCTTCTAGGTCGAACCATTTGTGCCGTCGCCTCGGCTCCGCGACTTTGTTAAGGCCCTGGTCTCCGTCCCCCATAGACAAAAATTGACACTAGAACAATTCTAGCGCCATCAGTTATGTACCGGCCTCTCATACTAGAAAGAAAAGGTGCTTCTTCTAGGGTCGAGGACGACCCCTGCACCTTCCGGACTACTTGGGGAAGA
>BLSH010135754.1:372319-388724 GCA_018402905.1 Glandirana rugosa
ATTTAAACCAGCAGAGCCCTGCAGCCGGTGTTGTCCGCTCTACAACGTTCCCTGAACCTGTGATACCCCCGGTGACTACTTTCGTGTGATTTCCTGTTCCTGAGACCCCGGCTTGTTCCCTTGGACCTGTTGATATCTGCCCGCACCTGACTCCGGCTTGTTTACGACCATCCGCTTGCCTGCTCCCACTGTACTTCTGTCGCCAGCACGTTACCGACCCTGCCTGTACCCGACCATCCGTTTGCCTGATCCCGTTGTACCGCACCGCCTGCCAGTTGCCAACCCGGACTGAACCACTACTCTCCTGTCTTGCACGAGCTTCCTGGGACTTCTCTCAACCACCTGAAGTTTGTCCAGCCCTCGTGCCCCCCTGTGCTCCAGAGCTCCCTGTCCACACTACCAGGGGTTCTCGAACCAGGGCCGCAAGAGAGGTTGCCCCCCGCATAAGCCAGACTCTACCACCAGGTACGTGACAGTATCAGAATTGGCGTTGCTATCCTGTCGTTCGCCTTACTTGGTGATTCACAAGGATAAGGTGGTGTGGCGTCCTTGTCCGTCATTTCTTCCTAAGGTTGTGTCTGAATTTCATTTGAATGAGGACATTGTGTTGCCTTCCCTGTGTCCCAGGCCACAACATCCAAGAGAGTTTGCCTTGCACACCCTGGATGTGGTCCGGGTGATCCAGGTGTATTTGGTTGCCACTGAACTTTTTCAAAGGTCAGACTCTGTCTGTGATGATGGACGGGCCGAAGAAAGGGCTGTCCGTGCCCTCTGCCACTATTTTCAGATGGATCAGACAAACAGTGACGCAGGCTTAATCTATCAGGGGTAAGGTTCCTCTCTTCCCAGTTAGAGCGCATTCTACTCGGGTGCTTAGTGCCTCCTGGGCCTTTTGTCACCAGGCATCAGTGACAGTGAAGTTTGCAAGGTGGCCACCTGGTCGTTGGTACACACTTTCACAAAATTTTACAAGGTGGATGTGCTGGCATCTGCGAATGCCTCTTTCGGCCGCAAGGTTCTGCAGGCTGCGGTTTAAGGGGTCTTTGCCCTCTGGGGTGTTTTTTTGTTCAGGTTGGGCTCCAGTTGTTCTTGTTAAGCTCCTGTTTTTCTTGTTTTCCTGGTTAGCCTGTTGTGTTGTTGGCTTTATCACCCCTCATGTTTTGGCACTGCTTTGGGACATCCCTATGGTCAAGAATAAGGAAGCGATGTGTCTGTCAATGAACGAAAGAGAAAATGTGATTTTTGACCTACCGTAAAATCCATTTCTCTGAGTTCATTGACAGACACAGCACCCACCCCTTTAAGAAGTTTTTTTAATACTTCTGATACTGCTTGTTACTAAACTGAAGGCCTATAGCAGAGGGGGGGGGGTGTATACCACCTAGGACTTCCCCATAGGCATAGCCAAGTTTTTTTTTCTGCCTAGTGTCCTACTCCTGTAGTGGGCGGTATAACCCTATGGTCAAGAATAAGGAAGCGCTGTGTCTGTCAATGAACTCAGAGAAATGGATTTTATGGTAAGCCAAAAATCTAATTTTCCAGCACTGCCTTAACCCTTTTGGGCATGGAATTTACCAGAGCTTCACAGATTGCCACTGGAGTCCTCTTCCACTCCTCCATGACGACATCACAGAGCTGGTGGATGTTAGAGACCTTGCGCTACTCCCCCTTCCATTTGAGGATGTCCCACAGATGCTCAATACGGTTTAGGTCTAGAGACATGGTTGGCCAGTCCATTATCTTTATCCTCAGCTTCTTTAGCAAGGCAGTGGTCATCTTGGGGGTGTGTTTGGGGTCATGTTTGGGGTCGTTATCATGTTGGAATACTGCCCTGAGGCCCAGTCTCTGAAGGGAGGGGATCATGCCCTGTTTCAGTATGTCACAGTACATGTTGGCATTCATGGTTCCCTCAATGAACTATAGCTCTGCATATGACATCATTTTAAGAAACCTTACAGGTAAAAAAGATGAAAGAAAATGTACTTCCTATGTAACGCCTTTTCCCTTAGCTATTATGTTTCAAATCTGTTTTCCTTTTTTTTTTTAAGTAATATATAATTTTTTCTCTTTCCATTAATTTTCTTTGTTATCTTTTTTCAGTGTAGCGTAAAAAATACACAAAATTGGTCAAAATGCCTTTTCTGCATTTGCAAATAGCTTTGGTATTCTTTAGACCAGAATATTTTTTTTATGTAATTGAGACACATTATATAATGAAATGTAGATTTTTTTTATTTAAACTATAACGAAAAAATAACACTAGTCAAAACAGAAAAAAAAATTTTTTTTAGTTTTGTTGTATATAGATTACATAAAAAATTAAATATTTTTTATAAGACAGTTGTATTACTAAAACAAAGGGAAATCCCTATGGATTCCTCTCGACCCCATGTAACCACACTGAGGACAAATAAAAAGGCACCTAGTATTTTTTACAAGGGGAAAGGGGACTGAGTTACAACCTCACTCATTATCAGAAGTGCCAAGTTATTTCACTTGATTCCTGGCATGTAGCGTGGGAGCAATAGAAAGGTGAGCTTGTGTTGCTAAGAAGGGAAAATGAAGTGAATCATTTATTTTGCCCTGTACTGTCAATGAAAAGCTTCACTAGATTTATATATAGGCTGCTACTATGACTTTTAGTTGCCTGGGTGTAATGCTGACCCTTTTCCCTCAACACTCTAAACTAAAACTTCACACACCTGCTTTAAAGTGTTTGTAAAACTCCTTTTTTTAAAAAGCTAAAATAGCAAACATGTAATTCTTACCAGCTCTGTTTTGCACAGAGCAGCCCTGATCCTCCTCTTCCCAGATCCCTCGCTGGCATTTATGGCTCCTCCGCTACATCCAGTGCCCCCATGGGAAGCCACTTCCTATGGGGGCACACATGCAGGCTTGTTCCAGAGTTTGATTGACAGCTTTGGGAGCCAATGGCTCCTGCTGATATCGATCTGCTCTATGAGGAGGAGCAGAGTCAAGAGAGCTGCTGATTTCATGCACATCGCTGGATCACGATGACGCTCAGGTAAGTATAAGGGGGGCTGGGAGGGATTCCAAGAACACAAGGTTTTCACCTTAATGCATATAATTCACTAAGGTAAAAAAACCTTAAAGCTTTACAACCACTTTCATTTTCTTTTCCCATCCCCTCTTAACTTCCATGTTGGGTTGCTCCCAATAAGCATATTTACTGTACATGTCCAATGGATCCAGCGTTGATCTGTTGTGGTTCACCTCTCCACTGCTATACACCTTGCATCTTACTTTCTTCCTCATTGGGAGCCAGCTGTCTCTTCTGGGGTCTTACAGCTTCCCCCCTGATGTTACAGCAAAACTATGAACAGGCTGGGCTCAGGCTGAACACATAATTAACCCAAAGCCAATCCCTATTCTTCTTAATACAAAGTTATTTTGAGCTCTTTTTAAATGCACAGCCTTGTGTGCTATATGGCTCATTACACTGCAAGTATTAAACTTTGTATTTATGAGGACTATAAAATTTTAATATTTTTGCTTGCCATATAAAAAGTCGAATCTACATATTTCCAAAGTAATACATGCTGAGAATTCTACACTTTTTTTTTTTTTTATCAAAACACATGGCCTGACGGCTAAAAAATGATAAAAATAAAAACTATTGGAATTAAGAAATCTAATAAAACGTCTGTCCCAAATCTGGATATTTTGGAATTGGATCAACATAAGTTAATTAGAAATACAAAATGCAAATGCAAACCTTTTTTAACTGCGTTCAATGCTGAAAATTTACTTTATTGCTTGCTCTTCTGACTTTCCGTCTCTATGGGGATTGGCAATCTGCAAAATAAAACAATGCAAAAAAAAAAACAAATATATTCTTAATAGCTTTACAAACGAAGCAAATTGTGACAAACAGAAGCATGCCTTGAAAAGACTAACATGGAAAGCTATGAGGGTCCTGTATGGCAACCTTTCTTGTAGCACGCATGTAGGATGCATTTTAAGCTGTAATGTTAGTGATGTTGAAAGGAAAGGTAAAATAGCAGCAATGGTGTCTAAACTACTTCATGCAATTATATGTTAGTATAATATAGTGGAAGAAAACCATTGAGAGGGCCCTTCTTCTATCCTCTTTACCTCCGCACACTGTGCTGTGCGTGTTGAGGAGTGTTCAGCCTCCTCTGCTCAATATTCCTTGAAGGACTGGTGTAGGCACATGTGGGACAAATAGGGATTTTAGGACCCTTCAGACATTCGTCATGGTAAAAGGCAGGGGCTATTTTTCCCGAAATGTGTAGACTGTAGTCTTTCTCATTAACTCTATAATAAAATATGTTATACTTGGTGAGTATGCATGGCATATCCAACCTTTTCATTTGTTTCTTGAACTAATTAAAATATTGTGCCATCTTACTCTGATTTTGTCTTGTGGCTGTATCTTCCATACGTGTTCCCAACGAGTTTGAGTAGAATAAATACAAGGAATAGGGCAACAGAGGATACTGTTATAATAGTAAGGCTTTTAATTTCAAGGGCAGACCTTGAGCACTGAGTTCCATTTTGAAACAAGGATTTACCTTTAAGACATCTAAAATAGACAACATCCATCAACAACAAAACACAAACAGCAGTACATACATTGTAAAATACATTTTCAATGCAGCATTCTGGAAGATGGTTACATCATACGCTAGGTCTTAGAATCTGCACTGCACCATTTCATTCATAGTGGAATTACCATTGGAATGATTTCTGTTAATAGTAATTTACAATGAATATATTTGTTTTGAAGATGCAATTATAATTTGCCAGTTTATTTTTCTGGACAAAACTCTCCATAAAAATATCATAGAGAAAAGTATGCATTACAAAAAGGGCTACATTTATCTTGTAGCTGCCTACCTATGACATAGGCTATAGGAGCTATAATAGGGCTTGCACCCTTATTAACCTCTGCAGAAGATGAAGGCAACATTATTTCTTCACAATTACTTTATTTACCGTTAACTGCATGCCTTTGCACACACACGATTTGTTTCTTTTAGTCTGAGGTCAAACGTGTGAGTTACAAATTGCAACATTTCTTATCTACTCTATTAGCCTAATATCAGAAACTCCAACTTTTTTCTTGGTTATGGATAGATTGGGGAAGGGTTAAAACACCTGTCAGGTTTTCATTGGTGTTTGTTTCACCTTCTCTATTTGTCCTGGTGACCACAGTCACCAGGATTGAGTGAAGGGATAAAAAAATGAAGTAAAATCCTCCAAATGGGACACAGGTGAAAAAATATGATAGATGTGGACATGGGCGTCCGCAGAACTTTTTCCAGGGGGGGGCATAATTTCAAAGTCATCCATGCTCTGCCCCTTTTTGACAATGTCATGATTACATTATCACGGTCAGAGACTGCAGACGTAGTACAGGAGATGGTCAGAGACTGCAGACATGATCCAGGAGATGGTCAGAGACTGCAGACGTGATACAGGAGATGCTCAGAGACTGCAGACATGATCCAGGAGATGGTCAGAGACTGCAGACATGATCCAAGAGATGGTCAGAGACTGCAGACGTGATACAGGAGACAGTCAGAGACTGCGGACATGATACAGGAGACGGTCTGAAACTGCAGACATGGTACACGAGACAGTCAGGGACTGCGGGCATAGTACAGGATATGGTCAGAGACTGCAGACATGGTACAGGAGACGGTCAGAGACTGCGGGCATAGTACAGGATACGGTCAGAGACTGCGGACATAGTACAGGAGATGGTCAGAGACTGCAGACATAGCACAGGAGACAGTCAGAGACTGCAGACATAGCACAGGAGACAGTCAGAGACTGCAGACAAAGCACAGGAGACAGTCAGAGACTGCAGACATAGCACAGGAGACAGTCAGAGACTGTGGACATGGTACAGGAAACAGTCAGAGACTGCCTACATGGCCCAAGAGACTGTCAGAAACTGCATACATGGCTCAAGAGGATAAGGACCTAGGGGGGAACCCCTGATCTGATCCCTGATTCCAGGGGGGGGGGCAATTGCCCCCCCCCCTGCCCCTACCTGCGGACGCCCATGGATGTGGAGTTTAAAACATTCCCTACTCTACTCCCTAATCTAAAACTACTTCGAAAGACACTAGTTCCCTGGCAGTTATGCTAATCCAATGGCTTAGTGTTAGTCACTAACTCAAAACTAATGTCTACATGACAAGTGAAGGAAAAGCTCCCAAATGAGAACAAAACACTGAGTTGGAGCTTTAATCATTCCCTATTCTACCCAAGATAAAAAAAAATGTTTTGTCTTTAGATCTTTAAAGGATCGAGAAAACATATGTGGGCTGCAATTGTTGACAGTGCTGGATTAAATTCTGTAGAATCCCCTAGAAAGTTAAAACCTTTGTCCCACCTTGCGGATTTCTTGATATTTCTCGTTCTCAGTGGGCTAACATTAAACAAAGTAGTGTGCATTTTGGCCACTAGATGGAGATGACCATTGCTACTGTACATTACACGTATGTAGGTTGTACCAAACTGACAGCTGAAAGAAGATAAGCTTTTAAGAAACAAACTGTAATGTGAACCTGATTCGGTTTATGTACTTTAAGTTGTTATTGGGTATGTTACATTAATACAGTATTTTATGTAACTTTAATGTAAAGTTTTAATTTCTTTTTTTCTCTCTTTTGTAAACAACCTAAGAAAGCTTCATTGTAATTTTCTTCTTGATTCTCTCACATCAACATTATTTTCATCTGTTGTTGCAGGGCCCTTAAACGGTGTGGGGTCCATAGGCCGGTGCCTACTCTGCCTATTTGGTAATCCGGCACTGATTTCTGAAAACTTCTGAAAGCGCAAATTTCTTGACAGACATGCAAATTCAATGACTTAATCCCTTTCAAAGTCACTGACTCAAAACAAGTATGCTCATTAGAAGTTTGGATTTTATATTTGTTTCAGGTCAGTACAGTATTATTTACCATAAATACTTGGATAAATTAAGTATCAGTAATATGTTGTACAAAATGAAAGCAGTGGAGCTTTACCTCCCATTATACATGCGTGACAAGTACAGCAAAGTAGTTGTCACCTGTTAGTCTCCTTAGGTGGACACGTCTTTTCTGAAAAACAACATGGCTGACTCATGTGTGATTATCTGATTCTGTAGAGAACATTCAGTCAAGCTCAGCTTCTGGAGAATATATTTTTATATTAATAATTTTGTTTAAGATTGTTTATGTGATTACATAGCTTACTGTGCTGGGTGCCTTGCTCTTCACAGACTTGAGCCACTACTGCAAAAAAAGCTTACAGAGGTAAAGGGATTTTAAAATCTATATGTACACATCTATATGTATCAATTTGAAGATTTGAGGTTTTTCTTGGGTGCCTCAGTTGCAAGCTCAATTTTTTGAAACAACATGGTCTATATTTGTCACCAACAGTAAAATCAATAGGTGCACTTTAAAAAACAGCCCGTTAAGCTGTTTCTATGTACGTACCTTTGCTCCCTTGCTGTTCCATTTGGTTGCAGGAAGCAAAGAAAACCACCTGGTACTTGCAGATATGGGGATCATGTGACTCAATCCTGCTCCTCTCAAGGGGCAAAGCTGGTGATTGGCTGCCCCAGACACCCAGCACGGTCACGTGAAGGTTGGGAGAGAGTCTTAAGCCTGCCTATGCTCCAACTATGCTCCAACTCACTTTTTGTCATTCTCATGCAGAGCAAAGCGACGTCCTGTTCACAAGCATTAATCCCCTGTTGCTGTTATGCTCAAATTACCCACAGTACTCCCTAAAAACCCTTTGCTCATCTCAAGCTGGTGAGAATCCTTGGCATTTCTAGGTATGGGGAGCACTTTGTGGCAGTGCATGGGCCTAGCTCATTGCTAGGCCCATGCACTGCCACACGGCTTAAGTAATGATATCACCATTCCCCTGGGTTGCCAACACAGCTAAATTCATCACCAGCTGCAAAGGAGCAAGAAATTGCAAGGGGGCACAAGTAGGGGGAGTATAGGTCAGGTTATGCTCTTGCTTAAGGCAGAGAAACTGTAACTTGTCCCTGCATGGACCAGATGACAGTGTCTCTTTAAAGCTAGTCTACTGCTTTGCACTTTTATTGCACCCAAACTGCTGCTTGCAAGAATCACAGTGCAAAAGAAGTTCCAACTGTATCACAGTCTACAATGATGCAGAACAGTACTCAAGTTTACACTTACGTTTTGATGTGAACAAGCCCATACAGGTTATGCTTTATAATTGTGGGAGTGCATTATGTGGTGTAGCAAAAACACTTCTCCCCACTTTCCCCTACTTCCCCCCCCGTACCAGACCATATAACAAAGATTCTGAACCCCTGTACTCTAAACACTGAGCTGTACATTTTAATGCTGTGCTGTACTGTACATTTCATATCCCTTACCATTTCACTGCTTATACAATAATATGTACTACCTACTCCAGACTGCTGCACTCTGTACGCTGTGCTGCATGTTGCATATGCCAAATTGCCGCATTCTGTGTGTTGTACCTTACATACTTCAAAATGAAGCCATCTCTAAAATCTTTAGACATTTGCACTCTGTATAACATTCTCTATATTATATATTTTGCTCCTCTCCATTTTGTATACTATACAGTATGTTATTTATGACATACCACACCACTCTGTGCACTGTGCTGTACCTTATACTCCACACTGCCCCTACCTCTATTTCGCACCACTCCACTGTATACTGTGAGGTAGGTTATATAATCCGTGTCTTTCCATTCTGTACACTGTGCTGTGTTTTATATACTACATTCCCACCACTTTGTACATTATTATATATGTTATATCATCTATACTTCTGAAGTCTGTAGTCTATGCTGTATGTTATAGAAAAACAAATTGCTAATCAACACATTACTATCTTATGACTAGAGGTTATTTGTACCATTATGATTTTTTAATGGCTCTGGAATATCACCCTTTTTAACCTAAGGGCTCACTTTTACTAGTCAAAGGAAATGTAAAATTCATTCAGCAAAATATATGCATAAAGTTATAAATATTACTGAAACACCCCGGTTTAAAGAAACATTATTTATATGTGCTTTACTTTGCTTACCTTTACTTTTCATTTTAAATTTTATACCTCAGTCATGGAGTGTGATGCCAGTGTCAGTGTACTGTCTATTATACACTATATTAACAAAAGTATTGGGACGCTTGTCTTTATATGCACATGAACTTTAATGGCATTCCAGTCTTATGCTGGCCATACACTATACGAAAAACCGGTCAAAATTCAGTCATTTGGACAGTTCATTCATTATTCAACTAGTTAATGGACACAAATCTGTAATTGGTTGGGATTTTTTTCAGCCAAAAAAACGAAGGGCAAGTTTGCAATTTTTCTGCCGAACGAACAATGAATTGAAAGGTTAATGTGTTTCCCGTCCAAACTGTTTGCACCAGATGTATGAGAAAAACCAAACAAAACACGGATTCATTAATGTGCATTGAACTATTTATCGGTCATTACATGATGGCATTATCGTTTGCTCTCACGGCTGAGTGTTCATTTTTCGAAAATGGGTTTGAACTATTTTACGTATAGTCTATGGCCAGCATTAGTCTGTAGGGTTCAATATTGAGTTGGCCCAACCTTTGCAGCTATAACAGCTTCAACTCTTCTGGGAGGGCTGCCCACAAGGTTTAGGAGTGTGTCTATGGGAGTATTTGACCATTCTTCCAGAAGTGCAAATTCATGTGTGTATAAAGGCAGGCGTCCCTATGCTTTTAGCAATATAGTGTACCTTGGCCCCCGTGCTTCAGATTTTTCACCAACTTATCTTTTTCACTATCTTTCACTACCTTATACTTTTCACTTATCTTTGTTTCAGTAAATATTTTATATTACCTGACTATTGTATGTATATTGAGTATCTTCTATCCATTTGAATATTTCCCTGAAAGGCCCAGTAATTATATTTCCTTTAAAAAATACTACAACCTATAGTAGGGTAGTCATAAAAGAACAGTTTCTTTTAACTTAGAAATAGGGTCAGTGCTTAGGTAGAGCGTGGAAGGAGTATAAAAACAAGGAATGATAACAACATGTTTTCTGTTATTTCCTTTGGAAGGCTCGCTATGACTCAAGCCTATTTACTAGTAGCAGTAAGTGCAATTAATGTTTTAAGGGCTCTCTATGCCATTTGTTGTATTTTATTATAGAGATTACTGGAGATTTTGAAATAGAAAAGGACAGCTGTGGAAAAAGGTCAGCAGAGGAGCCACTAAGTAAATAAATAATATAAAGCAAGATATGAGCACTTGCTTGTTCTTCCTAGTATAACTCATATGCTAAGCCAATAGAAATCATTTTTATTTTAATGGATTTAAATGGCAATGGCATATTAATGTTTGTGCTGTAGGCATATATTTGTCTTAGATGCCATCCTGCAGAGTGCAGATAAGGTAAAAAATAAGAATAGAGCCCACGTTCTTCTCTTTATATTTTCTTTTCATAAGTCCTACTGTCTCACAAATCTGGTATCTTTTTCATGTGGAAATAAACAACTTAGTCTGTTGTGTGTATTACACATTGTCATTGTTTTAACCAGCTGATTAGCTTATTTTACGTTCAATATCACTTCGCCGCAGGTAATTCTAAAAAGCATAGGTTCACCTTTAGTAACATGTTATATACTATACCCCTATTTAGGGTGTAACATGCAACATATTGTTAACCGGTTCCCGACCGGCTCGCGTACATTTACTGCTGCCGAGTGGCAGCGTCCCATGAATCACTGTCTATAAGCGTGCTAGCCTAACGCACTGTGCAGGAATGTGGCCGAGGCTCGGGCAGACTCAATCTCTGCCGGCTAGCCGCGATTGCCTGGCAGAGAGGAGGAATGGGGAACCGCCGATGTAAACACGGTGGTTCCCCACTCTGTCAGCGGGCATTTAAAAGATCTACTGATCCCTGTCACTGTGATCAGTTAGATCTCTTATGCCCCTGACAGCCCAGCCCCCTCACAGTTAGAACACGCCTAGGGAACACAGTTAACCCCCTTGTAGGTTAACCCCTTCACTGCCAATGACATTTATACAATAATCAGTGGATATTTAAATTTCTGATCACTGTATAGATGTCATTGGTCCCAAAAAAGTGTCACAAATGTCCGACATGTCCGCCCCAATATCGCAGTCCCGATAAAAATTGCAGATTGCCGCCATTACTAGTGAAAAAAAAATTGTAAGAACACCAGAAATTAATTCTCATGGTTTGTAAACGCGGCAACTTTTGCGCAAACCAATCAGTAAACGCCCATTGCCATTTTTTTTACCAAAAATATGAGGAAGAATATAAATCGGCCAAAACCGATGAATAAATTAGTTTTTTTTTTTGCAAAATCGTTGCTTTTTTTTGTTGACAGTGGTGATCAGAAATGATGCAGAGGTGATCAAATACCACCAAAGGAAAGCTCTATTTGTGGAAAAAAAAGGATGCAAATTTAGTTTGGGTATGTCGCATGACAGCGCAATTGTCAGTTAAAGCGACGCAGTGCCGCAAAAAAGTGCTCTGGTCCTAACGTAGGAAATCCTTCCGGGGCTGAAGTGGTTAAGGACTGAACACCCTCACCCCCATTCTTTTGAATCTTCCTCCAGCTTTTAAACTAAAAGCCAGTGCACAAGTATGGGCAGAAATCTAAAAGGAGAAAGTGCGGGAGCCTGACATTGCACGTATCATCTGATCATGGCTGAAATACTTTGTATGTTCTTCTGTAAAAATATAATAAATGCATATTTTTTTACCTGCAAAAATATGTGTATGTGGAATTTTTTTACTTAAAGTAGAACTTGTCCTTTAATTTATCTTTCAACTCCCAAATTCACTTCCATATGTGTGCACAGCCTATTGCATTAGGGTGTGCACCCCAAATCTCAAACACACAGGCCTTTCTCTCCAGCCTCAGCTGCACTGGACAGTGAATGAATGGGAAGTCTCTATGCTGAGCGGCTTCCTGTTTTTTCATAAACAAAAGCATAGTAAACACAGTTTACTATGCTTCAATTATGAATGAACGCAGTGAGTGAGTGTGTTCACTGTTCATTTAGAAAAGCTGATAAATAACATATTGACTAGCCCCTTTCCCCACTCTCCATTCTAAAAAATCCCCCGCAGCAGCAGGGGGGAGAGGAGAGGAGGAAAGCCAGCAGCACTGCAGGTGGGGACGAGGGGCAACATGGAGGGAAGGCTGGGCAGTAGGGGAAATTGACACCGCCCGTAGTGATTACAGTGTGCCCAGGCTCACCTGGCACACCCCCTGCGCACGCCTATGCTCACTTCGCTGTCACGTCATGTTCCTGAGGGTTTTTACTTTCATCTTTTCTTACTTCCTTAAGCCTAGTACACACCACTAGTTTTTTTTCTGGTTGAACGAAAAAAAACCTGACAGCTCAGGTCAGAGATGCTGTACTAATGTTAGTACAGAGATCTCCCCTGCTGTGTTATTGTCTTCTGACAGGGGGGCGGCCCCCCTCCAGGACACTTCAGTCAACGCTCTTAGCCATTGGCTGACAGTGCTGATCGGTATCCAGTCGGCAGGCTTTTTTCAGTCATGAGCCTTCGACAGAAGCCGGACTGGCTGCCGTACACATGAGCTGAATGTCTGCCGGTTTTAGGTACTTACCTGAATCGGCGCCGGCACACCCAGTACACGGCCGACATCTTCCACCGGAGTTTGCGGGCTCCGGCGCTGTAATTGGCCAGAGCCACAATGAGGTCACTCCCAAGCATGCGTGCGGGAGCCGCCCGTCACGGCACAGGCCCTGAAGAAACGGCACCAGCGGGCCGTTTCTTCAGTGTGCATGCGCCGATGACGTCAGCAGCAGCGTAGATAGTGAATATCTCCTAAACTGTGCAAGTTTAGGAGATATTTACAGTACCTACAGGTAAGCCTTATTATAGGCCTACCTGTAGGTACAGGTGAATAAGCAGAATTTACAGCCACTTTAATGCTGCAGCATTGTATGCTATGTGCCTATTCACAATACTCCATTTACCTGTCTAAAACAAAACTAGAAAAACTGTCTTTCACAGTCTTATCTTAGGTTGTACCCATGTAAATATTTATACTAATGTTTATATGCATACATATGGCTCATATGCGCCATGGCCTATGGAAGTCAGGGTTAGCATGTATAATTAATTAGATGCAATAGTTACATCATAGCAATAAAACTCAAATTGACCTAGAATTGGTTTCTTGTGATTTCAGCTACAAACTTGCATTATTATGACTTCAATCGAAGAAAAAAAAAAGTACAAGTGGTAGGTGACATTTCATAAGTACAATTAGGCCAGCCATAGACAGAGTGAATTTCTTTCCTGCAACCAAGAGTTGCAGGAAAGAAATTAGCTTGATCCTCCCAACAACACGTTGCAACACTGAGCCATTGTGTTTTCCTAGCGGGGTAGGAAGGAGAATCCGTCCCCACCGAGAGAAGACAGTGATTATTGTTAGCTGCTATAACAGCCACTAGCAATAATCGCATGTAAAATCCAGCAAGCTGGTGGCGCCCAAGTTGATTAATCGATCATCTTGTGTACATTCGGCCTGCCCATACATGCTGTGAATCTCGGGCAGTTCCTGCTGAACCAGACAAGATTTGAACCGTCTATGGCCGGCTTTAGAGAGTGTATACTGTTTCTGTAAGTGACGCTGTTTCTGTAAGAAAGCAAGAAATTGCATACTGATCACTGATCAAATCACATTCATCTTTATTAAAGCTGGACAAAGCACACCAGAGCCCCACCTAGGATGGTCCTTCTTTGACGTTTAACCCAATACACAGGGATAGAGGAGCAGGGAGGGAAGGCTTTTTTTATGCAGTATAAAACTAGTCTCAAAGGGTTACATACCATATATTGATCATGCACATCTGGCAACTGGACAGTATGAGATGACTGTGTGACATCTCAATAAAGTTCACTTAAAAAATAAAGGAAATAGCATGGTCTGCCAAGCTCAGCACATCATTGAACTGATCTCAGGCGGACCGCACCACACAACAGCCACTGCACTGCAATGCAGCAGCTGGTATGAACAAGCCTTTATATGCACTGCATTGCATTGCAGTGCATTTACATGCATTTGTGCATGTTTCTGTGCATTTGCTGTGTGGAAAAATGCAGCTTGAACTATGCCCATAAGATAACCTGTATTTTGAACTCTCAATGCAGCTGGAGTGCAGTCAAAAATGCATCCCCTAGCATCTGGTGTGATCGAGCCTGGTTCACATTATGAATCACAAAGGAATGCGCTGTGTGATTCACATGCGGTCCTGGTGCAGTGCGATTTCAGCCCATTCATTGACAACTGCTGCAGGTCGCAACTGCATTTCGTTTTGAATGCAGTGCAGGAAGCATGCACGGAACGCGGATTTCCCGCTCAATGTTCTGGCGTGAACAGACAGTATAATTTGATATACTGTACCTATCCAATTTTATTGATCAACATCGATTAGAAGCTGATCAATAGAGGATTTCTAAAGGTAAATAGAGGAGGAATTAGAAAATGTGGAGATGGAGAGGGGATGGGAAAGGAAAGAGGTAAAAGGGAAATAAAAAGAAAAAATAGGAGGTAAGAAAAAAAAATGCTGAAAAAAGGGAGAAAAAAGCAATTTTATCTCAGTTTCCCCATAGGAAAGTAACTGATAGCAGGATGCTCAAAAAGGAATATGTAATGATAACAATTATACCCATCCTGCTATGATTAACTACAGTGACTAGCTGCCTGTGCAATCTTTCATAGAATTATATTTGTTGTATTCATGGGCATGCCTTTTTAAGTTCAGCCTGAAATTACTAGTAACTCCATTACATGTTTGGATAAGAAATTCTGAGTTATCTAAAAGTAAAAAAAAAAGACCTGTGATGTTGCTCAGCATTATCCATTTATATGATAACCTCAAAGTTTATTTGTACTTCTAAATTTCACAGAACAGTCATTGAATTCTTGGCTTGGAATAAACACAGTTGCCATATGCGTAGGTGTTTCTGTCCTTTTCCTAAACATTAAGCAGCTGTACAATCAAACACAAATGTAATTATTGTATGTTTGTGGTATGATTGTTATGCATTTAAACTAAGAAACAAAACCTAATTTAAGTGATAATATTCAAGTTAATGACGGCATATTAGGCAGACAGTCAGGGTCGAAGTCGAGGATCAGCTTAGTCATTAGCTTGACCCAGATGACACCTAGAAGAGCAGCCAAGTGCTCACTGTAGTGGCAAACTTCCTTCATTAAGGCTGAATGGCTGAATATAAAAGAGACAAACAAAAATTGAATGCCAAGTATGTTTATATCTGATGATTAGTGGCTTCAGTATTTTAGTAAAGCTAGAAATTGCTAAACATTTACCACAGCAGGATGCCTCTTTTAGCCCCAGATTCATTTTGCTTGTTTTGTGATGCTTTTTTAGCTGAAATGCTGCTTCCTTGAGACTTGTCATACCAGTTAACTAAACATCAGAATATGACATAAAATATGCCTTTCCTTAAAGCATATCTAAACCCAAACCAGATTATGAATCCTTTAATGTGGTGGCAGCATTTGTTTTCTTTTTTTAGGCTTAATTTCCTTTATTTTTTACCTAGTTATCTGTCCAGCAACACACGTCTTACGGTGCATCCAGTCTGCATGGAGGAGCAACTGAGACACCTTAGACAGCAGCATTGTCAGTCTGCAGGGAGCGTAGTATACGACTAGCAGATTTAGATGGACTTTAAAAACAAATTAAAGTGGTTCTAAAGGCTGAACCTAGGTTCACATATGTGCGATGTGGGAACCAGCACAATTCCAGAGCCGGTTCCGACATTACATCTCTCCCGCAGGCAGTTCACATTGCCTTCTGCAATGACACCCCCAGATCGGTACACAGATCGCAGTGCAAACTGGATTCGTACAGGAATCAGAATGCATGGGAGAGAACACCCATAGGATCAGATTCCAGTGCTGTCCCTGCACCTTTTTCTGTGCAAATCCAATGCGAGTTCAGCCATACAATTTTACGGCTGAACTCGCATTGCTCCGACATTGCATGTGATTGCACCTGCTACGTATGTTACGTACTTCCATTTTTTTGGAAGTCGGGTCCAAGTGTAATGTCCGTCAGGGGATCAATGTTTGTAGGCTGAATGTTTGCTGAGGATGAATGTCTACCTCCCTCTGTTGTCCTTCACTCTCCTTTAGATGGGGATCCTTCCCTTTAAGTGAGGACATTCTCAATACCCTTTTTCTACAGAGGTGACTACGAAATAGTGGTTCCAAACAAAGGTGTTGACGCAAGTGTCTATAGCGTACACTAAGAGTGGGTGTGGCGTCCACGTTAGTGTACGTTACAGCCTCGTTACGCTCAAGTCGGCAT
>BLSH010135754.1:404264-419552 GCA_018402905.1 Glandirana rugosa
CCCTGCACCCTCCGATTGCAGCCACAATGCACACAAATCTAATTCCCATTTCTCTTCTTCCCAAAATCGGACTCCCTTTCTCTTTTGCCCTTTGGAATGCCTGCTCGGTCTGTAACAAACTGACCTGTCCATGATTTTTTATCGCTAACTCATTCAAACTCGCCATTACCGAAACCTGATTTCACTAATCCGACACTGCGTCTTCTGCTGCCCTATCACATGGTGGTCTTTTCTGGACTCACTCCCCCAGACCCAGTGGACGCAAGGGAAGGGGTGTTGGAATCCTTCTAGCCCCACATAGCACCTTTCAGTTACTTCACACACCCCCCTCTCTGTCTCTCTCCTCTTTTGAAGCACACTGCATTCATCTTTTCTCCCCAGTTTCTCTAAGGGTAGCTGTAATCGACCGCCCCCCCCCCCCCCGGACCGGTATCAACCTTTCTTGATGACTTCTCTGCTTGGCTACCCTACTTTCTCTCTTCTGAAATCCCCACAATCATTTTTGGGGACTTCAACATCCCTATTAATACTAACTCTCCTGCTACTTCCAAACTTCTCAGTCTAACCTCCTCCTTTAACCTGAAGCAATGGATACACGCCCCTACTCACTCTGAAGGCAATACCCTTGACTTGGTTTTCTCCTACCTTGGCACTCCATGCAAACTATCCATTCCCTCTCTGATCACTTCCTTATTAGTTTCACTCTCTCCCTCTCCTCCACCTCCTCTGCCTCCAACCGCCTAACAGCTACCCGTAGAAACCTACACCGTCTCAACCCTTCTCTTCTCTACTCTGCTACTGACCACCTCTATGACAAAATCGCACCCCTGTCCTGCACCGACCTAGCCACTTCAGTCTACAACGCTTCACTTTTAGCCTCCCTGGACACACTAGCCCCTCTCACCACCCACAGAATCAGGCCCTGACCCCTTCAACCTTGGCAAATCGCTGATACTAGAAGTTTGAAAAAACATAGCCGTGCTCTTGAGCGCCTATGGCGTAAGACTAAATCTCAAAAAGATTTCAACCAGTATAAATCTGCCCTCCAAAAATACAATTCCTGCCTCCACACTGCCAAGTAGACCTATTTTATCACTCTCATTAACAACTTATCATCCCGTCCTCGTCAACTCTTTCCTCCTCTGCCTCCACCCACTACTTCACTCACTGCCCAGGAGATCGCCAATCACTTCAAACTGAAGATTGAAACAATTTGTGAAGAGATCTCTGCTGTTCAGATACCTTCCACGCTTCACACTTCATGCCTACTGGTACAATCACTACTTCCCTCATTCAACCCCACCACTTTAAATGAGGTTGCTAAACTACTTGCTAACGTCAAACTAACCACCTGCCCGCTGGATCCTGTTCCCTCGCAAATACTACATTCAGCCTCTGGCTCGATTCTACACTCTTTAATCACATTTTCAATCTCTCCCTCTCTTCTGGCATCTTCCCCAACTCTCTAAAACATGCATTAGTTAGCCCCATACTTAAAAAGCCTTCACTGGACCCAACCAATCCTAACAACCTACGCCCCATCTCCTTGCTCCCCTATTTATCCAAACTCCTTGAACATCTAGTCTACAACCGATTGAGCAACCACCTTGCCGAGAATAGCCTTCTTGATCCCCTTCAGTCTGGATTTCGTCCTCAACACTCCACAGAAACTGTTCTTCTAAAACTAACAAACGATCTACTAACAGCCAAAACCAATGGACACTATTCTGTACTCCTACTCTTGGACCTTTCTGCTGCCCATGATACGGTTGACCACCCCCTCCTCCTCCAAAAACTCCATGCCATTGGTCTCTGTGACTGTACTCTTCGATGGTTCTCTTCCTACTTATCTAATCGCACCTTTAGCATTACTTACAACTCTACTTCCTCCTCTCCTCTTCCTTTCTCCGTTGGGGTCCCCCAAGGTTCTGTTCTTGGGCCGCTCCTATTTTCAATCTACACCTCCTCCCTGGGCCAGCTGATAGCCTCCCATGGCTTCCAATATCATCTGTATGCTGGTAACACCAAAATCTATCTCTCTACCCCTCAGCACACTCCCTCAGTCACCTTACGTATCACTAATTTACTAAAAGATATAGCGGTCTGGATGTCACACCACTTCCTCAAACTTAATCTATCCAAATCCGAACTTATCATTTTTCCTCCACCACCTGCCCCTTCCCCCAATCTCTCTGTCATAATTGATGGCACAACTATCAGCCCATCCCCAAATGCCAAGGTCCTAGGTGTAATCCTGGACTCTGAACTCTCCTTTAAGCCCCACATTCAAACACTGTCCAAATCCTGCCACTTCAACCTCCGCAACATCTCACAAATATGCCCCTTTCTAACCAATGACACAACAAAGCTCTTAATTCACTTTCTGGTCATCTCTCGCCTCAACTACTGCAACTCCCTTCTCAATGGCTTACATCTACACACGCTATCCCCCCTTCAATCCATCATGAATGCTGCTGCCAAACTCATCCACCTTACCAATCGCTCTGTGTCTGCTACTCCTCTCTGTCAATCCCTCCACTGGCTCCCTCTCACCCAACAAATTAAATTCAAAATACTCACAACAACCTACAAAGCCATCCACAATTTAGCCCCCAGCTACATCACCAGCCTAGTCTCGAAATACCAACCTTATCGTTCTCTTTGTTCCTCTCAAGACCTCCTGCTCTCTAGCTCCCTCGTCACCTCCTCCTTTGCTCACCTCCAGGACTTTCCAGAGCCTCTCCAATCCTATGGAATTCCTTACTCCAGCCTGTCCGAGTATCTCCTACTCTGCTAGCTTTTAGACAATCCCTGAAAACCCTCCTCTTCAGAGAAGCTTATTCTACCCATACCTAACAAATGTATTTTCATTTTCTTCATCAGTTCATCCCCCACAGTTATTAACTCTTGTTTCACTTGACCCTCCCTTCTAGATTGTAAGCTCTAACGAGCAGGGCCGTTCGATTTCTCCTGTATTGTATTGTAACTGTACTGTCTGCCCTCATATTGTAAAGCACTGCGCAAACTGTTGGCACTATATAAATCCTGTATAATAATAATAATAATAATAATTTCAATTGTAGTGGAGAGATGTGAGGTCTTATTGACCCCAAATCTCTCCATAAAGAGGAGCTGTCATGCTTTATTGTTGTCACAAGAGATATTTACATTTCTGGTAACAGCAATAAAAGTGATAAAAAATAATTGAAGGGGCAGTGTAAAAATAACAAAATAGCAATAAAATACATAATAATAAAAAATGTTTTAAAGCGCCCCCGTCTCTCCCACATATGTAAAAGTTGTTCGCACCACATATGAGGGGTATTGCTATTAACGTTAGCAAGAGCAATATCTTTAGCACTAGACCTCCTCTAATTCTAAACAGGTAATCTGTAAACATTTTTATCATCACCTATGGAGATTTTTAAGCACCATTGTTTGGCGCCATTGCACAAGCGTGCACAATTTTAAAGCATGACATGTTAGGTATCTATTTACTTGGCATAACACCACCTTTGAATTTTACAAAAAAAGGGTTATATATTGTTGTTTTTTTAATTAATTAAAAGGTATTTTTTTCCCCCAAAATAAATGATTTAAAAAATTGCTGTGTAAATACGGTGTAACATAAAAAAAAATGCAACAACTGCAAATTAGATTCTCTAGGGCCTCTGCTATAAAAATATATATAATGTTTGGGGGTTCTAAGTAATATTCTAGAAAGAAAATACAGATTTTTACTTGTAAACACAAAGGGGTTGATTTATTAAAGCTGGAGAGTGCAAAAACCGGTGCAGCTGTGCATGCTAACCAATCAGCTTCTAACCTCAGCTTGTTCAATCAAGCTTTGACAATAAAACCTTGAAGCTGATTGTTGATGGTTTCTGTGTGGAGCTGCACCAAATTTTGCACTTTCAAGCTTTAGTAAATCAACCCCAAAGTGTCAGAATAGGCCCGGTCTTTAACCACTTCCTTACCGGCGTATTGTAATAATACTTTGGCAAGGTGCACTCCACATCCTGGGTAGACGTCATATGACGTCCTCCGGTTTTCGCCGCCCCCTGCTGGCCCCCGGGGGCGGCGATCGAGGATCGGGCGTGTCCCTCGCTCATAAGTTTTTAAGAGAATTTTCATAAGAATTTATGATTTCTTGGCCATTGTTTTAGAGTCATGTACCTTAGATAATATGACCAAATTACGTACCCTCTAGCACCAGCACTTCAACACATGTGGTAGTCATACATCATCCCAAGTTTCTGAACAGCGCCACACTTACTACATCTATCTCTTGCATATTATTTTATACCCCCCCCTTTTGGGGAGGTAACAGTAGTGGCCGCAGTTCCATCTACCCGTTCACCATACGCACACTTACCATCTGCGCCAAACTATCATATTCCCACCACCTCATATATATATACCAATCACTGATTGGTATATTTAAATGCTATTAAGGATACTAATAATCATTAGAACTTACTGGCCTGGAACAGATATGTAAGCCACATTTTTACACATCCCTCACATTTTTGTAACTATTTTATTATATCTTTTCATGTGACAACACTGAAGAAATGACACTTTGCTACAATCTAAAGTAGTGAGTGTACAGCTTGTATAATAGTGTAAATTTGCTGTCCCCTCAAAATTACTCAACACACAGCCATTAATGTCTAAACCACTGGCAACAAAAATGAGTACACCCCTAAGTGAAAATGTCCAAATTGGGCCCAAAGTGTCAATCTTTTGTGTGGCCACCATTATTTTCCAGCACTGCCTTAACCCTCTTGGGTATGGAGTTCACCAGAGTTTCACAGGTTGCCACTGCAGTCCTCTTCCACTCTCCCATGACTACATCACGGAGCTGGTGGATGTTAGAGACCTTGCTCTCCTTCACTTTCCATTTGAGGTTGCCCCACAGATGCTCAATAGGGTTTAGGTCTGGAGACATGCTTGGCCAGTCCATCACCTTTACCCTCAGCTTCCTTAGCAAGGCAGTGGTTGTCTTGGAGGTGTGTTTGCAGTCGTTATCATGTTGGAATACTGCCCTGCAGCTTAGTCCCTGAAGGGAGGAGATCATGCTCTGCTTCAGTATGTCACAATACATGTTGCCATTCATGGCTCCCTCAATGAACTGTAGCTCCCCAGTGCTGGCAGCACTCATGCAGCCCCAGACCATGACACTCCCACCACCATGCTTGACTGTAGGCAAGACACACCTGTCTTTGTACTCCTCACCTGGTTGCCGCCACACATGGGCGACACCATCGGAACCAAATAAGTTTATCTTGGTCTCATCCGACCACAGGGCATGGTTCCAGTAATCCATGTCCTTAGTCTGCTTGCCTTCGGCAAACTGTTTGCAGGCTTTCTTGTGCATCATCTTTAGAAGAGGCTTCCTTCTGGGATGACAACAATGCAGACCAATTTGATGCAGTGTGCAGCATATGGTCTGAGCACTGACAGGCTGACCCCCCCACCCCTTCAACCTCTTCAGCAATGCTGGCAGCACTCATACGTCTATTTCCCAAAGACAACCTCTGTATATGACGCTGAGCACATGCATTCAACGTCTTTGGTTGACCATGGCGAGGCCTGTACTGAGTGGAACCTGTCCTGTTAAACCCCTGTATGGTCTTGGCCACCATGCTGCAGCTCAATTTCAGGGTCTTGGCAATTTTCTTATAGCCTAGGCCACCTTTATGTAGAGCAATAATTCTTTTTATCAGATCCCCTGAAAGTTATTTGCAATGAGGTGCCATGTTGAACTTCCAGTGACTAGTATGAGAGAGTGAGAGCTATAACACCAAATTTAACACACCTGCTCCCCATTCACACCTTGTAAGACCTTGTAACACTAACAAGTCACATGGCACCGGGGAGTGAAAATGGTTAATTGGGCCCAATTTGGACATTTTCACTTAGGGGTGTACTCACTTTTGTTGCCAGCAGTTTAGACATTAATGGCTGTGTGTTGAGTTATTTTGAGGGGACAGCAAATTTACACTGTTATACAAGCTGTACACTCACTACTTTACATTGTAGGAAAGTGTCATTTCTTCAGTCTTCTCACATGAAAGATATAATAAAATATTTACAAAAATGTGAGGGTGTACTCTTTTATGAGATACTGTATATATTGTATACAGTATATAGGGGTAGAGAAAGATTGAAGTTTATTCTCTTCATCTTTTTCATTCAACTTTCCCAACTGTCTTTTCCATTGAGCTGTTTTTTCTCATAGTATGTCTAAAATAAGACAGCTTCAGCCTAGTTGTCTGTGCTTCTAGTAAAAGGTTGGGCTTGATTTGCTGAAATGTTAATTTGTTTGTTTTTCTTGCTCTCCATGGCATTCTTAGAACTCTTTGCCAACACCAGCATTTTAAAGCATCAATACATGTCCTGTCTTGTCCAGCCTTTCCGTCCATCCTGAGTGACAGAAAATACCATAGTCCAGACAATTATCTTATCTTTGTACTTTCTATTATGCTGAATATTTATTTCAAAGAAACTGCCAGTGCCTACTAGTAAACTGTTCTGATGGCTTCTGTCATTCATATGTATCCCTTTATTATTAAAAACAACAACTGGGGGGGTGAACCCCAGAGGTAAGTAGTCCTTTACCTCCAGAAAAATGGAGAGGGAGCCTACTGCAGTAGTTACTGAAAAAAAACTTTATTAAGCAAATTTAAATGAAATAATTCATGGTCACAAAAATGGAGGGAAATAACATCAAAAGGGGTAGGTACAACTCATACATAAAATTGACAACGTTGTCATAGATAAAAATGGACCAATCATGAGCTCTGCCAGACTCTCACATTCAGACGTGCCAATATCTCATTAATTGGTGACTTCTTACAATACATGCAATACAGGTAGGTGCATGTGATATAGGGCTGGCGACCAAGGGGAAACCTGGGAAAACTCAGCAGTAAGTGATGCTTTGGTACTTCCAGGGTCCCTACATGTCCTCTCAAGCTGGTCAGTAATGGTACTGACCAGGAGTGTCACCGCCTATGGTATTGCGACTATGTGTGAGTGGGACCGAGGGAGACCTGGGGAATCCAGTTATCAGATGTGATCTGTGTGGGGTCTCACCACTAACTAGAAACTTCCAGGCACCCTATATGTCCTCATAACAGGTAAATATTATGTACCTAGAGGTATGAAAATGGATGCATGTAGGACTGAACTGGTTCTGGGGAAACATAGAAACTGGGTGGTCAGCACTCTGATCAAGTATGGTGATCCACCTGGTACTTCCAGACCACTTAATTGTCCTATATGGGAGTGAGTGACCTCAGCAGTACACTTAAGAATAACAAAGTGTCATTCTAAGCATGATTCAATACATAAAATCCTGCTGGCTGCCGGCATGTAGCAATGAAATGCAGAGGAGTGGTGATCGGATAGCTGGGTAGTCAGTGCTGACAGCAAGTATGGTGACACCCCTGATACATCCAACCCACCCACAGGTCCTGCTAAATATTAGGCACTCCCAGCAATAAACATAGGCAAGACAGAAAGATATTGTTATAAAATACTGTACATGCAAATCCTGCAAATTGAAATAAATGATTTGCAGGGATAGTGAACCAGCCTATACAGACATCACTAGTGGGCAGGGGAAGTGGGGAGGGGCACCACAGAAGTTTGCTGGGGCCTCCTCACAGAAGTCTCCCTGTCTGCCTGAATCCCTTATAGTAAACACTGACAGGTCAGAGCCTAATGGTGACCAGACCACAATTCAGCAGGTCTGGGTGGAAACGGGGATCTGAGTACCGGCAGTCTATGTACTCAGCCCAGGATCTGACATTGATCTATGATCAAATGTGGCAGCCAGGGAAGCAGGCTCCTCCAAAGCTGCAGTATCCAGAGTCAACACAGTACTGTGTAACTTACAGTTCTGTAGTGTGTGTGATCACCAGATCAGCAGGTGGGGATACCAGATAGGGCATCACTGGTGCATCCAGGAAACAGAGGATGAATATGGATGTAGTCTTTCTCCAAGTATGGCAAAGGGAGGTCTCCTAGGGCCAGGATATCCACATGAATTCAGATGGAGACATGCTGGTTGTGCACTTCCGGTTTACGCCATCCACTTCCGGTTCACAGCTGATGTGTGAGGGCTCCAGATGGGAGAAGGGCCCTTGCTGGCATGGCTAGAAGAGGGGTCCACAGGCACGTACACCAAAGCTTTTCACCTACCTAGCTGTAGGTTTCATCAGAGTGGGCTTCTCACCGGCATTCTGATCCCTTTTAAAGGGTTAACAGAGCATGTAATTGCAATGAATTTCTGGTGAGGTCATTTCCTGCCAAGACGTCATCAGATTAACCCCCTTAATGGGGTAAGGTAACAGTACTCAAAGGGAAGAACATCTCACACTGCCATCTTGTGTCATTCAAGATATTGTTTGTATCTGACATAGAACACTTGTTTAGTGATACATCCAGCAACCTCGTTACTTAGCACGGACAGTGTATACTGCCGTCTTGTGGATGTCGATGATAATACATCTCAAAAGTAAGGGACTATTCATATTACATCCCTAGATTCATATTTTCATTACAGTTAGTACAAAGCTGTTAATTAAATTGGACTTAAGAGGGCAGAGATTGTGCCAGTGATGGGAATATAACTGAACCGAATGGCTCAGATAAAAAGGAGATAAATGAATTAGAGAAAGGCAACGGAAAAACTGAAATGGCTGCAGCTGCAGGTATAGAGACAGATATTGCTAAATTATTTCATGGATTGAGGAACACTGTAGATTCAGTTCTGTGTTCAAGCCTCCTGGCACCAAGGTGCCCAATCAGAATATCCATTCCTTTTCTCTCTGAAGTAGTACCTTGTCAAAGTCTCCTCTTCTTTGTGATAGTTTCAGAGCATAGAATCCTTTTACTTTAAGGCCATTAGTTTGTCTGTTATGGAATTTTGCAAAGTGCTTTGCAATGGGGCTTTCATCATCAGGGGATATGATACTTGAAAGGTGTTGCCCTATGCGGACCTTCAGGGGACGCTTAGTCTTTCTGATGTATAATTTGCGGCATGGGCATTCCAGCATGTAAAGTACCCTTGCTGTGTCGCAGTTGATGAAGTCTTTTATCTGATAGGTACGTTTGCCATTGGAGTCAGTAAATCTGTCAGTTTTCTCTACAAAGCGACATATATGGCATTTGCCACAGGGGTACATCCCTCTTAGGGCCGGGAGGTCAGTGAGCCAGTTCCATGGAGTGGACTTGGTGTATTCAGACCTTACCAGCTCATCCGTCAGATTTCTCATTCTCCGGGCTACCAATGATGGTTGAGAACCCACTATGGATGCCATTTGTGGTGTTCTGGTCAGGACATGCCAGTGTTTTGACAGGATATTTCTCACCTCTTCCCACTGGGTCCCAGATGTAGTAATGATCCTGACGGGGTCTTGGCTTATATCTTTCACCTTCCGTTCACCCTTGGGTACCAGCACATTTCCTAACTCTTTTTAAACTCCTATGGACATAACCTCTCTCCCTCGTTTATAGAGCTGTTCAGATTCCTGTCCAGTTCTGGCGAATAAGCAAAAATTGTCCCGTAGGTATCCCCCGAATCAGGGACTGGGGATGATGGCTCGTGGCTTCCAATAGCGTAATCGCAGCAGTGGCCTTCCGGAAGGTTTTAGTTGTCAATGACTTTCCTTCTATGCGAATTTGGAGGTCAAGGAAAGAGATCTGTGCGACATCATAGTTGAATGTTAGGCGTATATTGCGTGTGTTGTTATTGAGTTCTTCCAGAAACTTTTTCAATGATTCAGGGGGGCCCTCCCATAGTATCAAGATGTCATCTATGTACCTTAGCCATAATTTCACGTGGCCAAGGTACAATTCTGAACAGTAGACAAGTTCCTCCTCCCAGAACCCCAGGTGGGGGCATGCGTAGGCAGGCTCCCAGGGGGCCCCCATCGATGTGCCTTGTGTCTGTCTGTAGTAGTTTCCCAAGAACTGGAAGCAGTTATTGTTTAATGCAAAGTGTAAGATGTCTAGGATAAATTCATTCTGTGGTCCCATCCGGGGGAAATTCTTGTCCAGGAAGTGTGCCACTGCCATTAATCCCCATGCATGTGGGATTGAAGTATATAAGGATTCGACATTGATACTTGCCAGAAGAGTACCTGGGGGTACCTCAATTTTCTGAATCTTTGCCAAAGCATCTAGGGTGTCCCTAACATAGGATGGAAGACCAAAAACTGTTTCTTTCAATAGGGCATCGAGGTACACTCCAGTCTTTCAAGTGGTCCACTGACTGCTGATACAGTTGGCCGGCCTGGTGGATTTGTAAGCGATTTATGTATTTTTGGGATGAAATAGATGGTAGGAATATTAAATTCTTTCACCTTCAGATGTTCATACTCCTTTTTGGAAGAAAACAGACCTTCTTCATAGGCCAATGAAAGTTTATAATTTAGTTCCTGTATAATTGTCGGAAAGGGGCTGCCTGGCAGCATAGTGTATGTTGAGGTGTCACTAAGTTGTCGCTTCATATTCTGCCGACAACAACACCACATTACCGCCCTTGTGGCTCTTTTTAATTACCAGGTTGGGGCTTCCTTTAATTCCTTCAGGGCTTGCTGTTCCTCTTGGTCAAGATTGTCATGATTGCCTCTAACCCAGTTTACTTTGGTGAGATCATCTTGCACCAGGTCGAGGAAGACTTTTAGCCATCTATTTTTCCACAGAGGGGGCATCTTGGTTGATTTTATTAGAAGATTGGCGTCTCTCTTAGATAGACTTGAAGAGGTTAGGGTAGAACTGCATGTTGGCTGGTCATCTGTCTCATCTTCTGTGTAGAGCGACATCAGTGCCTCCAGGGCTTCTTTGTCTGATGCTTCATCGGTTGAGGGGGGGGGATCGGTTGACCTTCCTTCCTGATGTATCTGCCTTAAATATGCTTTAAGTACAGTAGAAAAAGTATGATATCTTTATAGACCTCAAATTCAGTCATTGAGCCCGTGGGGGAATAGGATAGGCCCTTTTCCAATAATCTACAATGCCGTTCTTCTAGGGGGAACTCTGATAGATTAATGATGGTATTTTTCGTTTCTTTTGATCTTGGGGTTGTAGATGTATCTATGTGCATTGCTGGGTGGATAGGGCTCACTTCCCTCGTTGGCTCTGAGTGTTGGTTCTTTGTGTGTCCTGTTGGTCGTTTCCATTCATGCCTCTTCCTCTTTTTCAAATTGAGGATTTCAGGATTCCTTTCGGGCTAGTGTTCACCTCTGAAGGTGACCCTTCGTCTAAAAAAACAACTGCTTGTTCAGGCTCTTCTTCACTCGCTTGGGAATTAGTGGGGCCCCCGAGATTTGGACCTTGAGCCTTTCCTCCTGTTCCTAGAAATACTTCTTCCTCTTCGCCCGGTTAAGTCAAAGATCTCATCCTTGGACCAATCATACAAGTCTCTTTTGGAGTGCTTTGTCTGTCTCAGGTTCCTCTCTGTATTGATAACCTCTTTTTTAAGGATTTCATTGAGTCTTTCAAATTCAGAGTGGTTCTTGAATGGCTCAAGTTGTTGCAAACTGTTAACAATCTCAGTTTGTAAACCCTGATCTTGCAATCTCTCTTCTTCCACTATAAGTTTCAGTACATTAAGACCATGATCAATACATGTCTTTTTCCCTTTATCTAAGAAGCGATCATTCTGGAGGTGTTCTGCTGGTATTACTCTCTCGCGCAATCCACGGGGAATAATACCTTTAGCTATGTAAGTCTCTAGGGACAGGATATCCCACTTCCTATTAAGCTGCTTTATTGTGAGTTTTTTGTGTTGCCTAAATAGTTCTTGAATCTGTTCGTCATCAATGGGAGTTGTCTCATTAGGCTCTCCACTGAATGTCTGTCTTATCTCTTTCTCTATGTCTTCTCCAATTACAAAGGCCATTGGCTTCTCTATGCCCCCTTAAGTTATACAGTACTGGTTATTCTTAATGTACACTACCCCTATTAAAATGTATAACGAGATGCCCTCAGTGCCCTCAGTGACCAGAAAATACTGCCCAAAGGAATGGTCCAAAGTGAACCAGCAGACTATTGTATCAAAAATAAAATAAAAACAGAGAAGTAAGGCTTATCAGGCTTTAACGCTCCAGCTATATGTAACAAGAACACAACATCATGGTTAAGGATCATAAACCTTATTTTAAAAAAATCTGATAAATTACATGTCTGTGAATTTATCCTATTCATAGTATACTGTAGCAAATAATTGTTAGTAACTTTCAACTTGAATTGTTCTGTGTTGTTGAAGTGTTACTACACCCCACCACCTGGGGCACATGCACATTCTACATGGTGCCCCGGGTTTTGCCACACCCAGCTGGCTGGCAAGCAATGTAGAGCTGAGTGATCTATGAAAATACTTGCTTAGCTCTGAATCGACATGCATGCATGAGATGACAAGGGAGGACTCTTGCACAATTCCAATCTAAGATTAATTTGAGACCATGACAAGAAATGCAAGAGAGCTTGAAAGGCAGTAGGGGTGAAGTCAGGTCACATCTGAGGCCAGCAGCAAATGAAAAGTAAGGGTGCCAGGACAATAGCTTCATTAAAGTCAAGGCAGAGGTTGGAAATGTATGCAGGCAGCTAGAGTTAATGGACATAACCTTCTCCAGGAGTTCAAGTCAAGGTTGGTAAAGAGGGAAAGCAGCAGACAAGCACAATCCAAACACAGGTTAGAATAAAATCGGTTGCGCAACAGGTTAGGTACAGATTTAGGATCGCAGATCAAAGGAGTACAGCTAAAAGACCATTGAGGCCTGACCCCTGGCAGTACTCAGCTTGAAATGACCCACTTAGCTCCACTGTCAGCAGGAAGCATTCATATATGCCAGTGAACATGCCTTGAGGCACCCATATGAACTCATACACTCCTGTGTTGGTGCTTACAGAAAGTTAAGATTTTTTGTGTAAAGTCATGTGTCTGTGCTAGCTAGGGCACCTGTGGTAGGGCATGAGTTGGCAGGTCGGTACGATCTTTGTGACACCACCAATGTAAACGGTCACTTCTCTCTCACTGATCTTCACTGTAGGCGGCACTACACTGATCACCAATGTAAAGGGAGCACTATAGTCACCCCTAATATAAAGGGGAACTTCACTACTTGCCAGCAATGTAAGAAGGTCTACACTGACCACCAATGTTCTGTATGTGCCATTTATTTACTGATCGCCAATGTAGGGGGTACTTTAGTGACCTCTAATATATGGGGCATGTGTTAAAGCGGTTGTCTACCCCTAAAGTCATTTTTACCTACAGGTAAGCCTATAATAAGGCTTGCCTGTAAGTAAAATTAATATCTCCTAAACCTGTATGGTTTAGGAGATATTCCAGTTGCAATGCAGCCGCTGACGTCACAGCGCATGCGCAGTGATGCCCCCGGCGAAGGCCCGGCACATAGTGTCAGACCCTGCCGGAAAGTCCGCCAAAAAGACGGGCTCCCACATGAACCCGGAAGAAGCCACACAGCGAAGATGTCCGCTCCCGCTGCAGGAACCGGGCAGCCCTGCGGGAGCTTCGTTCTAAGATGTGTATTTCATAATGAGCTAGTATGCAGTGCATACTAGCTCATTATGCCTTTCCCTTACAGGGTTTTTTTTTGTGTGTAGACAACCGCTTTAACTAACTACTACTGGAAGAGCAGGGGGGAGGCGTTACAATGACCTGAATATAGGTGGACCCTTCTCTACTGACCATCAGTAAGAGGAGCCAATTCTTTACTGATGACCCTTACATTAATGAACAATATGAAGGGGGCACTCTTTCATTGATCACTAGGGATGAGTTTCTGGTTCGATCTGAAAACAGATTCAGACCCAACTTTGCTTGTTCTGGCTTTCATCCAGCCATTGGATTTTCATCCCTTTCGGCAGGTGCCAAACATTATATACAGTATATGTCCTATAAAAAAAAAAGTTCCATGTTGGTAATTCACCTTCAATCACATAGTCCAGCCATACAGATCAACATCAATTATGATGAATCATGTCAACCCATCCGCCGAATATAAAAAAACAGCTGACTGCAGACATGATCCTCTCCCAACGACTGCTCACCTGTGAATGACAGCTCCGATGGATGATAGCTAATTATAAGCAAATGGGTGGGGTCTCCTGAGGGATGTCATTGGCCAAACATGTTCATGACAATATTTGATCAATGCTGTCACAGCACCCAAGCTTCTGTAATGTTTGCCAAACCTCCCTGAACCGAACCCAGGTATGTGCAACTAATTCCTACTGACTACCAATGTAAGGGCACTCTACACTGAACATGCTGCAGGGTGCATACCCCAGATATACTTATTAAATTCTTTACCTGTGTTATACAACAAACATACTTCTGACCTGTAAACTCTGTAAGCTATGTTATACATGGCATATGTCTGATGAGCTACATTTAATAGTCCTGACTGCTGCACTTTGTAAGTTGCGCTCTGCATTACATATGTAGCATCTATGCACAGGACATGGAAACAAGGCTATGTGACATAACTATGCATGAAATTATAAGAACTTGCGTGTAGAAAAATGGCAGCAGGTGCCCTGGACTGATGTGTCAAAATGTGAAATATTTGGCTGTAGCAAAGGTAATTTGTTTATGAAGGGCTGGAGAGCGGTACAATAATGAGTGTCTGCAGGCAACAATGAAGCATGGTGGAGGTTTCTTGAAAGTTTGAGGCCTCCATTTTTGCAAAGGGAATTGAAGGTTTGGTCAGGATCAATGGTGTCCTCAATGGTGAGAAATACAGACAGATACCTATCCATACATCAGGGTGGCGTGTGATTGGCCCCAAATTTAGTCTGCAGGAGGACAACCCCAAACATGCAGTCAGTGTCATTAACCGCTTAACAACCGCCCCATAGACAATTGACGTCTACAGGGCGGTTGCTTAATTCTGGGAGGACGTCTATTGACGTCCTCCCAGAATCGCGGTTCCCGCGCGCATACCTATCCATAGACAGACATAAAGAGTGGTAACTCCTGTGGTAACTAGGACTGGTTTGGAAGTTAAGGGAAACGTTTTTACCTCCGGAGTTTGAAAGTTCTTTGGAGGTGGTACGAAGTAACAACGGACGTCTGTGAGTAATAACATGGCGAGAGGTCGGGAAGTATTTGTTTAATGGAAACGATGTCGGTTTATAAAGTGTAAAACTGTGTAGTCAGGTCCCGTGGACGACGGTAAAAAGATGTGCGTTCAAGAATATTAAAGTACGTATCAATACAGTGTATCGGAACAAAGGTACAGGACA
>BLSH010135754.1:421482-436587 GCA_018402905.1 Glandirana rugosa
ACCATAACTTGTAGACTCTATAACTTTCACAAAGACCAAATAATATACACTAATTTGTTTTTTTTTTACCAAAGATAGGTAGCAGTATAAATTTTGGCCAAAATTTATGAAGAAAAATTACTAATTTGCAAAATTTTATAACAGAAACAAAGAAAAATTCATTTTTTTACAAAATTTTCGGCATTTTTTTAATTATAGCGCAAAAAATAAAAAACCCAGAGATGATTAAATACCACCAAAAGAAAGCTCTATTTGTGTGAAAAAAAGGACGCAAATTTCATATGGGTACAATGTTGCATGACTGAGTAATTGTCATTCAAAGTGTGAGAGCGCTGAAAGCTGAAAATTGGTCTGGTTGTTAAGGGGGTTTAAGTGCCCAGTTGTCAAGTGGTTAAAGCAGAGTTCTGCCTAAGAAAAAAATAAAATAAAATTCAGCAGCTACAAATACTGTAGCTGCTGACTTTTAGTATATATTCTTCAGGCGGAAAAGGAAGGAGGAGAGGGGCTGAACTTCTGAGAGATGACGCCACGGCCCCGTCTCCAGAAGTGGCATTGGAGGGGGGGGGGGAAGCAAATAAGCAGAAGTTCCACTTGTGACTGGTACTCCGCTTTAAGAACTGTCTTCAGTGTAAAGAAGTTTAAGGAGTCCTGAAAGTGATTGTTTGTCATTGTTGGTTATGAAGAGGCAGAAGGATTTGAAGCAGTCTACATCCACAGAAGATCTGTGGTCAGTTCTCCAAGATGTTTGGAACAACCTACCTGCTGAGTTCCTTTAAAAACTGTGTGCAAGTGTACCTAGAATAATTGATGTTGTTTTGAAGGCAAAGGGTGGTCATGACAAATATTGATTTGAATTGGATCCCTCTTTTGTTCATTTATGTTCGATTTTGTTAATTGATAAAAAAAATAAACTATTAACACTTGTATTTATGAAAGCATTCTTAATTTACAGCATTTTTTTCACACCTCCCTAAGACATTTGCACAGTAATATATTGTGGCAGTGGGACCCTGTGCTACCTGGAAGATTGCTGGGTTATGCCAGATTTTGGTGAGACAGGCATGCCGATTGCACAGCTGTGTGCTGAGCAATTTAGTGGTGACCTGACTATGACTCAGGGCCACCCAACAGACAGGAAGTCTGTGTAAGGGAGTCAGGTGGACTCCCATTTCCTCTGCAGGAGTCAGAGGCAGCATGGGGGCAGCCAGTGTAGCACAAGGCTACAGGACAGCACTGAGTTGATAAGCGTTCAGGTCTGTGGGAGACAGACCTAGGCCTAAAGCAGAGGGCCTTAGCAGGAGAGCTGTATTTACAAGCCAGGAGGGCTGAATATCATTTACTAACTAGGAGACCTGGAGATTGTTTATTTCATCAAACAGCACAAAGCTGACAGTGAGTAAAGCCAGGAGGCTGAAGCATGTTTATGTAATGATGTTGGAACCCCCTGCAAGGGAAGATTACTGTTTTACTTGACTTTTTCAGTCTGCTATGCCCTTAAAAATACCACTTTGGACTGGCGCCCTTGCTGAAAACACACCTACCGCCTAAGTCTGATCACCCTTAATCTTACACGTGGTGGAGGATGCGGGCAGAGACGGAAGAATTCCAGGTCCTTGCATACCAAAAACACTGAGTGTCAAGGGACTGTATTTCTATTGCTATGTGAGCACAAAGAAAGTATGTTGCTTGCAAGTCTTAAAGAGACAGTACACCAAATTTTCCCATGTTAAAAAGTGTTGTGTGCCTGGCTGCAAAAATGGGGCGGTCAAAACGCAAAAAGGAAGCAATGTTTGCTGAGATGAGAAACCGAACCCTGTGGCTGGAGGGGTTGTTACTGAAAGCACAAGCCCCAGACTGGTGCAAGATGTTTTTGGCCACACTGGAGTAAAGGGAAAAGGAAAACAAGCCATCACTTAGTGCAAAGAGTGAGCAGATGGGTGTGGTTGACAGTGGCAACAAGTATGGCCTCCCATAGCAACCGAAGAAAATCTGTTTGCAGAAGGGAGGTGCTACAGCAGAGATGTGGCTCAAATCTTGAGTGAAGATGGTTGTGCAAGAGTGTCTGCTGTTACCCTTAGCAACAGGAAACCTGTTCGGCCTGCATGGGATGTTGGAGAGACAAGAAGGCTGCAATGTTGCCCCGTGTCCATGTGGGGGCATTAGCCTGTGAGAGTACAGCCAAGAAGCGACTACGCCCTCGATTGAAGGGTTCATCACCGGCCAACTGGAAGACTGGTAAGGCTGTTCAGATTTCATGTGTGAGAAAAACTGACTATGTGACTGTGTACATGGGAGTGGAAGTGACTCCTAATGGGAGATCTCCTGTTTGTGCGAAAAAGGACTTGCCTTTCTGCAGTGCCCTGTTCAGTGGAGAGGCAAGTGTTAAAGTTAAAGCCGATAAGGTGTCGCTTAATGAGTTCAAAATTGCTGCTGTGGAACAAGGTACTGAATGGTATGAGGTAGGGGTGACTGCTAAGCAGAGTATGCTATCTCCCCTAGCAATGATAGATAAGGCCACAGAGGTGTCCCGTGAAACCTCCAGGGACCTCTGTATGTTGGAGCCAGAGGTTGTCTGGAACAACTGTGATGCCACTCTAAAGGATAAGTGGATACTTGAACCTGTTCAAGAGAATAAGTCAAATGCTAAAACCGAAATGTGTGATAAGGGGATAATGCGACCTGCTGAAACAGCAGTTAAAGTTCATGAAGCATTGTCAGTGCACAGTGGTGAAAATGTGGTATTGCATCCAGATATGTCAGGGTTGACCATTAAGAAATGTGTGCCACTGCCCCTAGCAACTGTGACAGGTGCAACAGAGGTGTCCCTGGAGACCACACAGGAGTTTATGGTGCCTGAGCTTGAGGTTTCCCAGGACCACTGTGTTGCCGCCTTGATTGACAAATTTGTTTCACAGGAGGTGAAAAGTAAAGTACAAGCGCAGCCTATACAAAACAAAAATGTGAATAATGATGATGTGTTTAATGCGTTCGTTGCTGAGCAACTTTGTCTTGGGTCTCCTTGCACAGTTGTGAAGGTGCTACGTAGTACCTCTGAAGGGAGTTCGATCAAGGCAGATTGGGATGATGTGGACAGACAGATAGTAGCAACTGTAAAAGTCAGGAATGATAATGAGAAATGTATTTCTAGCAATGCTGATAATGTTCATGATGATGTTGTTTAGGAGCGTGAAACTAACAAGTGCAGTGTTTCATTTGCTGTTGAGCTTCTTGGTCTGTTTATGTCTCCTTGCAAAACTTTATTGGGATGATTTGGCCAGGAGACTAATTGCAATGCTGGATGAAATTTCTGGGGCTAAAAATGTGGTGGGCACTATGGCTGTTGTGCCAGGAGAGGTGTCTGTGGAACAACTTAAAGGCCAAGGTGCATTGGCTATTGCAGAAATGAACCCTCTCGTGTCTGAAGGTCCTAGCAATTGTAAACGCATGGCAGAAATTGTGTCCACAACGCATACAGAGAAAAATGTGTATTTTGTGATGACAGATATCCTTAATGAAATGCTAGCATTATTTAATGTACAGCCAGTGTATATCTTGTCGCCTTCTCCTGTGATTGGAGAACTGGTACCACGGGGTACGGCTGATGGGAGCTCGATATTGCAGGCTGTGTAGAGATCGGAAATGTTGGAAACAATGACTGCAATGTTGGTTACTTTTGTGGAAAGTGGCCTCACAGTTCTCTGTGAGAGTGCTTCCAGCGTCAGTTGTGTGCAGAAGGCGCTCAGGGGAACTACTAGAGGAATCAGATATGACAGATGTGGTGGTAGTCTCTCCAGATGTTGGTGTGATGGGGTGCATTCCTGCTGGTGCAGTCCAAGGTGTGGTTGAGCAGTGGTTGGTACATGGCACGTGTACTGTCTCACCCGCTGGACCTCATGTGAAGGAAGGGCCCAGAACAGACACGGTAGTAGTGGGAATGCTGTCTATCACTCACAACGAAGTGCAGTTTGAGGTACCCGGAAATAACAGTGTGAGTAACTGTAACGGGGAAGTGTGTAAAATAAAGTTATATGTTGTCTCACAGTGTGATGGGTTGCTTTCTACTGTTGTGGTGTATGAGAGGCACTCTAGAGCACTGTCTGACAGATCAGAGGTATTGGTTGAGGTACCAATGGACATAGAAATGGTTAAAGAGATTGGTGTGCAAAAATGTGGCGAAAAATGTTCGTTGGTAGGACAGTCGCTATTGGAGTGTTTGAAAACAGGGGCGATGTGAAACTATGGGAAGGTCCCATGGGGAATAACTGCTTTGCCTGTAGATGGTCCCTCCACAGACACTGTCAACTAAAAAAACAGGGAACAAGAGGTCCTGATGACACAGGGGTTAGTGAACCTGAGAAACAAATAAGGTTGTTAGTGTTGAGTCAAGTAGTGAGAGAGGTCAGTCCCTGACAGGTGTCATGGAAGTGGATCCCCAACGGTCCCAGGAGAGTAGGTCTGAGGGAGATAAAAAGAAAGGGAGGATCCTAGGGCCAGAAGGTAGAAGGGATAGTAGAGAGATTAATGGGAGCCCACGGTTCAAGAAGAAGTGCTTGTGGAAGTACAACCAGAAGAATATGCGGGTGGAGTGCCTCTTTAGAAAGAAGGCTGGGCAGGTTAGGACTCCTGCTGCTGATAGTTGACACAGAGGTGCCAAGGGGAAAAACTGGTGGAAACATATCCGAAAAAAGAGTTGGACCTACGCATCTAATGGCTGGCACAGAGGTGTCCGATCCATAGTGACGGGTTTATGTGTTCCTCCCTCCGGTTCGAAACAAAGGAGGAGAATATGTGGCAGTGGGACCCTGTGCTACCTGGAAGACTGCTAGGTTACGCCAGATATTGGAGAGACAGGCACACTGATTGCACAGCTGTGGGCTGGGCAATTTAGTGGTGACCTGACTATGGCTCAGGGCACCACCCAACAGACAGAAAGTCTGTGTAAGGGAGTCAGGTGGACTCCCATTTCCTCTGCAGGAGTCAGAGGGGGCATTGGGGCAGCCAGTGTAGCACGAGGCTACAGAACAGCACCGAGTTGCTGAGCGTTCAGGTCTGTGGAATACAGACCTAGGTCGAAAGCAGAAGGCCTTAGCAGGAGAGCTGCATTTGCAAGCCAGGAGGGCTGAATATCATTTACTAACCAGGAGACGTGGTGATTGTTTATTTCATCAAACAGCACAAAACTGACAGTGAGTAACGAAGCCAGGAGGCTGAAGCATGTTTATGCAATGATGTTGGAACCCCCTTGCTAGGGAAGATTACTGTTTTATTTGACATTTTTGTTTCTTTCAATAAAAATGAGCTGCCATGCCCTTAAAAATACCACTTTGGACTGACGCACTTACTGAAAACGCACCTACCACTTGAGTCTGATCAACCCCAATCTTACTATATATATATATATATATATATATATATATATATATATATATATATATACATACAGTATCTCACAAAAGTAAGTACACCCCTTATATTTTTGTTACTATTTTATTACATCTTTTAATGTGACAACACTGGGGAATGGGGAGCAGGTGTGTTACATTTGGTTTTATCACTCTCTCTCATACTAGTCACTGGAAGTTCAACATGGCACCTCATGGCAAAGAACTCTCTGAGGACCTGAAAAAAAGAAGATTGCCAAGACCCTGAAACTGAGCTGCAGCACATTGACCAAGACCATACAGCGGTTTACCAGGACAGGTTCCACTCAGAACAGGCCTCTCCATGGTTGAACAAAGAAGTTGAGTACACATGCTCAGCGTCATATCCAGAGGTTGTCTTTGGGAAATAGAAATATGAGTGCTGCCAGCATTGCTGCAGAGGTTGAAGGGGTGGGGAGTTAGCCTGTCAGTGCTCAGACCATACGCTGCACACTGCATCAAATTGGTCTGCATGGCTGTCATCCTAGAAGGAAGCCTCTTCTAAAAATGATGCACAAGAAAGCCTGCAAACAGTTTGCTGAAGACAAACAGACTAAGAACATGGATAACTGGAACCATGCCCTGTGGTCTGATGAGACCAAGATAAACTTATTTGGTTCAGATGGTGTCACATGTGTGTGGCGGCAACCAGGTGAGGAGTACAAAGACAAGTGTGTCTTGCTACAGTCAAGCATGGTGGTGGGAGTGTCATGGTCTGGGGCTGCATGAGTGCTGCCGGCACTGGGGAGCTACAGTTCATTGAAGGAACCATGAATGCCAACATGCACTGTAACATACTGAAGCAGAGCATGAACCCCTCCCTTCATGACTGGACCACAGGGCCGTACTTCAACATGATAATGGCCCCAAACCCACCTCCAAGATGACCACTGCTTTGCTAAGGAGCTGAGGGTAAAAGTGATTGACTGGCCAAGCATGTCTCCAGACCTAAACCCTATTGAGCATCTGTGGGGCATCTTCAAATGGAAAGTGGAGAAGAGCAAGGTCTCTAACATCCACCAGCTCTGTGATGTCGTCATAGAGGAGTAGAAGAGGACTCCAGTGGCAACCTGTGAAGCTCTGGTGAACTCCATGCCCAAGAGGGTTAAGGCAGTGCTGGAAAATAATGGTGGCCACCCAAAACATGGACACATTGGGCCCAACTTGTACATTTTCACTTAGGGGTGTACTCACTTTTGTTGCCAGAGGTTTACACATGGCTGTGTGTTGAGCTATTTTGAGGGGACAGCACATTTACACTGTTATACAAGCTGTGCACTCACTACTTTTCCTTGTAGCAAACTGTCATTTCTTCAGTGTTGTCACAAGAAGTTATAATAAAATATGTGAGGGGTGTACTCACTTTTCTGAGATAGTGTATATACTGTCAAGGTCTAGATCTGAACCCGTAACCTCTGCTGTGTCAGGCAATGTTTCTTCTTGCCGAGCTACCTGGAATGCTGTACAGTTCCCAAGACAATTTCTTGAATGATCCTGTCTTGAACCTTGTTTGTCTTGAACCCTGAACTCTTTGCTCCTCCCATAAAGTTTCTGATTTAAGCCATGCCTCTGGACTTCCTGTTTGCCAGATTATTGTGTTCTCTCCAGCCTGTATCTCACTCCTGTCTTCCCTGCTGCCGTCCATATTTTGCTACCATTCATTTTCGACCCTTGGCTTGTTCAACAACTATGCGTCTGCGTGATCCCAACCCGCAACTACTCATTACTGACCTTTTGGCTTGTTTACTGACTATGCTTTTGTTTGATCCTTTCCTACTTATCTGCTACTAGACCCGATTAGCTCACCTCATGGTGGGGCGATTCAGAGGACCGCGACCTGGTACTAACACGCTGCAAAATACATCTCCACCATCAGGAGCTCCGGTGAACACCGGTTAGTACTTACACTCTGCACCTCAGGTGAGCCCACGTCATTCACCAGGATGACTGCCTGTGTACCTATCTTGCTGGTCTGCGGTATTTCCGATACTGCTATAGCAACCCTTGCACTGCAATATTTTTCCCACAGTTTAACTACAACAAAAAGAAGATAACTTACATTTTTTCAAAAAGCAAGGTGTTACAGTATCTGTATTCATTTAATGTAGTGTAGATGAATATAGTTTTAAAGAATATTTAGAATTATAATATTATTATGAGCAGGAATAATAAAAAATACTAATATGAGACCAAATGGCCAAAAAAAAAAAACTGAAAAAGGAGCTATTACGATGGTAAAATATGTTGTGGTAATCAACCTAGTTTAGAATGGGCATCAAGAACACACACTGTATTACGCTGTATACACACTGTATAAAACATTTTCATTTTATAAGTAGTTAAAAACTGCCCATGTTTATCAGTGTATTTATGATTTTTGCAAATAGCTGTCTGGTGATTTTATTGTTTTGTCCTACGATACAGATGCAGCTTATTGAACCATAACTATACTGTTACTGTGTTTCTACAAAATTATTTTTCTTAGTATCTGTTATCTCACAGCATCAATAGAATCTGAAAAGCATATAAGTGCTTCAAAATCCCATATATGCACAGGCTCCTCACTATTCAATTTATAGAACAGCTTGAGATAAAATTAAGCAAGAAAGATAAAAAGCAAAGCTCAAGAGATGTACAGTAATTGTAGTTTTGATGGATTACATGGTCAGAAAATAAATAGTTATCTAGCTACACATCCATAGTGCGCTGTGTGAGGTTGACTAGAGGAGCAGTTTATGCATAGTATTAGATTGCCAAATAACTAGTCACTGGGGAAATAGTTCTCACTCTATGGGGATTTTAGAAGTGTGTGCTGACAGTGCTTTTTGTGGCAATTTGTTGTTGGTGTCTAAATGTGTATATTATATAAAAAGCATGGTTACATGGCAAAATACATTTCAGGCTCGATGTATTTTTTCCATGACATGCCTGTCTGTCAAAGTCAGCAAGTTAAGACAGAAAGGGTGAAATAGAGTAAACGTTCACAGTAAGACATTTACATAAGAACTGATCTATATTTATTCGCAGCCACTAATCAGATACATCCCTAAATTGAATAACAGTAGGAGGCAAATAATTCAATAATTCAATAATTTGTACCCTAAAGAGTCTCCATTTTGCTGGCCCTCTTCCTATCACTAATCCAATAGTATAAAATCATCAGTCAATCAGTGTAATCTCCACAACCAGCATGATAATCCCACCAACAGCAGATGTCACTGCCACTCCAGCTACATGATTTGCTCAGAACTTGTTTAGCCTTAATCCCCAACTACTGCTACCATCATCATAACCCCCAACACCAATCCATCAGTCTAATATTCATGAGCAGCACCATAACCCTCCACCCCTAGTACAGCAGCCTATCTCCACCACTAGCATCTTAATCCACCCTACCACTATCGTCCAGCAATCCAATCTCCACTACCAGCATTTTAACCACCCAACCCAGTGGAACAGCCTAATGTGTGCCACCAGAATTACAACTCCACAGCCCCAGATCAGCATCCTAATCTCCACCACCAGCCTCATAATCCCTTACCACCGGTCCATCAGCCTAATCTCCTTTGCCAGCGTCAGAACCCTCCGCCCCATGGTCCAACAGCATCATATCCACTACAAACATCACAACCCCCAGCAGCAGTTCAACAATATAAAATCAACCACCATCTTTTTAAACCCCCAACACCAGTCCAGCAGCCTAATGTCCACATACAACATTATAATCCCCACCCTTGGCCCAGCAGTCTTTTAGCCATCACAAACATTTTAACCCCCCAAACCCCAATCTAGCAGACTGAAATCAACCAGCAGCATCATAATCTCCCTAAACAAAAAATAGCATTTAGCCATTACAGTATAGGATGGCAGGAGCTCCACTGCAAGGGTGTTTTTTTTATTTGCTCTGAGTTTAGAGGAAAGAGTCTTGGGATGTAGAAGTAGAACTGCTTGAACCGATCTGGAGATGGATCTGCATGCTGTGTTGAATCATTCAGTGTTGACTTGGGTGGCACTAAAGAGCAGAATGTTCCTGATCTTTCTTTACACCGCACATGAAATATTTCACATAGTATGTTCTTGGCAACAGAATGTACACAGTTGTTTCCTTAATTGGAAATATTTCAAAACATGCTATTTTCTTGTATTGATTTCTTACCTTGTTCTATGTCCAGAGAATAGCTGTCTATCTGCAAATTCAGTAATTGCGCTGCACGATTGCAAAATTCTTCTAAAATGCAATGGACAGCCTTGGTAACATTATAGGGCAATGGTTTAGCAAATTTCAGTTTGCTGTTAACAATAACACTCCCTTTCTTGAAGTTGAGGATTTCAAGGTTTTTAAATCCAGTGAGATTGGACTGCAGATACGGAAGTAGCTGAAAGAAACACAGTTCATTATTGGAACACAAAGAATTGTTTGTTTACACTTGACAATTATTGCCTTTGTTAGTCACTGTAAGTTAAATAATGTTTCAGCTACCATGTTCTTCTAATATTGATTTATTTGTGTACTTACTGCAAATTTTAAATTCGTTAAAATGAGTTTAAGAATGCTGTACCTTCTCTAGTTTACTTTCCTTAATCATTGGTTGTCTTCATTTTGAAGCCTATAAAACCTAAAAACAAATATTGAATATATTGGAGCCTAGCAGTTTCTAGATGTAGTGGTTACATTAATTATATCAGGCTTTTTTCCCCTTTTATTTTTATCTGCTGAATCTGTGCATAACACACTTAAGCCTCGTACACACAGGACGACGATCGTATACAACAGGTGGTACTAACGACCGTTGTATGTGATATCGATCGTTCGTATGCGCGATTAGAACAGCCGAACATACGACGGTCGTACAAGGGAGTTGTATGAGCAGACTAGAAAACTTGGTCCTACCAACAAGCTCTCATACGACCGTTGTATCGTGTGTACAGAGCAGTTGGTACAACAAAGTTGTATTGTGCAAAACACGCATGCTCCAAAGTCAGGAATGGCTGGATGCTAATTACATGCACCTGAACGTTCTATCTGTGGTCGTACGATCGTGTAGTGCAGTCAGTATGCAAGTTACATTATGCAAGATACGATTTGAGACGATCGTACGTACGATCATCGTCTCGTGTGTACGAGGCATTAATGTAATAGGGTGGCTACGCTCACTTTCTCTACTGTGAGCCATGTTTGTCACCAAGGCTGGAATTTAATCTTCCTTGCTTCATCTTCATTACATGGGGGATGAAGGAACACTGCAATTCTGGCAAGATCAACAGATATTTTCTAGAAGATTTGCTAAAATGTTCTTAGCATGAAAAGAGAAAACAAATGCAGCCACTATATCTAAGCAGCAATATCCTTTAACTAAAAAAAAAAAAGTTTAATGCTAAACTCTCTTTAATAAAAGCTTTTTAACCACTTCAGCCCCGGAAGGATTTCACACTTTAGGACCAGAGCACTTTTTGCGATTCGGCACTGCGTCGGTTTAACTGACAATCGTCCTTTTTTTCCCACAAATAGAGCTTTCTTTTGGTGGTATTTAATCATCACTGCGCCATTTCTGATCGCCGCTATAAACAAAAGAAGAGCGACAATTTTGCAAAAAAAAAAAACAAATTTCTTACTTTTTGCTAAAATCCAAATCCAAAAAACAAATACAAAAAAACTTTTTTTTCATCGGTTTTGGCCGATTTATATTCTTCCTCATATTTGTGATTAAAAAAATCGCAATTGGAGTTTATTGATTGGTTTGTGCAAAAGTGGCCACGTTTACGGACGATGAGAATTAATTTCTGGGGTTTTTATTTTTTTAAAATTTTTTACTAGTAATGGCGGCGATCTGCGATTTTTAGCGTTACTGCGATATTGGGGCGGACATGTCGGACCATTTTGACACTTTTTTGGGACCACTGGCATTTATACAGCGATCAGTGCTATAAATATGCCATTGGCAGTGAAGGGGTTAACCTGCAGGGGGCGCTCTAAGGGCTAACTGTGTTTCCTGGGCGTGTTCTAACTGTGTGTGGGCTGCCCTAGCAGGGGAAGGAAAATGATCACAGCTTCCATATAGAGGAAGTCTGTGATCACAGCCCTTCCCCCTCTCACAGAACGGAGGTCTGTGTTTACTTACACGGACCTCCGTTATTTCAGTGCGGGGGGGCATCGCGGGTAGCCGGCGGCGATCGAGTCCACCGCACCCGCTCCCTGGCCCCCCCGAACACAGTGAGCGCACAGGCGCACCTCCGGCGGCGCGCACGCACTCACAGTGCACGATCTCGTAGCCGCCGTCGCATGACGGCGGTTTGCAATATCGAGCCACTTTGTTGCCGTCAACCTGCGGTCGGCAAGTGGTTAAAACTAATGCTTGCCATACATTCTACATTTTTCTTGATCAGTTTCCTTTAGATTTACCTTCAAGTATATAGTTCAAGGGCCTGCCTGACTGCATAAAAATTGAAAGTGTTTAGGATTGACCTCATATTATATTGTTGGTAAATCTAAAGGAACATTGTACAAGAAAATTGTATAATGTATGGCCAGGCTTAGCTGGGGATAACACTTGTGCGATCTCAGAGATCGCATGTGATTTGCACCCGCACCGCAGGTGCTGATCACATGCGATCTCTGAGCAGTGTGAGTTCAGCCATACAGTTGTATGGCTGAACTCGCATTAGATTTGCACAAAAAAAGGTGCAGGGACTTTTTTTTCCTGCAATGGAATCGGATTGCATGGGTGTTCTCACCCATGCAATCCGATTCATGTGCGAGTTCACAGTTCGCACTGCGATTTGTGAACAAAACTGGGGGTGTCATTAACTTTGTAATGACATCCGCAGCGGTTTGCAGAAGGCAGTGTGAACTTCCTGCGGGAGTGATGCGATGCGTGAACCGGCTCTGTAATCTTGCCAGTTCCCGCATTGAACAAATGTGAACCTGGGCTACAGTGATGTTTTAATGCTCTGAAGGGACGGACAAACCTATAGAGTAATGTATGTCTTATTAACATTATCAGCCCTAAAGAATATGAAATATCAGCAAAGTTCTTTGCTCCCATGTAAAACATTGGTAGTATAAGAATACAGTTTGGATTTCAATAATAAATATTTACCCACCAGATGCAGGAACTGATGTTCAAGTGTTTTGTATTCGGGTGAACTTTTGTTGAAGAGGTCTTCAGAAAATGGCATATTAGTCACTCTAAGGCTGAAGAACACAACAAGTTCTTTTCCTCTGCCAGTAGAAATGTCTGTAGAAGTTAAATGGTCCGGGGAGGAAGAAGCTGCAGTATAATTTGAGGGAATATCTGGACTTGACGTTGAAATTTTACTTTCTTCTCCCTCTGTGCTCAGTATATCTGTGTCTATATCATAAGCTCCAATTCCTGAGACTGTGGAGGCATTCTCTTTATAAGTGCTCAGTATACTTGTGCTCAGTATACCAGTGTCCATATCATGTGCTCCATTTCCTGAGATTGTGGAAGCATCTTCTTTATACGTTTCTGTAAAACTGGATTCTTGTACAGTAGAACGTATAGTAGTAGCTGTTAAAGTAGTAGTATCTTCCAGGGTAGTAGAGATGCTCTTATCTTCATATCCTTGAGAGTTTGCTATTTCCACTGATTGATCTGTTGATAAGGAAATTATAGAGGTTGGAGTCATTTGATTAAATAATGTAATTGCTTCTGGAGTAGTTTCTTCAAGTTCTACAATTTCTTCTGGGGTAGAATGTTCGAGTCCTGCAGTTACTTCTGTAGCAGTGTCTATAAGTACTTCCATAGCTTTTGTTGTAACGTCTGTGGTCACTTCCAAAGTTTCTGTCCTTAAGTCTTTGGCAATTGCAGCTTCTTCTAAAGTACTGTCTGCAAGCACTTTTATTGTTTCTGGTGTTGTGTATTCAGATTGTGATATAATTTCACCAGTTGATTCTGCAACTTTTTCTATTGCCCCCAAACTAGTCACTTCAAGTTTTTTTGGTGTAGTCAATTCAAGTGTTTCTATAACTGCTGGACCAGTGATGGAACTAATTGCTTCATAGTCAGTGGGAAGTTCAGATGGTGCTACAGTCAACAAAGCTGATTCCATCTCTTGGGCAGTGGACACCGACAAATCTGAATCGAAATAAGCAGGTAATGTTTTAACAGTTCCAATGGTTACTGCTTCAGTAGATGAAATATGATCCTTTAAATCATCTGAATGGTCTATACCTATGATAAAAAAGTAACATTAAAACATTAGTTGTACTTTTAAATTAGCATTATTGTTAGTCGTTGTGTGTTCATGTTTATTATTATAGACTGGAAAAAAAAGAAAAGAATTTCAAAGTCAGGGTTTCAGCTGATTTCCACTGTATTTTTAATCACATGTCTAAAGTGATTTCGTCTTACCAAGGCAATAAGGACATGTGTTCCACTTCTTACCATTTATCTAAAACTATACTATAAGCTTTAACTTGATTTCAATATAACATTTGTAAGTGATTTTACAATTGTAGTGGGAACATTAGATTGTAATGTAGAAATGGAAATCTTATCTTAATTTGTATATACAGTTTTTCACAAAAGTGAGTACATCCCTCACATTTTTGTAAATATTTTATTATATCTTTTAATGTGACAACACTGAAGAAATTACACTTTGCTACAATGTAAAGTAGCGAGTGTACAGCTTGTATAACAGTGTACATTTGCTGTCCCCTAAAAATAACTAAACACACAGCCATTAATGTCTAAATGGCTGGCAACAAAAGTGAGTACGCCCCTAAGTGAAAATATGCAAATTGGGCCCAAAGTGTCAATATTTTGTGTGGCCACCATTATTTTCCAGCACTGCTTTAATCCTCTTGGCCATGGAGTTCACCAGAGCTTCACAGGTTGCCGCTGGAGTCCTCTTCTACTCCTCCATGATGACATCACTGAGCTGGTGGATGTTAGAGACCTTTTGCTCCTCCACCTTCTGTTTGAGGATGCCCCACAGATGCTCAATAGGGTTTAGGTCTGGAGACATGCTTGGCATTCCATCACCCTTACCCTCAGCTTCTTTAGCAACTCAGTGGTCGTCTTGGAGGTGTGTTTGGGGTTGCTATCATGTTGGAACACTGCCCTGTGGCCCAGACTCTAACGGGAGGGGATCATGCTCTGCTTCAGTTCACATCTGAGACCTTGTAACATAAACGAGACACATGACACCGGGGAGGGAAAATGGCTAATTGGGCCCAATTTGGACATTTCCACTTAGGGGTGTACTCACTTTTGGTGCCAGCGGTTTAGACATTATTGGTTGTGTGTTGAGTTATTTTGAGGGGACAGCAAATTTACACTGTTATACAAGCTGTACACTCACTACTTTACATTGTAGCAAAGTGTCATTTCTTCGGTGTTGTCACATGAAAAGATATAATAAAATATTTATAAAATGTGAGGGGTGTATTCATTTTTGTGAGATACTATATATATACTGTACATCCTGATCATTACAAATAAGGAAAAAAATCAGTAATCGTTAAGAATAAATGTGATGCTTTCATTTAGATTACAGTACAGTATGTTATGTTCCATTTAAATATGATGTATCTAACAGATCGCAGCCCTAAAACTGTAGAAACAAATCCACATTTCACTTGACACTGTATTCACAAAAAATGGTAGAATTATCTTTGAAATGTCCATACAGATCATTTCACTCATCTTTATCTGTTTGG
>BLSH010135754.1:463054-487720 GCA_018402905.1 Glandirana rugosa
ACCATGTCCTCTGTCGGTCTCTGACGTCCGTACCGTGTCCTCTGTCGGTCTCTGACGTCCGTACCATGTCCTCCTCTGGCTGTCTACTGTACCATTCTGCAGTCTCTGGCTGTCTCCTGTACCATGCCTGCAGTCTCTGGCTGTCTCCTGTGCCATGCCTGCAGTCTCTGGCTGTCTCCTGTACCATGCCTGCAGTCTCTGGCTGTCTCCTGTACCATGCCTGCAGTCTCTGGCTGTCTCCTGTATTATGCCTGCAGTCTCTGATGGTCTCCTGTGCCATGCCTGCAGTCTCTGATGGTCTCCTGTACCATGCCTGCAGTCTCTGATGGTCTCCTGTACCAGGCCTGCAGTCACTGCTGTCACTTCTGGCTGTTGCCTCCCCCTTCCCTCCACCAGCTGTCACCTCTGCCCCCATGTCTCCCAATAACCCTCCTGTCCCTATCCTCTTCCCCCCAGCGATCACAGCCTTTTCCATCCCAACTCTCCCACCCCACAATCCCTATTTAAACCCACCCTCAACTACCTTGCCCTCACTTACCCTCCACTCCCACCCTGCCACCACCCAACTCCCTAACAACCATCTCCCCTCCCCCTCTCCTCCTCTCCCAAACCACCCCTCTGTCTAGGTAATTGGTATTTGTGAGTACCTGCAAAAAAAGTATTGGTACTCATACTCAGTGTTAAAAAACGGTATTGGTGCATCGATATATATTAGTATAATAGTACATTTATACTATGCTGTAGCTTTTGCTACCTCAGTTTATTTACACTAGTTTTCATAGACTTCCTATGTGTATTTGTTTAAATAAATCATTGGTGCTACTTTTGTGAAAACAACCTAAGATGGTTAAAAACATTTATGCAAATTGCATGAAAATTACTTTCTGATTTTGGTAGTGCACCATAAGTAAGAAGTACAGCTAGCTGATTTGAAATGATCCAATATATATATGCAAGAATAGTGAGGCAAGGAAGATTGCAAAATATTCTGTAACATAAAACATCAGTTGTTGTCATCTCGCTCTTCAGACAAATGTTGCTTAGAAAACTAATTTTTGTTTTGCCGTCAGTCTGGATTATGCAGTTTGCTGTAAGCTAAAGACAGGGATAACGTGAATATTTATGGTTTTCTTCGGTTAACAAAATGGATTAGTTTTCTAACATTCTCCGGCTTTGTGGTCCTTATGTGAATGTTCCTTTTGTTTTAATATTTATTGAAAGAACATTGTAATGGAAAAGAAAAAAGAAAACTAAGTAAAGATATAACATTGACAAAAACAGCAAGGGGTATATGTGGAAGAAATTGAAAACAGGGAAAATGATATTTTTAACAATGTTGTTTAGGAATGCATTATTATAACACCCAAGAGACCTTAATCATGCAAATATACAATGCTAGATTGTATTACATGAGCCAGACAAACTGCTGAGAATATAGTTAATAGTCTTTATAAGCTGTATATTGCTCTTTGTATAAAGGCTCACAACTTTAACAAGTAGATTGTTCTGGTGATGAAAAGAAACAATATTGAACAATTTAAAAGAAGAATAAAATCACTTAAAAATCAAGAATACCAAAATATTCTTGTGTTTGTTTATTCAAGCTTTCATTGCAATTCCATTGCCCAAAGGAATTTTAAAGCATTTCCTTTTGTTTACTATGTTTATGGAAATAGCTGTCAAATATGAACTATTCAACCCAAAAAGAGCTTACTGATGAATAATAGCAAATTTCCTAAAATCTGTCCCAGGGGCGGACTGACCCATCGGGCACTCAGCCAATGCCAGAGGGCCCGGAGCTAGTAGGGGCCCCATCCGGGTTGTCACTTGTCAGCCGTCCATAAATATAGGAATGTCAGCTGTACAAGTCACACTGCTCTGTGTTTCAGTTATGCTTCTAACAGAGCTCAGTGAGCACAGCTCCCCCTACACACAAATGGTAGAGGCTAGATTGCCTCCGCCTCCTCCCTCCTCTCTTTTTCCTGTGTCCGTCCACACTCCGTGCAGCTTGTGTGCTACTGTGCTGCATCTGAAGGGGATGTGGGTGGGAAGTTTGAACAAGCAGCCAACAGCTACAGACATTGCCCACTGAGCCAGTGTGGCCATCCAAGAGAATTCACAGCACTGTCTTTGTGATTGGACTCTTCCCATCCTTCCTTCCTGCCCTATCTCTCTCCCAAATCTCTCACTCCCCCTCCTTCCTCTGTTATCCTCCTGCAGACCCTTTCATAACTATAGCCAAAGAGCTTTCTTTTAACCAGCCTATGGGAGTAGTTGGCCATGTTCCTTTAAGTGGGTTCATGCTGGTGTGCTGCGGTTCAGGTTCAGTGCTGGCGTATACGCATTTTTCCTGCATTTATCCCCCATTTTAGCCGCAGTCTCATAGACTTAAATTAGGTTGCACATTTTTGCCACGCTGCATCTTTGGTGTGCTTTCAGAAAACACAGTAAAATGTACGCAACCTATCAAAGGTCTATAGGACTGCGGCTAAAAATGGGGATAAAATGCAGGAAAACTGCGTATCCATCAGCACTACAACAAACTCCAGCACACCAGTGTGAACCCAAAGGCTTATTCACACTTGCAGCAGGCACTGCCACTCACACTGAAAAGTAATCTATGCTCAGGTCATTTTTCAGATGCATTTGACATGCATCAAAGAGGGGATTGGGTATTCTCACTATGTTAGAAAAACCGGACTTACCTGGCCTTGTGCGCATTGCACGCGCCTGTGTGCGTCCGTGGGAGTGCGCCCGCCAATGGTGCCAAAATGGCCTATTTAAGAAGCAGGAGGTGCTGTCCATTCTACAGCGTTCTGGTGCCTTGTGACCCCTGCATCTGCTCTGAGAAGACTACCTGTGTTTGTGACCCCGGCTTTATCTTGGACTTTTTGCTTTCTGCCTGCCCTGACCCCCGGCCTGTCTATGACTTTTCTCCTGCCTGATCCTGTGTACTTCTGCTGCCCGCACTTTACCGATCCTGCCTGAGACTGCCTTACATCAAGGGACAGGCTGTGGTGGTGCAATAACTGACTTTACATTCCACAGGAGCTATGCCTAACAACCCTTGACCTCTGCCATGATCTCAAGTTGGCAGAGCTGCTCTCCCACTCATTTTAGTGGCCTCGCCTAGCAGAAGACTGCAAAAATTACGTGGCTGCTTGTCCTGTCTGTGCCAAGAATAAAACAGGAGGCTACTTAACCCGCTACCCATTCCCAAACGGCCATAGTCCCAGATTTCAATGGACTTTATAGTCGAGCTACCCCCATTGGCATCAATACTGTTCTTGTGGTGGTAGACCGCCTTACGAAAACGGCCCACTTCATTCCCATGAAGGGCACCCCCACAGCTGCCGAAACTGCAGAAGCCTTCATTTGGGAAGTGGTTCGGCTACACGGAATTCCTGCTAACATCATGTCAGATCGAGGGGTGCAATTCACATCCCATTTTTGGAAAGCCCTATGCTCCTCCCTGGGAATTAACCTGGCTTTTTCCTCAGCCTATCACCCAAAGTCTAATGGGCAAATGGAAAGGACCAACCAGACCCTTGAGCAGTATCTCCACTGCTACTCTTCGTACTCTCAGGATGACTGGATCTCTCTATTACCGGTAGCCGAGTTTGCTTATAATAACTCAGTTCATTCGGCTACCAAACAATCCCCATTCCACCCCACCTTTATGCCTGACCTACCAACAGAAAACACAGTACCCAAGGTTCTGGAAATTACGGAATTTCTAAAGAGGAACAACAAGCTCCTCCAGGAGACTATTGCCCAGACTCAGGCAACCAACAAAAAGAACTTTGATAAAGGAATGCGAGGAGAACTAGTACTTCAACCGGATCAGTGGTCTGGTTGTTCACAAAAAACCTAAAACTCTCCTGCCCTTCCAAAAAGATGGGGCCAAGGTTCATGGGGCCTTTCCCGATTAAAAAGAAGATTAACCAAGTGGCTTACGAGCTGGAGCTACTTCCTTCACTTCGCATCCATTCAGTTTTTCATGCAAGCTTTCTCAAGCCGGTGATCAAGGACCTCTTCTCTGGGCGTAATACAGCCCCACCAGAACCGGTCTTGGTGGACGGAGAGGAGGAATTTGAAGTTGAGGCCATCCTCGACTGCAGAAAAAGAGGAGGAAATTCCTGGTCAAATGGAAGGGCTATGGACCTGAAGAGAGCTCCTGGGAGCCAGAGGAGACTGTACATGCAAAGGAACTGGTCAGAGCCTTCTGGAGAAGACACCCGACCAAGAGAGCCCTTTTGGGCATCTGGAGGCTGCCCCTTGGGGGGGCAATGTTAGGAAAACCGGACTTACCTGGCCTTGTGCGCATTGCGCGCGCCTGTGCGCGCCAAAGGTGCCAAAACCGCCTATTTAAGCAGACAGCACCTTGCAGCAGGTGCTGTCCGTTCTACAGTGTTCCGGTGCCTTGTGACCCTTGTATCTGCTCTGAGCCTTCCTGTGTTTGTGACCCCGGTTTTACCTTGGACTTGTTGTTTTCTGCCTGCCCTGACCCCCGGCCTGTCTACGACTATTCTCCTGCCTGATCCTGTGTACTTCTGCTGGCCGCACTTTACCGACCCTGCCTGCACCCCGACCATCCGCTTGCCTGATCCTCCTGTACCTCACCTCCAGCCTGTTACCGACCCGGACCGCGCTACCACGCTTCTGCCAAGCATGAACTCCAGTGGACCTTCACCCACCACCAGTGACCAAGTCCAGCCCTCATGCCCCCCTGTGCTCTAGAACTCCCTGTCTGCACTACCAGGGGTTCCCGAACCAGGGCCGTAAGAGAGGATGCCCCCTGCATAAGTCAGATTCTACCATCATGTACGTGACACACTGCCTGTTTTAACCTCCTAAATGCCAATCCCTGTAGGTAATGACATGGTTAAATTTGAACTCTGCTATATAACTCTTATTACATAGGACCTTAAAGGAGAAGTAAGGGAAAAGCTGGTTTAGCGGTACCTCTCCTGTGGATCAAAGTAGTGCAGTTCATTTCGCACTACTGTGACCCATTTTCAGCTAAATGCAGGCTACAGCCCGCTGTCGGCTGACATCACCGAGCTGGTCCAGAAAGATCCTGACTGTAAACTCCTCCCACCCGCTGTATAGGGAAATGACAGTGTGCAGGATGTCCTCTCACTCTGGGACGTCATATGACGTGGCCCCAGTGTCACCGCTCTCGCGCGCTGATCACAAGTGCATTATGACTCTAGGACATGGCGTGACCCCAATGTCGGTAAAGAGCTGATGACACGGCTCTTTATATATGTGTTTGGCTGTCTCCAATCACAGCTGATCACCTGTAAATGCGGAAGTGCCATTTATCGGCTCTCTTCGTCTCACACTGACAGAGTGTGAGGTGAGGAGAGCCGATCAGTGGCATTTCCTCACAGGGGAGACTGTACAGGTAATCAGGGAACTGATCATAAGTGCCCTGATAACAGTGCCCATCAGTGACACCAATCAGTGCCGCCTACAAGTGCCCATCAGTACCACCTATCAGTGCGGCAAATTAGTGCCTCCTTATGCGCGCACATCAGTAAAGGAGAACAATTATTTAATTACAAAATTTCCTGACACAAACTAAGAAAAACTTATTTTTTTTTTCAAATTTTTCTTTTATTCGTCTTTTGTTTTTTTTTTTTAGCATAAATAAAAAAGCCAGTGGTGATTACATACCAAGAGCTCTATTTGTGGGAGAAAATGATAAAAATGTCATATGGATATGTCATTCAAAGTGTGACAGAGCTGAAAGCTGAAAATTGGCTTGGGCAGGAGCCACTGGATTGTGTGTGAAACCCCCCGCTGTCAGGTTTATATGATGTACGGACCTGGCAGTGAAAGGGTTAAATATCAATTCTTTTAACTTCTAATAGGAACTTCTGTCACATTTTTCTTTAATTTCTTAACTTATTAAACATTTATTTTGCACACAGTGTAGCGAAATTCAGTGACAAAAGGTTGTAATATGGGCAGTGAAATATGTATGTAGGTTGGGCTTTACATGGGTGTGGCTTGAAATTGGGCAAGGACACAGGGGGCCCCATGACCAGTATTTGCCCTCTTGGGTGCCGCCATCTAGCCTTTGACACAGCTTAGCAAAGTGAAGGCAGGCTTTACTAATATATTAGTAGTGTAGCCCATTAATTGACCACTGCCCAGCCCATTGCTGGGCCTGAAGGTTTCTCTGCCCTGCCTGGCCTTGATGGACAGCTTACAGGAGAATGTAAGGAAGGAGGAACTTGATAGGCCACATCCTGCTGGCATTCATGGGAGCCAAGTGTGTGGCAGAATCTCTTATCTGCCCTTGAGGGACTGCCTGAGAACAGCATTTGTGTTAAAGAGGCCTCTTGGTCACCCATGTTCTTTTCACTTAGCTGTCACCCAGGGATGGCCCAGGACTTTTTGAGTATTTCCTTACCCAAACACTATATATAATGAGTCCTACAACAGGAGACCCAAAGACCCGGTGTCAGAAATCCACTTTATGCTACAGATGTGTCAGTAAAATCTGGATCAGTTCAGGGAAGGTCACTACTGGTAAGAAGTACTTATCTATCCTTTAGCTCCCTAGGGATTAGAGCTTCAGTAGATTAAAGAGACCCTATCACCAGACCATTCATTTCAACAAAAATCTTCCCATAAGATTTTATTTGCAGTTAACATATTTTAGGGGTGCTATTTACTTGTAAAAGCCTCCCTTCTGTAGACATCCAAAAACCCTAACACTGCTGCTGGGTGCCACCCTCTTGGATGTGAAGTCAGCAGCCCCAGCACACTCAGATCTGCCATTCAATTGACACACTATCGTGTTCAACTTTGCTCCTCCCCAGATGCTACATACAGTATCTCACAAAAGTGAGTACACCCTTACATTTTTGTAAATATTTTATTATATCTTTTCAACACTGAAGAAGTGACACTTTGCTACAATGTAAAGTAGTGAGTGTACAGCTTGTATAACAGTGTAAATTTGCTGTACCCTCAAAATAACTCAACACACACCCATTAATGCCTAAACCGCTGGCAGCAAAATTGAGTACACCCCTAAGTGAAAATGTCCAAATTGGGCCCAATTAGCCATTTTCCCTCCCGGTCTCAGGTGTTAGTGGGGAATAGGTGTGTTAAATTTGGTGTTATCGCTCTCACTCTCTCATACTGTTCACTGGAAGTTCAACATGGCATCTCATGGCAAAGAACTCTCTGAGGATGAAAAAAAGAATTGTTGCTCTACATAAAGATGGCCTAGGCTATAAGAAGATTGCCAAGACCCTGAAATTGAGCTGCAGCACGGTGGGCAAGGCCATACAGTGGTTTAACAGGACAGGCTACACTTAGAACAGGCCTCGCCAGGGTCGACCAAAGAAGTTGAGTGCACATGCTCAGCGTCATATCCAGAGGTTGTCTTTGGGAAATAGACGTATGAGTGCTGCCAGCATTGCTGCAGAGGTTGAAGGGGTGGGAGGTCAGCCAATCAGTGCTCATACTATATGCTGCACACTGCATCAAATTGGTCTGCATGGCTATCGTCCCAGAAGGAAGCCTCTTCTAAAGATGATGCACAAGAAAGCCCGCAAACAGTTTGCTGAGGACAAGCAGACTAAGGACATGGATTACTGGACCCATGTCCTGTGGTCTCATGAGACCAAGATAAACGTATTTGGTTCAGATCGTGTCAAGCGTGTGTGGCGGCAACCAGGTGAGGAGTACAAAGACAAGTGTGTCTTGCCTACAGTCAAGCATGGCGGTGGGAGTGTGATGGTCTGGGGCTGCATGAGTGCTGCCGGCACTGGGAAGCTACAGTTCATTGAGGGAACCATGAATGCCAACATGTACTGTGACATACTGAAGCAGAGCATGGTCCCCTCCCTTGGTAGACTGGGCCCCAGGGCAGTATTCCAACATGATAAAGACCCCAAATACACCTCCAAGATGACCACTGCCTTGCTAAAGAAGCTGATGGTAAAGGTGATGGACTGGCCAAGCATGTCTCCAAGCATGTCTCCAGACCTAAACCCCATTAAGCATCTGTGGGGCATCCTCAAATGGAAGGTGGAGGAGCGCAAGTTCTCTAACATCCACCAGCTCCGTGATGTCTTCATGGAGAAGTGGAGGAGGACTCCAGTGGCAACCTGTGAAGCTCTGGTGAACTCCATGCCCAAAGGGGTTAAGGCAGTGCTGAAAACTAATTGTGGCCACACCAAATATTGACACTTTGGGCCCAATTTGGACATTTTCACTTACGAGTGTACTCACTTTTGTTGCCAGTGGTTTAGACATGAATGGCTGTGTTGAGTTATTTTGAGGGGATAGCAAATTTACACTGTTATACTAGCTGTACACTCACTACTTTACATTGTAGCAACGTGTCATTTCTTCAGTGTTGTCACATGAAAAAATATAATAAAATATTTACAAAAATGTGAGGAGTGTACTCACTTTTGTGAGATACTGTAAAATGTTTTGTACAGTAGGTAGATGAGGAGAGGGGCAGAGGAGCTTGGCTAGCAGAGAGAGTGGGGTGGGTGGCTGTTCTAAGTAATTAACTCTACTGTAGTAGTCAAATGATCAAAGGAACATTTTCTGTGCTTTTACCTGCAATTTTTCAAGTTGTTCATAGGGTCTCTCTTGTCTTCTGACCAAACTGGCCATTAATGTGCCTATTTTACTGAGATAATAATCCTATATTATAATCAAAGACTGATTTCAATAGTGCATTGCACAGTAAGTTTATAATATAGATATACAAGAATAAATATTGATTGAATTAATTGTGCTACTTTTCACGTGTGCAATGAACACTTAGGGATTATTTTTTAAAAGCAGAGGTATGGCCTTACTGCGGCCATGCTGCTGCTTAAAGAAAGCAAATTTACTGATTTAAAACATATCAGTGTGTTTTACAAATGTGCTTAGCATGGGACTCCAAAGGCAGTGGAGCACTATTTAAAAAAAAACGAGAAGGAGAGCCTGGTCACATGATACAGTTCTGTCTGCAGCATTAAGCAGATGCTGCTGCAGTTCCAGTTTCCAGAGTTGGTATTGGATGTGAACCACAGATTTTCTAGGAGAGCATCAATCAGAGAACAGGTAAAGCTTCAGACTTGGTAACAGAGGTCTGCCTGCAAAAAGGTGAAAACTGTATCACATCCCTACTGTAAGACGATGGTAAGTTGGATGATGTGCATAGCTTTCATAAAGCACTTAATGTAGCCAAGGTATTTTAAAAATATGCAGCAGTAGCACTCCAGGGTCTCATACTAACACAAAGGGGGAATAGTCTGGCGCTAGCACTGGAAACTGGGGAAATATCCAAAAAAATTCTATTTCTACACAGTCCCAGAAGTGTAGGTTGTTCCTGCTGCTGAGGAAATATCTACTAGGAGGAAAAGGGATCCACATGAAGGGCTGGCCTCAAAATGGGGGAAAAGAAGCAACTTCCCAAACATGCAGGAGAAAACACAAAGTAGAGGCGTCTCTAAATGCAGACTCTATAAAATTTAATAGACACACATATATGAATTGCACTCACATTTACATGTTAAAAAACATGGAGAAAGGAGGGCGCCATCTACCTTGCCATCTCGGAAACGCGTCTCGGTTTTATGACGTCACAGGCGGCCCCTGCGTCCTAGAGTACGTTCCAGACCTCGTCCACGCTGCCATCCTGTTCCATCTACATACAGCTGGCCGGATGCAGCGTGCAAGAAGACAGGAACACTCCACTCCCTACACAGACGCCGCACGGAGCCCTCACACCTGTGGTTGTTTTGTGCAGTGCTTGTTTTTTAACATGGAAATGTAAGTGCAATTCATATATGTGTGTCTATAAATTTTTATATAGTCTGCATTTAGAGGCACCTCTCCCTTGTGTTTTCTCTCTCATACTGACACATACTGCACATGTACTGATGCCAATGTCTACCACACAGAGCTATAGATGCTGGCAGTGATAATTATTTTCTGATGGTGGGGAAACTTCTCACTGTCAAAATTCAATAGCGTAGTGGGAGGGATTCCCCCATCAACACTGACTGTGGATGAATCCAGCAATTTCCTTTTCTTCCACCCATGATTGAATGAAAGAAAATCACATAATCTATGGCCAGCCTTACATTACAAAAATTCATGAATATCAAATGATAAAGTACAAATTCATAAAATGGGTTGCAGGCATTGGTTACCAGCTCTAACTTTCTCACAAAAATGATCCCAGCTTTATATAGTCTTAGGATCCCATTACACTCTTGCTCGCCTTTACAGCATGGGTGTACTGGCAGACCCTCTATGAGGACAAGGGTGACTTTATTCATCTCCTCTGGCGGTGTCCCAGACTACACCGCTATTGGATGGCAGTCCTGGGTGCCTTTAATAGAGTGTTCCAAACTCAGGTACCCCTGGGAATCTTAAGTGACATTATCCCAGAGGAACCCACATGGGTGGCATTTAATCGTGCCCTCTTCCAGGCTCGGAAGATGATTCTTCTGCAATGGAAGTCATCTGATCTCCCTTCACACCAGTTACGGGTAACACATATGGGAAATACCCTAATATTTGAAAGGTATGTATATCAACATAGGGGATGTCCTGGAAAATTTGAAAGATTATGGTCATCTTGGTTGGATACCCCGGGCCTTAGTCCACACAAACTTGTACAGACGCAGCTTCTGCTGTATCCTGATCACAAAACATGATCCATATATGGTCTTGAACATACCTAGTGGTTGGCTATTTCAGTCTGACTAAAAGGTTATACCCAGTCTACATTCAACTGCGGGCAAGAATGTGCTCCTTGATGATATATTGTCTTTTCTTTATGCCAATGCTCGGTGTAATGCTGGAGTAGAAATTGTTTTGTTTTTCCTGTACAATGTTTTGCTTTTCTCTCTTGAAATAAAAAACTTGATCAAAAAAAAAAATCCATAAAAACAACACAGTACAATGAAAGACAAATTATTAATCCATTTAGGACCAACAAGTCTGCTTCTTCTTCTTTATTCTTAATATGTTTGCTCCAAATAATGAAGTTTCAATACCAAAACTCATCATGAACAACAATAGACATTTCCCTACATTAATTCCGTACAAAAATAAAAATATCATGAGTGAAAGTGGTATGAGGAATAGAACATTCATAGCTAGCGCAGCCTGAGCACATATCACATTAAAAATGTTAACATATGCACAGAGAAAATGAGGAAATGAAAATAACTGTATTACAGGCAAACTCCCAGCAAACAATAAGCTGGAGCTCCGGCTGCTTGACACATCATTTGTTCCATCCAGATGTGCAGTGAACTCGGCATCATTGTTCTGTATAATAACATAGAATCCAACTCACTACTGCTGAAGACATTATTTTATCTCTAGCTGAATTGCTTCAAGCAGAACTTCCTAAAAATTATATTATAAAGGGCCACTGGCAACAAACTTGGCTCGGTCAGGAGGGTTCTGCTCCTAACATATTTACTAATGCAAAACTGATTGAAAGTGACAAAGGGAAGTGACTGCTCAAAAAGAAATTGTCTGCATAATCATAAGGCTGCCATTACGTATACATGAAAATCAGAACTACATGGTGTGGTAGGTTCAGAATTGGATCTTCAGCCCAATAAAAAATATATACATTATTTATGGAACTTTCACAAAGTGATGTTTTCACAAATAACCGACTGCCTGCACAATGAAAATAATATTATTTAAACCTGTGCTCTAGTGCAATATTACCCAACTGTGGACCTTGCTGGCTTTCCTTTGTAATCCATTTTTTTTAATGCAAGAGTAATAACTGTCTGCTTTTCTGCATAGGGTTATGATGTATTTACCAGATCCTCATGAGCACTAATAATATCCATCCCCCATCCCTTATATTACTTAAGGATGGGCTGATGTCACTTCCTGTATTTCCCAGGTATTTTTCCTCTCATTTTTTTCTTGTGCTCCCAGGGCTTCTCTCTTCCTGAAGCCTGTGCAATGCAATGCACTTTTGTAAAGAACACAGCTTGGCTTTATAAATGTGCAGTGTTTTTTTATTTATTTTAGGCAATGTATTGGCATCGAATAGCCATAGCACTGCTTTTGAAATGGACCCTTTTTAAATGTGTCTTCAGATTTTATGCACACTTTGTTCACTGCATGTGTAGCATGACAAGTATACAGCTCCACCATGCATTACACACATGGCCAGCAAGCCGTGAATTGTATCTGGGGCCACAAACAGTATGGGGCCAGTGCCTAAAGATGAGGTTTAGAAAAAAAAGTCCTACAGGTTAAGACACACGTCACTTATCTGTAATGCAATATGTCCCCCCTTTATACAAAAAGCTGGAACCTGGAGAAATTATCACTGCAGGGGTTGCCTGCCCTCTTCCTCTGAACCTTCAGCACTGAAATGGTTAACAACTTTGGTTCCCAGGCAGAACAACAATACAAATGGTTAGACAGAGCCACGGCCCTCCTTTCTCCTTCTCCATTAAGAAAAGTTATTTTATTGATTACACTGCATGTAACATGATATGTGAATGGAGGAGTCTTATCAGTCACAGGATTCTATCCCCCATTTACAGGTCATTTTATAAGCATTGTAATCAATGAAAAAATGTTTCTCAATAGAAGAGTAGGAAGGAGGGGGTGTGTCCCTGTCAGACCATCTGTACTGCTGTTTTGCCCTTCTCTAGCTGCCCTTCTCAACAGGCCAGGGTTCATAGGTTGCTACATATATTCTAGTATTTCCATTTCCAAAAGTAACATAAGGGGGTAATCAGTACTGACTAGCAATGCATCATAGGGTATACACACAAACACACATACTGTATATGGCATCTGTTTTTCAGACAAAACCCTATATTTTACTGTAATATTCCTATTATTGATAAACAGCTATAAACGAATTGTCCAGAATGCGATAGAGACCTTGTTCACAGCAACAGATCCAGGCCTGCATGGCTTCAGTAGTGCTTTGCCAGGGTTTTATATGCTTCCCCAGGGGCGGACCTGCAGGGGAAGCAAGGCCAGACATTGTGGCCAACATTCAGGCCTCATACACACAGACGTTTTTTGACGCCGGCGTTTTCTGGCGTTTTTTGCAGCTCTCCATGTTAGTCAATGGCCCCATAAAAACGTCGGTGTTTTTGAGCTGTAGATGGCGTCGGCGTTAGTGAGCTGAAAGTAGAACCCACGGCCATCACGTTCTGAGGCTGTAACGTTTTAGCATTTTTTGACGCCGACGCCGCAAAACGCCAACCAAGGCCAACAAACGCCAACAAACGCCAACTAATATTGTACCGGCGTTTTCCGGCGCTTTTTGACGTCGAAGTTTTTAGGTTGTAAAAAAGGAAAGGGATGATTTTTTAAAAAAAACGCCTATTGACGCCGACGCTCACTAACGCCGATGCATAACGCCGAAAAACACCGATTTTTTTCCTTGACGTCGGGGCCGACGTTTTGTTTATTTTTAAAGATACGCCCGTGTGTATGAGGCCTGACTCAGCACAAATTGAAGGAAATGCTTCCTTGAACACTGTTCACTTCAATACAGCATTTAACCCTTTAGCACTCAGGGATGTAATGCCATTCAGTGAATATCAGGAATGTGCACTGAATTGTAAACAGAGCCTGTAAAGACTAGAAACAGAGTATAGGAACAGTTGATGCTGGTAATAAAATTAGAACTATTGTCAAACACTGGAGGTGCCATAAAAATTATTTGAGCAATTTGTTTCATTTGGAGCATTTGGACAAATTATAGTATTTATTTTTTTCTTAATTACATATTATTTCAATGTGTTATCAATTATACTGTTTCAAGAAAATTAAATATGAACAGATGATAATTATTGTAGTTCATTTTTCTCAATAATAGAGCTCATTTGGTGCATTTTTATTTCAGATATGAACTGGGTTACTACCTTATATTTAACATTATTTAGGAATTAACCCGTTTTAAATACCATTAGAATATATAGCAGCTTAACCAATGGATACCCATAGTAATTAAACTGCCATTAAAACTTCAAGAGCCTATTTCATTAGTAAATCACTGCATCTGCAACACACACACACACACACACACCCACACACTTTTGAAACTACATGATATACAGCCATGGCCAAATTGTTGGCACCCCAGAAATTTTTCCAGAAAATCAAGTATTTCTCACAGAAAAGTATTGCAGTAACACATGTTTTGCTATACACGTGTGTATTCCCTTTGTGTGTATTGGAACAAAACAAAAAAAGGGAGGAAAAAAAGCAAATTGGACATAATGTCACACAAAACTCCAAAAATGGGCTGTACAAAATTATTGGCACCCTTTCAAAATTGTGGATAAATAAGATTGTTTCAAGCATGTGATGCTCCTTTAAACTCACCTGGGGCAAGTAACAGGTGTGGGGCAATATAAAAAATCACACCTGAAAGCAGATAAAAAAGAGAGAAGTTCACTTAGTCTTTGCATTGTGTGTCTGTGTGCGCCACACTAAGCATGGACAACAGAAAGAGGAGGAGAGAACTGTCTGAGGACTTGAGAACCAAAATTGTGGAAAAATATCAACAATCTCAAGGTTACAAGTCCATCTCCAGAGATCTAGATTTGTCCACAGTGCGCAACATCACCAAGAAGTTTGCAACCCATGGCACTGTAGCTAATCTCTCTGGGCGTGGACGGAAGAGAAAAATTGATGAAAGGTTGCAATGCAGGATAGTCCGGATGGTGGATAAGCAGCCCCAAACAAGTTCCAAAGAAATTCAAGCTGTCCTGCAAGCTCAGGGAGCATCAGTGTCAGCGCGAACTATCCGTCGACATGTAAATGAAATGAAACGTTATGGCAGGAGACCCAGGAGGACCCCACAGAGATATAAAAAAGCAAGACTACAGTTTGCCAAAATGTACTAGAGTAAGCCAAAATCCTTCTGGGAAAACATCTTGTGGACAGATGAGACCAAGACAGAGCTTTTTGGTAAAGCACATCATTCTACTGTTTACCGAAAATGGAATGAGGCCTACAAAGAAAAGAACACAGTACCTACAGTGAAATATGGTGGAGGTTCAATGATGTTTTGGGGTTGTTTTGCTGCCTCTGGCATTTCATGATGCAAGGCATCATGAAATCTGAGGATTACCAAAGGGTTTTGGGTTGCACTGTAGAGCCCAGTGTCAGAAAGCTGGGTTTGCGTCCGAGATCTTGGGTCTTCCAGCAGGACAACGACCCCGACCATACGTCAAAAAGCACCCAGAAATGGATGGTAACAAAGCACTGGAGAGTTCTGAAGTGGCCAGCAATGAGTCCAGATCTAAATCCCATTGAACACCTGTGGAGAGAGATCTTAAAATTGCTGTTGGGAAAAGGCACCCTTCCAATAAGAGAGACCAGGAGCAGTTTGCAAAGGAAGAGTGGTCCAAAATTCCAGATGAGAAGTGTAAGAAGCTTATTGATGGTTATAGGAAGCGACTGATTTCAGTTATTTTTTCCCAAGGGTGTGCAACCAAATATTAAGTTAAGGGTGCCAATAATTTTGTCTAGCCCATTTTTGGAGTTTTGTGTGACATTATGTCCAATTTGCTTTTTTTCCTCCCTTTTTTTGTTTTGTTCCAATACACACAAAGGGAATAAACATGTGTATAGCAAAACATGTGTTACTGCAATACTTTTCTGTGAGAAATACTTGATTTTCTGCAAAAAATTCTTGGGTGCCAACAATTTCGGCCATGACTGTATGTATTTCAGTATATTATTGGTCAGTTTAATAATAACCAGGGAATACAACCTGAATATCATATAAAAATGTAAGATAGTGGAGTAGTCAGGCAGTGACACCACCCAGGTTTACAAACTGTTTGATAGAGTTTTCTTTACCAGGTACCATTAATTGGTTATGATTCCCAGCTGTTTTTAGAGAACGCCAGGTGAAATCATTAGTGTGCTTTTTTTAAGTTGTGGTTAATAAAGTGCAAGTGCCAGGGAATGTGAAAAACAGTGGATCAGAGTGGGGAACACAGTTGCACAATCAAATACATAAACAGAAACAAAGGACCTGATTTACTAAAATGAAATGAAGAGCAGACATAAATCACTATGGTGCACATGCAATGAGGGATGACATGATCTAGATGACATCCACAGATGTCCAATGTGTATGTTTTGGTTCCAGATTGCAGTGTGCATTAATATCTAAATAACTGTGCTTTTGTGACAAGCTCCAAGATTGCTCACTAAAGAATGAAATGTGCACGCATCAAGTAAAGAGTTAAAAAGACATGCATGTTGAAGAAAAAAAAGGAAGCATATAAATAGAAACAGTATTTATCATTGGAAACCTCTTTAGAGGCAGCATGGAATCATGTATGCATGCTGGCTGTGGCAACACTAGGCATACAGGTGCATGTTTTTTTCACAGCTGCCTTCATAATATCAGTTTGCACTTCATGTTTGTTTCCTGCATTAGCTGCACGTGTACAATTTTTAACAGCAGTTATATAGACCAAAAAAAAATTATAAAAATGTAATTTTGTTTTGAGCACACCTCTACTCAACTAGGTTTGTGAACCATCAAATTGTTAAAACATTTTTTGGTTCAAAATGTCTGCATTCCTTCCTTTCTGTGCCCTTGTCTATGCTGTGGTTCACAGTGTACTCACATTTACATAATTGGTAACGTTGAATAAAAAGACCAGTCTGTCCAGTTCAACCTTTGTGAGTGTGTGTTTGTTTATGTCACTATCATTTTCCATATCCCTGCATATTGCATATAAGAAACATGTCTAAATTTTTTTTTTTTAATTTATCTACATTCCCCTCTGACACCAACAGCTGTGGAAGGGAGTTCCACATCCTTACTGCTCTAACAGTAAAGAACCCCTTGAAAATGATGCTGCTATATTGGCTAAATTTCCTCCACAAAGCAGGAAGAGTAGGAAACAACAGCATCATGGAGAACAAAAACTCTAAAAAAACTCTCTAGTGTGCCTCTAGTGTGTCCTGACACTAAGGTATTTGCTAATTGCAGTTAGGGTTCAGATTAGTTGTAGCACTGCCTGAACCCTAATTGAAGCCTAATATAGGACACTCAGGGGACAAACATCCTCTAAATCAGCTTAGGTGGATTGGATATAAATTAAGATAGCTTGATTAACCACTTCCTGCCCTCTGTATGCAGAATGACAGCCGGGAAGTGGTTCAGTTATTCTGACTGGGCATCATATCATGTCCAGCAGGATAACCCACGATCGCACGCCCGTGGGGGGGGGGGGGTGCAGCACAGCGATTGGTGGTGTGTCACTCAGTCAGTGCCCATCGAAAATGCCAGTCAGTGCCCACCAAAGTGGCAATCAATGCCCATCAAAGTGCCAATCAGTGCCCATCAATAACGCATGTCAGTGCCCTTCACACATGCCAATCAATGCCCATCAGTAAAGACTGTCAGTACCTCCTCATCAGTGCTGCCTATCAGTGCCATCTATTAGTGCTCATCAAAGCCATCTATTAGTGTGCATCATTGCTGCCTATCTGTGCCCATCAGTGCCACCTATCAGTGCCGCCTATTAGTGCCCATCAGTGCTGCCTATCAGTGCCCATCAATGCTGCCTATCAGTGCCCATCAATGCTGAATATCAGTGCCGCCTATCAGTGCCCATCAATTCAGGCAGATTTAGAAATATTCAGACAGTGGCTATTTACCAGGTACTAATTTTAGTTTCACCCATCCCAGTAGAAAGAGAAAAATATCTTAAAGTGATTGTAAATGTATTTTTTTTTTAAATAAACATGCTATATTTATCTGCCCTGTGCAATGATTTTGCGCAGAGCACCCTCAATCCTCCAACTTCTGGGGTCCCCTGCCAGCACTCCCTGCTTCTCCCCCCTCTGAGTGCCTCCATAGCAAGCCTGGGGGGAGCTGAACACAGAATTTTTTTTTTTTAACCTTAATGCAGAGAATGCATTAAGGTAAAAAAAAACATTCTACCTTTACAACCACCTAAATGCTAAATCCTCTGATTCCAGTTTACTGATTTATTGTCAATCTCCTGTTAATCTCTCATGATGTCAAAACAGTAATTACATTTTTCACTTTATATTTTATTTGAGTTTTATACCTTTCAATAAAATATTTCTTTTTCCTTGGGGTTTCATTTATTTTGCTCATTTAATTGACATATTTAGGATTCTTACACCTGAGCAGACATTTATTATCTCTGTAGACATGCAGCATATTGCTTTTAATACAAAATAGTTCTTATTTATGCACATCTATCAAACTCATTTCAGTAACAATCAAAGGAGGAAATTTATACTGTCGTTCAGAAAAGGTCAATCTGCAAGTCAAGAAAAATGAAATACATACTGATCCATGTTACAGTTTGTCCAAGTATATTTATTTTGTCATGTTAATGGTATATAAGGCAGTCATACTCATATATAAATGCAGCTTTTGCAATTTTTCTGTTTTATAGTGACTCATGCTACCTTCTGGCAATATAGCATATGGCAAAGTATACTGAAAACATATGGACATTCCTGGAAAACTCTCACTGCAATAAACTGAACATTTGTAATAAACAGTAATTGTACTCCTTTTAGAAATTTGATAATGGCATTTTATTAGGTTTTTATGTCCACATAGACAAAATGTACCCTATAAAAAATGTATACTGTAGCTGTCCCAGAAGGAACAGCTTGTGTGAACCGGCGCTACAAAAGCACTGTGAAAAGCCTGTTGAATCGAAGCACATGAGTATATAAAACTCAAAATATTGATGGAGTGATTTTTGCTTGCTTGTGATATTTCTTGGACAGAATAAGCACCTACTTGGTTTTAAAAAATAAAAAGGCGAAAAACAATATAAGTATCTACTCAACATAGTATCCATTATGCACTGATTAGTGGGATGTTTAAGTCCTTTGTTGGTGATTTACTATTTTATGTTAAAAACATGGATCTTTCGAATGTATTCAAATGCATGTTTTGCAAAATCTGTGTAAGAGCAACATGATGTTTAGTTCTTTGCATGGTTTCAGGCTGAGAACCACTGACTATACACCAAAACTATTTCCAGATATGGCATACTTTTATCATACATAGAAAAAGCATCCAATAAGATCTGGGTTGGCTATAGCACTGATACCTTTCCAAATGGCAATCAGTGATATGTATTTCTAATAGCCCTAACTGGTGTACTATAACATGTGCTATACCTGACATTTCTCAGAAAATATACAATTTTCTTGTTCAATTTTTTTAGATTTCCCTTCAACTATGTAGTGCAAGGGCCTGCCCGATTGCATACAAATTTAAAGTGTTTGTTTGTTTGTTTGGGTTTGTTTGGGTTCATATTATATAGTTTTGGTAAATCTAAAGTAAAATTGTACAAGCAAATTGTATAATGTATGGCCAGCCTAATTCCACTCGAGCTATCCCTAGCAATCAGCCAGTAAAAGGCACCCAACTTTGAATTAAAAAGGCTAACAGAAGTGCACTGTAGCAAGCCTGATTGAGAGGTGCACAAGGAATCAATTTATAGTAATATGGTCCTTTAAATATACAGCACTGACTTGACAAAGCCTAGGCAAAAATGGCAATCAGGACAACACATGTGCAACAAACAGGCAATTGTGACAATACGTGGCCAACAAATGGGCAATCCTGACAAACTAGGGTTGCCACATCATCCCTTTTATCCAGGATACATATGAATTACACAGGTTCTGTGGCTGATTAAGGTGGTAATTAAACTCACTCAAAACCTGTGTAATTTATACGTGTCCTGGATTAAAGGGATGATGTGGCAACCCTATGACAAATAGGCACCAACAAAATTTTTTTTTAAAATACAAGACCATAAAATGGGCAATTATGACAATACATGGGCAACAAATAGTCAATCATTACTATAGGCAACCAAGAAACAGTTGTTGCAACATGTGGGAAACAAATGGGCAATTGTGACAAAATGTCATACACAAACAGGCAATCATGACATGGGTGAGAAATGGGCAATTATGACAATGCATTGAACTGAAGCAATACAAAGAAATTAGCAATTATAACAATTCACAGACAACATACAGGCAATTGTTATAATACATGGCAAAATGGGCAATTGTAACAACAATATAAAAGAAAAGAAAACTGATTAAAATGCACCTGAGCAGTGCCCATCAGTAATGCCAATCAGTGCTACCTTTCAGTGCCGCCCATCAGTGCTGACTATCAGTGCCCATCAGAACCGCCTATCAGTGCTGCATATTAGTGTCTCCTCATCAGTGCCACCTCATCACTGCCCTTCAGTGCTGCCTCATCAGCACACATCAGTGAAGGCGAAAAATGACTTGTTTACAAAATTTTCTGACAGAAACTAAGAATAACATTTTTTCAAAAAACAATTGTGGTATTTTTTGTTTTTTTTTAGCAAGAAATAAAAAAAACTGTATTGATTAAATACCACCAAAAGAAAGCTCTATTTGTGTAAAGAAAATGATAAAAAATGAATTTGGGTACAGTGTAGAATGACTGCGCAATTGTCATTCAAAGTGCGACATCGCTGAAAGATGAAAATTGGCCTTGGCAGGAAGGGGGTGAAAGTGCTCTGTACTGAAGTAGTTAAAAATTCTGAAAAATGCTGAAAACCATGGCTATTGGGTGTTTATCAGCATTTTGAGCCGTAAGCTTTTGTGGGACTATAGTTTTGCTAAAAAAGCTAAAAAGCGCTCAAAAATGCTACTGCAAGAATGCTGAAAAACTCATTCTACAGCTACAGCTTTCTACAGCTAATGCTACTGCCATTTTTATAACTGTCATAGAAATTAATATACACTATGCGTAATCAATTTCACTTGCGCTAATAAGTGCACTTTTCAGCAACTTTTGGATAATGCAGTTTGAGTGCACTCGTGCTTACCAAGTAAAACACACACAGTAAGCTGTTCTCACATTACAACCTCCCAGACAGTCAGTCCTGAGGGTCCATGAGTGCTCAGTTTATTTATAGGGCTGAACAGGGATAACAAAGGGACTTGGTGGCTTCACAATCAGCCAATCAGCCCATATTTACATTCAAACAGTAGCTGTTATACAAGACTCAACCAATGAAAACACATGTTTATATTCAAACGATACAATAGAAGGGGCGTGTATGTTCGTGGACAAGCAGGACAGTTTGTATGAATTCTAACTGCTGGGTGGGTGGAGATGCACGCGCCCAAGATAACAATGAAAGCCGTATGGAAACATGGTACATTGAAACCAACGTGTTATCTCATAGATGCTGTCCTGTTCAAACTTGTGAATGCTTTGCCGCAAAAACCATTACAGTGAATCCTATGTAATATAGTTCATAGAGCTATATTTAATAGTGATTGTACTACTGTTCCATTAACCACTTGCCGACCGGGCCATAGCCGCAAAATGGCTGCAGCGCGGTCGGATAATTCTAGGAGGGTGTACTATAACATCCTCCCAGAATCGCGCACCCGGGAATATCAGTGACCGCCGGGTCCGGCGGACCTGGCGCATCGCGGATCATGGTAAAGGGCCAATGACAGTCACCCTTTCCCACGTGATTGCTCCGTGAGTGATCAATTGTAAACAAGCCAGCGCATGCCCGGTTCATCTCTCCCTCTCCATACCGATCGGTACAGTGTGAGAGGAGAGGGGAGAGATCGGGTGCAGCAGCGCTGTGGGCAGGATCTGTAGTGCCCACAGTGCTGATCTGTGCATATTCCTGCACTCATCCCATCCATGCTCAGTCATCCCCATCCATGCTCAGCCATCCCATCCATGCTCAGCCATCCCATCCATACTGAGCCATCCCATCCATGCTTAGCCATCCCATCCATGCTCAGCCATCCCATGCATGCTCAGCCATCCCCATCCCTGCTCAGCAATCCTCATTCATGCTCATCCATTCCCATCCACGGTCATCCATCCCCATCCACGGTTCATTCATCCACTTTCATGGCTCAACCATCCCCATCCATGCTTACCCATCCCCATCCATGGCTCATCCATCCCCATCCATGGCTCATCCATCCCCATCCATGGCTTATTTATGCCTCATCCATGCTTCATCCATGCCACATCAGTTCTCAGCTGTGCCACATCCATGCCACTACAGTAATTTTTGCTATGTACATGCTATGTGTTAGAAATATTGTATAAATGGACAACTTTGTGTAAAAAAAATGCGTTTTCATTTTTGTTCCACATTTTCCAAAAACTTGTGGAAAAAAATGACATGTTCAAAAGACTCATTATGCTTCATAGAATATACGTTGGGGTGTTTGCTTTCCAAAATGAGGTCACTTTTTGGGCGTTTCCATTGTCCTGGTGCTCCAGGACCTTCTAAGGTGCAGGTAGTCAAGAAATGAGATGTATAATTTATGTCCCTAGAACACCTGATGGTTCCCCTGCGTTTTGGGCCTCTGTATATGGCCACGCTGTATAAACACACATGTGGTATCGCCATACTCAGGAGGAGTAGTAGAATGTGTTTTGGGGTGTAATTTGTGGTATGCATATGATGTGTGTGAGAAGTAACCCGTTACTATAACAATTTTGTGAAAAAAAAGGAAAAAAAATCTTCATTTTGCAAAGAATTGTGGGAAAAAAAATTACAACTTAAAAAACTCACCATGCCTCTAACTAAATACTTTGGAATAACTGCTTTCCAAAAATGGGTCATTTGGGGGGTATTTGCACTTTCCTGGCTTGTTAGGCAGCATTCACACAGGGGCGACTGTCGCTCCGACTTGGGTAGCCTCAAGTCGCCCCAGGTCGCTTGACATCTGAAATGAATGGGAGCCGTCTTAATGTACACTACTGAAGTCGGAACGACTTCAGAAAAGGTTCCTGTACTACTTCTAGGCGACTTCTATCCGACTTGTGCCCATAGAATTGTATAGAAGTCGCCTCCAAGTCGGATCCCCCGTCTAAATAAAAGCGACTTTGTAGTGAAAAGAATAGAATTTATTTTTAGGCAACCCCCTCCCTCCCTTTTCTGATTGGTCAAGGCAAAGTCGCCTGGAAAAAGTCGTGTTGTAAAGTCGCCTCAAGTCCCTGGAAGTCGCGCTGTAAGTCGCGCTGAAAGTTGCGATGAAATTGTCTAGCAAAGTCACGTCGAAGTCGGGTCGCCCCTGTGTGAATGCAGCCTTAGTGTCTCAAGAAATGACATAGACCACCAGTACATCAGGTGTGATCAATTTTCATTGATTGCCACCATAGCTTGTAGACTCTATAACTTTCACAAAGACCAAATAATATACACTGATTTGGGTTATTTTTTACCAAGGATATGTAGCAGTATACATTTTGGCCAAAATGTATGAAGAACAATTACTAATTTTGCTAAATTTAATAACAGAAACTAAACAAAATGCATTTTTTAAACAGAATTTTCAGTCTTTTTTCATTTATAATAAAAATATAAAAAATCCAGCAGTGATTAAATACCACCTAAAGAAAGCTCTATTTGTGTGAAAAAAGGACACAAATTTCATATGGGTACAGTGTTGTATGACTGAGTAATTGTCATTCAAAATGTGAGAGCACTGAAAGCTGAAAATTGGTCTGGTTAGGAAGGGGGGTTATTTAAGTACCCAGTAGTAAAGTGGTTAAAGTGGCTGTAAAGTCTCATTTGTTTTTTTAAATTACAAACATGCTATACTTACCTCCTCTGTGCAGTTGGTTTTGCACAGATCAGCCTGTATCCTCTTCTTCTCGGGTCCCTCTTTGCTGCTACTGGCCACTCCCTCCTATCAAGTGCCCCCTCAGCATGAAGCTTTTTATAGGGGCACCCGAGCTGAGTCAGAGCTCAGTGTATCCATGCAGACAGGGAGCCTCGACCCGACCAGCCTCACTCTCCCCTGATTGGCTGACTGAATTTGATTGACAGCCGTGGAAGCCAATTGCGCCACTGCTGTGTCTCAGGAGTGTCATGAGCGCTTAAACACTGGTGGACATTGCTGGAGAGAGAAGGCACTCAGGTAAGTAATTAGTGGGGCTGAGGGAGGCTTGTACACACAAAAGGTTTTTCATCTTAATGCATAGAATGCATTAAGATAAAAAAAACCTTCTGCCTTTACATCCCCATTAATTAAAAAATGTAAGATACTTAGGAAGTATTATTTGTACAGTTTGCTAACAAAAGATTATCGTTTCCCCTATCTTCTGCCTAATCAGTGGCTCAATTGTTCCAAAGTATGTTACTGACACTTTTTTTTTTTGCAGTTTGAACACATCAACTCCTATGTCTGTATTCAGTTCATCGCAATTGAAAAAAACAGACATTTCCCACATATGTATACATTTTTTTACTACATTGTAGCTAACAGTGGCAGACCGTATTTATGCTCCTAATTTGTGAAACCATGGCATATCCTTTTTGTGTATTTACTGTGTTACTGAGTATGTGTAAGGAAGAATAGTAAATATATTAAAGTAGTTAGGAAAACTCAATGGGTAATGCATCTTTTCATGTGACAACACTGAAGAAATGACACTTTGCTACAATGTAAAGTAGTGAGTGTACAGCTTGTATAACAGTGTAAATTTGCTGTCCCCTCAAAATAACCCAACGAGTGAAAACAACGGTCACCAAATCTGTAATTACCGACACACAACCCAATAAAACTCCCCTGTCGTTTAAATGTGACAATATGTTCGACATGTGA